>CM026399.1:32167696-32204140 GCA_014843695.1 Archivesica marissinica
CCAACATAAACTATATAAGATATCTCTCATTGAGTATAAGCTGTTGGTGCGACTTTAAACCTCCAACATAAACTATATAAGATATATCTCATTGAGTATAGGCTGTTGGTGCGACTTTAAACCTCCAACATAAACTATATAAGATCTCATTGAGTATAGGCTGTTGGTGCGACTTTGAACCTCCAAAATAAACTATATAAGATATATCTCATTGAGTATAAGCTGTTGGTGCGACTTTGAACCTCCAAAATAAACTATATGAGATATATCTCATTGAGTATAAGCTGTTGGTGCGACTTTGAACTTCCAACATAAACTATATAAGATATCTCTCATTGAGTATAGGCTGTTGGTGCGACATTGAACCTCCAACATAAACTATATAAGATATATCTCATTGAGTATAAGCTGTTGGTGCGACTTTAAACCTCCAACATAAACTATATAAGATATCTCTCATTGAGTATAAGCTGTTGGTGCGACTTTAAACCTCCAACATAAACTATATAAGATATCTCTCATTGAGTATAAGCTGTTGGTGCGACTTTAAACATCCAAAATAAACTATATAAGATATATCTCATTGAGTATAAGCTGTTGGTGCGACTTTAAACCTCCAAAAAACTATATAAGATATATCTCATTGAGTATAAGCTGTTGGTGCGACTTTAAACCTCCAAATAAACTATATAAGATATCTCTCATTGAGTATAAGCTGTTGGTGCGACTTTGAACCTCCAAAATAAACTATATAAGATATCTCTCATTGAGTATAAGCTGTTGGTGCGACTTTAAACCTCCAACATAAACTATATAAGATATCTCTCATTGAGTATAAGCTGTTGTTGCGACTTTGAACCTCCAACATAAACTATATAAGATATCTCTCATTGAGTATAAGCTGTTGGTGCGACTTTGAACCTCCAACATAAACTATATAAGATATCTCTCATTGAGTATAAGCTGTTGGTGCGACATTAAACCTCCAACATAAACTATATAAGATATCTCTCATTGAGTATAAGCTGTTGGTGCGACATTGAACCTCCAACATAAACTATATACGATATCTCTCATTGAGTATAAGCTGTTGGTGCGACTTTAAACCACCAACATAAACTATATAAGATATCTCTCATTGAGTATAAGCTGTTGGTGCGACATTGAACCTCCAACATAAACTATATACGATATCTCTCATTGAGTATAAGCTGTTGGTGCGACTTTAAACCACCAACATAAACTATATAAGATATATCTCATTGAGTATAAGCTGTTGGTGCGACTTTGAACCTCCAAAATAAACTATATAAGATATCTCTCATTGAGTATAAGCTGTTGGTGCGACTTTGAACCTCCAACATAAACTATATAAGATATCTCCCATTGAACAAAAGCTGTTGGTGCGACTTTAAACCTCCAAAATAAACTATATATGATATATCTCATTGAGTATAAGCTGTTGGTGCGACTTTGAACCTCCAACATAAACTATATAAGATATCTCTCATTGAGTATAAGCTGTCGTTGCGACTTTGAACCTCCAACATAAACTATATAAGATATCTCCCATTGAGTATAAGCTATTGGTGCGACTTTGAACCTCCGAAATAAACTATATAAGATATCTCCCATTGAACAAAAGCTGTTGGTGCGACTTTAATCCTCCAAAATAAACTATATAAGATATCTCCCATTGAACAAAAGCTGTTGGTGCGACTTTAAACCTCCGAAATAAACTAAATAAGATATCTCTCATTGAGTATAAGCTGTTGATGCGACTTTAAACCACCAACATAAACTATACGATATCTCTCATTGATTATAAGCTGTCGGTGCGACTTTAAACCACCAACATAAACTATATACGATATCTCCCATTGAACATAAGCTGTTGGTGCGACTTTAAACTTCCAAAATAAACTATATACGATATCTCCCATTGAACATAAGCTGTTGGTGCGACTTTAAACCTCCAAAATAAACTATATAAGATATATCTCATTGAGTATAAGCTGTTGGTGCGACTTTAAACCACCAACATAAACTATATACGATATCTCCCATTGAACATAAGCTGTTGGTGCGACTTTAAACCTCCAAAATAAACTATATACGATATCTCCCATTGAACATAAGCTGTTGGTGCGACTTTAACCTCCAAAATAAACTATATACGATATCTCCCATTGAACATAAGCTGTTGGTGCGACTTTAAACTTCCAAAATAAACTATATACGATATCTCCCATTGAACATAAGCTGTTGGTGCGACTTTAAACCACCAAAATAAACTATACGATATCTCTCATTGAGTATAAGCTGTCGGTGCGACTTTAAACCACCAACATAAACTATATACGATATCTCCCATTGAACATAAGCTGTTGGTGCGACTTTAAACCTCCAAAATAAACTATATAAGATATCTCTCATTGAGTATAAGCTGTTGGTGCGACTTTAAACCTCCAAAATAAACTATATAAGATATCTCTCATTGAGTATAAGCTGTTGGTGCGACTTTAAACCTCCAACATAAACTATATAAGATATCTCTCATTGAGTATAAGCTGTTGGTGCGACTTTAAACCTCCAACATAAACTATATAAGATATCTCTCATTGAGTATAGGTTGTTGGTGCGACTTTGAACCTCCAACATAAACTATATAAGATATCTCTCATTGAGTATAGGTTGTTGGTGCGACTTTGAACCTCCAACATAAACTATATAAGATATCTCTCATTGAGTATAGGTTGTTGGTGCGACTTTAAACCTCAAAAATAAACTATATAAGATATATCTCATTGAGTATAGGTTGTTGGTGCGACTTTAAACCTCAAAAATAAATTATATAAGATATCTCTCATTGAGTATAAGCTGTTGGTGCGACTTTAAACCTCCAACATAAACTATATAAGATATCTCTCATTGAGTATAAGCTGTTGGTGCGACTTTAAACCTCCAACATAAACTATATAAAATATATCTCATTGAGTATAAGCTGTTGGTGTGACTTTAAACCTTCAACATAAACTATATAAGATATCTCTCATTGAGTATAAGCTGTCGGTGCGACTTTGAACCACCAAAATAAACTATATACGATATCTCTCATTGAGTATAAGCTGTTGGTGCGACATTGAACCTCCAACATAAACTATATAAGATATATCTCATTGAGTATAGGCTGTTGGTGCGACTTTGAACCTCCAAAATAAACTATATGAGATATATCTCATTGAGTATAAGCTGTTGGTGCGACTTTGAACTTCCAATATAAACTATATAAGATATCTCTCATTGAGTATAGGCTGTTGGTGCGACATTGAACCTCCAATATAAACTATATAAGATATCACCCATTGAGTATAAGCTGTTGGTGCGACTTTAAACCACCAAAATAAACTATATAAGATATCTCTCATTGAGTATAAGCTGTTGGTGCGACTTTAAACCTCCAAAATAAACTATATACGATATCTCTCATTGAGTATAAGCTGTTGGTGCGACTTTAAACCTCCAACATATACTATATAAGATATATCTCATTGAGTATAAGCTGTTGGTGCGCCTTTAAACCTCCAAGATAAACTATATACGATATCTCTCATTGAGTATAAGCTGTTGGTGCGACTTTAAACCTCCAACATAAACTATATAAGATATATCTCATTGAGTATAAGCTGTTGGTGCGACTTTAAACCTCCAACATAAACTATATAAGATATCTCTCATTGAGTATAAGCTGTTGGTGCGACTTTAAACCACCAACATAAACTATATAAGATATATCTCATTTAGTATAAGCTGCTGGTGCGACTTTAAACCTCCAACATAAACTATATAATATATATCTCATTGAGTATAGGTTGTTGGTGCGACTTTGAACCTCCAACATAAACTATATAAGATATCTCTCATTGAGTATAGGTTGTTGGTGCGACTTTAAACCTCAAAAATAAACTATATAAGATATATCTCATTGAGTATAGGTTGTTGGTGCTACTTTAAACCTCAAAAATAAATTATATAAGATATCTCTCATTGAGTATAAGCTGTTGGTGCGACTTTAAACCTCCAACATAAACTATATAAGATATCTCTCATTGAGTATAAGCTGTTAGCTGTTGGTGCGACTTTAAACCTCCAACATAAACTATATAAGATATCTCTCATTGAGTATAAGCTGTTGGTGCGACTTTAAACCTCCAAAATAAACTATATAAGATATCTCTCATTGAGTATAAGCTGTTGGTGCGACTTTAAACCTCCAACATAAACTATATAAGATATCTCTCATTGAGTATAAGCTGTTGGTGCGACTTTGAACCTCCAAAATAAACTATATAAGATATCTCTCATTGAGTATAGGCTGTTGGTGCGACTTTGAACCTCCAACATAAACTATATAAGATATCTCTCATTGAGTATAAGCTGTTGGTGCGACTTTAAACCTCCAAAATAAACTATATAAGATATCTCTCATTGAGTATAAGCTGTTGGTGCGACTTTAAACCTCCAAAATAAACTATATAAGATATCTCTCATTGAGTATAAGCTGTTGGTGCGACTTTAAACCTCCAACATAAACTATATAAGATATATCTCATTGAGTATAAGCTGTTGGTGCGACTTTAAACCTCCAAAATAAACTATATAAGATATATCTCATTGAGTATAAGCTGTTGGTGCGACTTTAAACCACCAACATAAACTATATAAGATATCTCTCATTGAGTATAAGCTGTTGGTGCGACTTTGAACCTCCAAAATAAACTATATAAGATATATCTCATTGAGTATAAGCTGTTGGTGCGACTTTAAACCACCAACATAAACTATATAAGATATCTCTCATTGAGTATAAGCTGTTGGTGCGACTTTAAACCTCCAAAATAAACTATATAAGATATATCTCATTGAGTATAAGCTGTTGGTGCGACTTTAAACCACCAACATAAACTATATAAGATATCTCTCATTGAGTATAAGCTGTTGGTGCGACTTTAAACCTCCAAAATAAACTATATACGATATCTCCCATTGAACATAAGCTGTTGGTGAGACTTTAAACAACCAACATAAACTATATATGATATCTCTCATTGAGTATAAGCTGTTGGTGCGACTTTAAACCACCAACATAAACTATATATGATATATCTCATTGAGTATTAGCTGTTGGTGCGACTTTGAACCTCCAAAATAAACTATATAAGATATATCTCATTGAGTATAAGCTGTTGATGCGACTTTAAACCACCAACATAAACTATACGATATCTCTCATTGATTATAAGCTGTCGGTGCGACTTTAAACCACCAACATAAACTATATACGATATCTCCCATTGAACATAAGCTGTTGGTGCGACTTTAAACTTCCAAAATAAACTATATACGATATCTCCCATTGAGTATAGGCTGTTGGTGCGACTTTAAACCTCCAAAATAAACTATATAAGATATATCTCATTGAGTATAAGCTGTTGGTGCGACTTTAAACCTCCAAAATAAACTATATAAGATATATCTCATTGAGTATAAGCTGTTGGTGCGACTTTAAACCTCCAACATAAACTATATACGATATCTCTCATTGAGTAGTCGCATTGATCACTGTTGAATAATATCGTCTGCATATGCTTTCGCAGCTATTAGTTCCTTTTATATCACAGTGTGTCTGCTCCGGAACGTTATGAGAACCAAATTGACTACACCTCTTGACTTATTGCCCGTACAGTTTGTGTCAGGCTTTGAAGAACTCGATATATCAGGAAACTGTTATATCGTAATTCCACTATCCAATAAGCTTCACAGAAATCCTTATTTTCTGAGTGATGCATGACATGACCATTACATTCCTGAGTGATGTGTGACAATGCGTTAAATTCCTGAATGATATGCGACATGACCATTACATTCCTGAATGATACGTGATATGGCGTTCCACTTCTGGGCGATGTGCGATATCACGTTCCACTTCTGGGCGATGTGCGATATCACGTTCCACTTCTGCGCGATGTGCGATATCACGTTCCACTTCTGGGCGATGTGCGATATCACGTTCCACTTCTGGGCGATGTGCGATATCACGTTCCACTTTTGGGCGATGTGCGATATCACGTTCCACCTCTTGGCGATGTGCGATATCACGTTCCACTTCTGGGCGATGTGCGATATCACGTTCCACTTCTGGGCGATGTGCGATATCACGTTCCACTTATGGGCGATGTGCGATATCACGTTCCACTTCTGGGCGATGTGCGATATCACGTTCCACTTCTGGGCGATGTGCGGATATGCGACAATGCGTTCCATTACAGAGAGAGATGCGTGACACAGCGTATCATTTCTGAAATGTGTGTGACAAGACAGTTCGTTCCAATTCCGAGTGATGCGTGACATTCCGTTCAATTTATTAGTGAACTATGACTTCCATTTCCATGTGATCAGCTGCGTGACGTTTCATATTTGAATGATGAGTTGTACGCAACATTTCTTAGTAATTACAGACATAGCATTCCTCAATTTCTGACTGACACGTGACATGATGCCTCCATTCCCACTTCACGGTCTGCTAGCAGCGTATAAGAAACGCATAAATACCGCACCGCGCACAAAGACTGGTCTAACACACCAAATTGCAAATATAAATGTCACGTTTTTTCTAAAGGTTAACAGTTATAAATTGTCACAAGAAGTGATGCCATGTGAAAAATCAGTATCATTAATAGATATAATTTCTCGGGAGACTGCGTATGTGTATAGCTAAAATGGAAATATATGTAAATGTAATATCTAACGTTTTCCACATCGCAAAACATAAAGACCACGTGTCCGAACGTCAAAGTTGTGCAATAGTGTCTGGATAGTGTTTTATAAAAAGCTTCAATCCAGCTTATTGTTCATACCGAACGTCAAAGTTGGGCACTTTCGTGTTTTATGAAAGGTTTCAACTTTGTGGCCAGCGTATTTTTAATGTTTTGTTAATTTTATTGTTTTTACTTATCGTAGAAAACGTTTTCAAACATAATTCCGATATTTTCCAAAATGCAAATATTCCATTGAAATTTATGAAAAGTTTACAATTTTAGTCAATTGTTTTATATTTAATTAGAACCATTATTTGATACACATTTATTTTAGCTCGATTGTGAAGCAAAATCTTCAATCCAGCGTATTTTTCATATTGTGTGCATTTTTTTTACTTTTAAATTCGTAGAAAACGTTTTCAAACATAATTCCGATATTTTCCAAAATACAAATATTCAATTGAAATTTATGAAAAGTTTACAATTTTAGTCAATTGTTTTATATTTAATTAGAACCATTATTTGATACACATTTATTTTAGCTCGATTGTGAAGCATAGAACCAATATTTGATACACATTTATTTTAGCTCGATTGTGAAGCACGTTTTTACAACTTTAGAATAATCGCTCTCGGGATCTCATTTATGGAATGAATCGCCATGATGCAAGAAGCAATATGAGGGCTTAAGTATCTTCGCTATTGTCACAACCGCCTGGGTCTTGACATGGCTTGAACTCACCATTCCTCGATTACAAGGCGGATACTGTACATTCTACACCATGGTGGCTCCACACCAATTAGAACTTTGACATTTAATATATTACCCCCCCCCCACACACCCCATTGATGTAGGTGTGCATCTCAACAGGAGCTGTCGACTTACTGCGCATACGGATGGTGGGATGCACTGTGGTCCAGTTGTTAGCACGTTGTGTTTCGAGGCAAGGGATCTCAGGTTCGATCCCCGATCTAACCCTAATAATTAACAGTATTTCATATGAGACTTTACACCGAGGTATCATGTATCGGTGCTCTACACCGGGCATGTACAAGGACCAGGGATACTTCGGGAACTAGAGCATCTTCTGTAAAACTCAGGGAGAGGGGGAAGGGGAGGGTGAGAGTGTAGGGGCGACGAAACATAAACGTTTCCAAAAATAGGGTTGACACTTCTGCAATCAATTCTCGGAACTGCTTAGAACGGTAGAGTTGTCGGATTTCTTATTCTTCTTCCTAGGCTATGCCGCCCTGGTAGTTGGTTCGAAACTCTGCGTATATATGTATACATGTCTATACTCACAAGTTTCGAACGGCTCGAGAAATCTTACTTAACAGCATAGAGACAATCACGCCCAAGTTCTGACGTCGACCTTTGAATCTACTCCTAATTTGTTCCGGACTTAGGCAACTTTGATTACGTCTTCCTAACGAAATTACAAACTCACTCAAATTGCAACTATATCGAATGCTTGACAGAAGCCGTAAATGTGTTATATGAGATACTGTCGATATTATCAGCATCTGCAATTCTCCAGCTTCCTAAATTAACGATACAGCTTCAAGGGGAAGTTTCTAATAATTTATACACATTTATTTTAGCTCTGTCCCTATAGGGAGAAGCGACAACGCGGATTTAACGCCAGCACCGTGGTACTTACGGGGCTTGAACACGCAACCCATGTGTAGTAGGGCGAGGCCATCGTATCCATTATATAATATTGTAATACAATGTACAACACATAAATTGCATATTTAATGCATAGTCATTATAAACGTGATAATACCCTGTTTATTGATTATGCTTTTTAATTAGGTATGGCTCGAACGTCCGAATATCCGAATACTATTCAAGTATTCGAATATTCGACAAATATTATATTGTCCTATAAAATGCCACCCGCTCAGTCACATGTTTGGAAATGCTTGAATCGCTCTGAAAATAAGAACAACTTCTAGGTGTAATCTATGCAAATTGGATTTAACATATTCGGGTACAACATCAATCTGAACAAGCATTTGAAGAAGATGATGTTTACGCGTAAAACAGAAATTAGGTTAGTTTGGCAATTTTTATAAGATATTGAGTGATTTTGATTTTTTGATAGAATTCTATCAAATATTCAAATATTTGAATACCTTCCCGACCGAATATTCGAATAGTGTAATCGCTATTCGTTGCCATCCCTATTTATTTAATGCAACATCCATATAGGGGCCTCGTAGCTGAGTAGTTATGGTCATTGATTTCAAATGACTTCCCCTATCACCATGTAGGTCGAATCCCACTGGGGGTGTCGAATTGTTTAATGTGAGACAGCTATTCAGCTGGATTGCGGTAGGTCGGTGGTTCTACCTGGTAGCCGTCAGTGTCAGCAATACTGCACGAAGGGGCACCCGGTGTCTTCCTCCACCAATGGTAGCTGTTGGTCAACATCCATATATACATTCTATAAATCGTCAGAATACATCAACGGTGTACAACGGTCCGTTCTGGCCAAACCCACACGTTTCTGTCAATTATAATGGCATGCTCCCAAGCTCATTAAAGCTAACATGTCCATTCTAATGATGTGCCCCCAATCTCTTTAAGGCTAACAGTTAATTCTAAATCCGTGGCACGAGCTCTCAGCCCCCCCCCCCCACATCCCATGTTTGCGTTAAATTACTATTCCACCAGAACAATGTATCAATGTATATATTCCCCTATTCGTCTGCACATAAACAGCATGCCGAAATATGACACTTGATCGACATTGGTCTGAATACATTACATATACCATCTCCGTGGCCTAGTGGTTCATTCTGATATGGTGAGCCGCCGTCTAGTTAAATAATGGCTACTGATTGCCTATAAGCCTTGTGACTGGTGTTCAGAAGAGATGTCTCATCTCATAAGTCAGAAATAGGTGGCCTTTCTAAACTATAATAAATAAACACTTTACTTTACTTTTCATACTAACTAAATCTTCACGAATATGCGCCTACTAGACCATTAGTTCTGTAATGTATGTACTGTTTCATTAGCCTGGGAACAGGCGTCGATATATTTTGCCTGGTCAGTCAGATAAATATATTTTAACACCGAGACTATTAATTGGGCCGTATTGAGTTTCTGATCATGTCATTTTGCCAGAAGTTAAAAAGTGAAACATCGACAGACTGGCACCCAGGCTAATGTTTCAGTTATAAAACAACTAAGTTATACAATGAATAAACAAACACAAGATGCGTATATAAAACTTTATTTCTACAAGCTACTCTATTCGATCTCTGTTCAACTGTTGCTATGGGCGTATGTCATACCCAGCATTCTGGGAGATCTTAGTTCAACTGTTGCTCTGGGCGGATGTCATACCCAGCATTCTTGGAGTTCTTAGTTCAACTGTTGCTCTGGGCGGATGTCATACCCAGCATTCTTGGAGATCTTAGTTCAACTGTTGCTCTGGGCGGATGTCATACCCAACATTCTTGGAGATCTTAGTTCAACTGTTGCTCTGGGCGGATGCCATACCCAGCATTCTGGGAGATCTTAGTTCAACTGTTGCTCTGGGCGGATGTCATACCCAGCATTCTGGAGATCCTAGTTCAACTGTTGCTCTGGGCGGATGTCATACCCAGCGTTCTGGGAGATCTTAGTTCAACTGTTGCTATGGGCGGATGTCATATCCAGCATTCTGGGAGTTCTTAGTTCAACTGTTGCTCTGGGCGGATGTCATACCCAGCATTCTGGGAGATCTTAGTTCAACTGTTGCTCTGGGCGGATGTCATACCCAGCATTCTGGGAGATTTAGTTCAACTGTTGCTATGGGCGGATGTCATACCCAGCATTCTGGGAGATCTTAGTTCAACTGTTGCTCTGGGCGGATGTCATACCCAGCATTCTGGGAGATCTTAGTTCAACTGTTGCTCTGGGCGGATGTCATACCCAGCATTCTGGGAAATCATAGACTTGCTCAAGTCAGGCTAATTTACTAATTGTTGCAAGTTCAATCAGCGTACACACAGTTATTCTGGGGTGCTAAGATTCACAATCGACCTCGTGTCTAACCAATTGTTGTATTTATGTATTCATCGTATATTAATAGCTATAGCAACATGGCTTGTGTTACATTATATAAACTAATACCGCCCGTTGACATATAAAGGTCTTCTCGTTGTATTGGAGGTTATACTTTGTACTTCTCAGAATAGCTAACAGTACAGTAAGTGGTGTATGTCAAAACCCAGGCGCGTGGAAATCGTGATAGCGCAGTGGATGCGCGTTCGCTTCAGGTACGAAAGGTCCGGAGTTCGAGCCCCGTTGGGGCCGTTACGAGATTGCCCTTATGCAAGGCATTTAAATTCCACGTTGCTTCTTCTCTCTCCTTCATGGCGATGGATTCCATCAGGAATGAGGTCTCGAGAGTGATTAATATCAGTTGAAAGAACTTGTTTCGCAATCTAGCTCAAATCAATTTGTATAAACTAAATCCCAGGCGGTTGTGACCTTAACCCAAGATACTTAATCCCCCCATATTGCTTCTTGTGTCTACACCATGGAGATTGATTCCATGAAGGAGATGTCGAGAGCACGTATTCTATATGCATATCTCGTGAAAGCTCTGTATGCAGCTGTAAAACAATAAGAACAGCACATGGTATATGAATGCCATTTTATATTGAAGACACCGTTCTCTCTATTCAATGGCTCAAATGCACGAAGCATCTCGGTCTACTGTCGTTGCTTGGCACCACCCAAAGACCCCGCGTCATCCCAGGATCAGGACAACAACGATTTTACAATTTTGATGTGAAATGTTCCGTGATTTAAACTTTCGAAAAGCGCCATAAAGTATGCTACGCGGAGACCTGCTCATTGTGGCTATGACTGCAATAAGATACGGTTTGGAGATGGCGACGACCTATTACGTTGTGCAGAATGTATGTGACCTACAAGTTGACATCCTAACGATTGGTCACCCCCCCCCCTTACAATTTTCATTGCATTTTCGGGGTTTTAGATTTTCATTTTCTGGAACAATCTGCAGGCACCGCCCCATGCCTTCAGTGCCTTATAGTAGCTACGTTCCTACAACTATTTATAAAGCATAGAGAACAAGTCACGATTGAGTAGAACACGTCACTATTCAGTAACAGTAAAATGATGGCATTCAGTGGGATTATCTGGTGCATTTAACAATTGTCCATAATCCTGTGATACCCCGTATCAATAAGGTGCACCTTCTATAACTGTATGCACATATTAAGTAACAAAGACATAGATGCCAATTGAGGACAAATAATGTACACACAAATTACACATGCTTTCCCCGTGCGTATTGGTGACATGTGCTCGTTGAGAACGATTGCTGTTTGAGGCCCCTGCAACATGTTAAGCGATCAAGGATATATATGTTTTTTGAGCACATCAACACGTGGGGTTATGCATTTTCTACGAACTATTTTTATTATTTAGACCGGCTACGCCAATTCAGTTTCATTTCACTGGGGAAGGAGTGCCAATTACTTTGGCTGTCCGATTAGCGCAGTGGTTAGCGCACTCGCTTCTCACCAATGTAACCTGGGTTCGATCCTCGGACCGGGAAGTATGTGAGTAAGATGGTACGGTGGTCGCCAGATCGGACAGGTGGGTTTTTCTCCGGGTACTCCGGTTTCCTCCCACACGAATGACCACATATACGCTTTCATCGGTGCCAACGAGAGTGATTAATATAAGTTGTTAGAACTTGCTTCGCAATCGTTGTATAATAAATAAAGTTTAAACTACATGGGTTGGATACCGTCGTGACATGGTCTACTCACGTTAGGTTACGGTCGTTGAATTAAAGATCACTTGTCCCTCACGGCAATGTTGGAATCTCACTGGGGTGTCGAATTCTTTCATGTGATGAGGGCGATACAACTGTCTGGTGGAAGGTCGGTTGTTCTACACGGGTGCCTTCCTTTACATATACTAGCTAGAGACTCGCCATATGACCTAAGCTGTTGGTGTGTAATAAAAACCTACAAGCAAACACAACTAATATAAGGATGACAACGAATGATGAGTTTGGCATTCGAATATTCGAATGTTGGTGTGACTTTAAACCCTACCCTACACAAATATTTATAATTTGCATAATAATGCTTATAATAAAATTTATATATATGGTCCTCTCTACACACACATATATATATAACTGTATATATATTACTAATTATATATGGTCCTCTCTACATATATATATATATATATAACTGTATATATATTACTAATTATATATGGTCCTCTCTACACACACATATATATATAACTGTATATATATTACTAATTATATATGGTCCTCTTACACACACATATATATATAACTGTATATATATTACTAATTATATATGGTCCTCTCTACACACACATATATATATAACTGTATATATATTACTAATTATATATGGTCCTCTACATATATATATATATATATATATATATATAACTGTATATATATTACTAATTATATATGGTCCTCTCTACACACACATATATATATAACTGTATATATATTACTAATTATATATGGTCCTCTACATATATATATATATATATATATAACTGTATATATATTACTAATTATATATGGTCCTCTACATATATATATATATATATTACTAGTTTCCTGCTAGGAACAATCGACATATACAAGTTTAATATAATGCAATGTTTTCAGAAAATGAGAACATCTCTTAAGCTATGCGGGCCTCAATTGTGCAACACAATATTATCAATTTCACGCGGTTCGACAGTATAGCGTGACATATTTGTCTTACGCGTAACGTGTTAATTACAGTGGTATTGGTCATTACTGTGCACGAAATTGTCGTGAGATTTTATGTATTGAAGAATTGTAAATGTGTATGGAGTCATTCTACCGGACAACTGCGTATATGTTACATCGATCGGTTTCTTTAGCCAAAATTTCGTGCAGCCATGATGTCGAACGACGAAAAGTGCAAATTTCTTTCCAGCATGGAAACTTTAATGACTACGAAGCTAACTGCATTTGAACAACGCATGGAAGCTTCACATAGAGAAATATCACAGAGTCAGCTTTCACATATTCAGCAGAACTTGTCGTCCAGTGACAGCTACACGTTTCGTAGAAAGGGGAACGAAGAGCAACACAAGGTTAATTCCCAAGTTCTTGACCGGTTGAGAGACGCCGACGGTTACCTGAAGGATGCGGCCAGGACCAACGACATTGCGGCTGTAGTTTCAGCGCAGGGGAAGATTGCTTAAGGTATTGACATTGTTACTCACCGTCAAAAACTAGTGAAATTAGCAGATTCCTCCGAGAGTGGATGGCGGGTAGTTCAGGAGTATGAGGCACACCCTTTAGCCGACGGGTCCGACGATGAGAAGATATATCGTGCACAGAAGGCCGACCGGAAGTTAACAGGATCGTCGCGTCAAGGGTTGTCGTTATGCTCCGTATACTTATACTGCACCGGATGAATTGTCTTCTACGGCTTTATCTTCGCAGAACCGGGGAAACCAGTTTACACAGGGATGGAACCAGTCTATACATGGGCGGAGGCCTTGTAATTGTTTCCGATGCGGGCGTGCTGGACACTGGCGGATTGAGTGCAAAGCGGTGTTGCCGGATGGTAGTCAGATGAACAAGGATGTTCAGATAAGTAGAACTATGTTAAATTCTGTTATTGAAGCATTTAAATGCACTAAGAAAATTAATGTGCGTTACCGAGTGCAGAGTTTATTACTCCTGTCGGTATGTTACAATCATTGGAAGGATGCTGGTGCAAACGAATACCTTTTAAATGTAGTAAAGCAGGGCTATAAATTACCATTTAGACATGTACCTAGTTCCGTCTTTCTGAAAAATAATGTCGGCACGAAATGATCCCTTATTTGTGTTAGGTGAGATTAAGAATTTACTAGCGAAGGGCTGTATCTCAGAGTTAATGGATGCCCCGTATATTGTAAATCCTCTGTTGCTTATGGTACGTCGGGGAAACCTCTAGACTCGTACTGGACTGCTGGCATTTAAATTTAGAGCTATTTAAATACAAGGTTTGCTTTGAAGATCAGTCTGTAGCAAAGCAGCTTTTTTCAACAGGGGATTACGTTTTCGCTTTTGATATAAGAAGTGCATACCATCATATAATGATTTTTCCAGACCACAGAACCTATCTTGGGTTTTCTTGGCACGCGTGTGAAGGTAGTACGCGTTATTTCGTATTCAACGTACTTCCATTCGGAATTGCAACAGCGGGGTTTATTTTTACCAAATTGTTGAGGGTTGCTCTAACAAAATGGAGATCCTTGGGTTATAGAGTGGTACTGTTTCTTGATGACGGTCTGGGTGGTGGTAGTACTTGTGTTGAAGCATTAGCGGCCTCTGACTTTATACACCGAGATTTAACCGAGTTTGGATTTCTGTTAGCAGAAGATAAGTGCCAGTGGTTACCTCGTCAGTATATTGTTTGGCTAGGGTACGTCTGGGATACTCAAAAAGGTATATTTGTGGTTACAGAAGAACGTGTACAGAGAACGGTGTTGCTGTTGCAAGAACTGATAAGCAAAATTGTTACAGGTGTAGTTATTTTTCCTGTGCGCACACTTGCATGTTTAGTCGGCCAGTTGATTTCTATGCAAAGCGCCATAGGGCCGTTGGTAAGATTGAGGTCAAGGTCCCTGTATGAGTGTGTTGTGGGTCGTGCTAGTTGGGAAGCACCGGTTGTGGTAAGTTCAAAAGCATTTGATGAAATGATTTTCTGGAAGGAAAATCTAAGATTACTCAACAGCGGTAAGCTTGGATCCGCTCGCACTCAAGGTGAAGAACAGAATGATGTTCAGAATGTTGTCTTTTGTGACGCCAGTGGTTTTGGTGGTTTCATTGATGGAAACAGTGACAGCCAAGTTACAGGTTGTTGGTCTAACACCGAGAGTGGTTTGAGTTCTACATGGAGAGAGAGCTAGAGGCCGTGCATAGAGTTTTGCACAGTTTAGTTCAGAGCCTGGAAGGGCAGACTGTTCTTGTCAATACAGATAACAAGAACGTAGACACTATTTTGAAAGTGGGTAGCAGAAAACCATATTTACAAGATGTTGTTGTCAAAGTGTATGATGTTTGTAAAACGCATACTATCGGATTAGTGTCAAAATGGATACCAAGGGCAGACAATTCCGAGGCCGATGTTCTTAGTAGATGTACAGATAGCGACGATTGGTCGGTTGAAAACGACATTTTTGAATTTTTAGACAAATGGGGACCGCATACGTGTGACCGATTTGCTTACGATTATAATGCCAAATGTACAGTGTTTTATTCTAGGTATTGGTGCCCGGGAACTGCAGGAATAGATGCAATGAGTTTCAGCGGGATAGGCGAAAATAACTGGCTTGTTCCGCCGCCTAGGTTAGCCGTGCAGAGTGTACGAAAAATAATGGTAGAAAAATGTAAGTGCACTTTAATGGTGCCATTGTGGAAATCTGCACCATTTTGGCCTCTATTGTTTCCATGTGGTGAGACAAAAGGCAGTGCTATTGACGATATTGTTGTATTTCAGCCTGGAAAGTTAACGAGACGTGGCAGGGGAAGAAATGGGATATTCTATGGCAGAACATTACATTTTGGTGTTGTTGCTGTACGATTTGCTTAGGTACACATACTTAATTTGCTTTGTTATTTATACAGGTTTGAACTTGAAAAGATGTATCGACAATGAGATACAAAAGAGTGGGTTGCACGATGCTAGATCCGAGGCCCTGGGGTCTAAGTAAGCTAAGGTAGGGCAAGGTAAGAAGCTAAGGTAAGCTAAGGTAGGGTAGGCTAGGCGCGGCACGCCTAAGCTAGGTGCGGCGCGCCTAGGCTAAGCTAAGGCTAGGGCTAAGGCTAGGGCTAGGGCTAGGGCTAGAGCTAAGCTAAGTTATGTTTGTCGGGTTATGGCTTCCGTCTCGTCGTCCGAGGTATTTTGTGATCAACCCGTCCGTCAGTATGCAAGTTATGTTTGTCGGGTTATGGCTTCCGTCTCGTCGTCCGAGGTATTTTGTGATCAACCCGTCCGTCAGTATGCAAGTTATGTTTGTCGGGTTATGGCTTCCGTCTCGTCGTCCGAGGTATTTTGTGATCAACCCGTCCGTCAGTATGCAAGTTATGTTTGTCGGGTTATGGCTTCCGTCTCGTCGTCCGAGGTATTTTGTGATCAACCCGTCCGTCAGTATGCAAGTTATGTTTGTCGGGTTATGGCTTCCGTCTCGTCGTCCGAGGTATTTTGTGATCAACCCGTCCGTCAGTATGCAAGTTATGTTTGTCGGGTTATGGCTTCCGTCTCGTCGTCCGAGGTATTTTGTGATCAACCCGTCCGTCAGTATGCAAGTTATGTTTGTCGGGTTATGGCTTCCGTCTCGTCGTCCGAGGTATTTTGTGATCAACCCGTCCGTCAGTATGCAAGTTATGTTTGTCGGGTTATGGCTTCCGTCTCGTCGTCCGAGGTATTTTGTGATCAACCCGTCCGTCAGTATGCAAGTTATGTTTGTCGGGTTATGGCTTCCGTCTCGTCGTCCGAGGTATTTTGTGATCAACCCGTCCGTCAGTATGCAAGTTATGTTTGTCGGGTTATGGCTTCCGTCTCGTCGTCCGAGGTATTTTGTGATCAACCCGTCCGTCAGTATGCAAGTTATGTTTGTCGGGTTATGGCTTCCGTCTCGTCGAGTCGGGGGGTATTTTGTGATCAACCCGTCCGTCAGTATGCAAGTTATGTTTGTCGGGTTATGGCTTCCGTCTCGTCGTCCGAGGTATTTTGTGATCAACCCGTCCGTCAGTATGCAAGTTATGTTTGTCGGGTTATGGCTTCCGTCTCGTCGTCCGAGGTATTTTGTGATCAACCCGTCCGTCAGTATGCAAGTTATGTTTGTCGGGTTATGGCTTCCGTCTCGTCGTCCGAGGTATTTTGTGATCAACCCGTCCGTCAGTATGCAAGTTATGTTTGTCGGGTTATGGCTTCCGTCTCGTCGTCCGAGGTATTTTGTGATCAACCCGTCCGTCAGTATGCAAGTTATGTTTGTCGGGTTATGGCTTCCGTCTCGTCGTCCGAGGTATTTTGTGATCAACCCGTCCGTCAGTATGCAAGTTATGTTTGTCGGGTTATGGCTTCCGTCTCGTCGTCCGAGGTATTTTGTGATCAACCCGTCCGTCAGTATGCAAGTTATGTTTGTCGGGTTATGGCTTCCGTCTCGTCGTCCGAGGTATTTTGTGATCAACCCGTCCGTCAGTATGCAAGTTATGTTTGTCGGGTTATGGCTTCCGTCTCGTCGTCCGAGGTATTTTGTGATCAACCCGTCCGTCAGTATGCAAGTTATGTTTGTCGGGTTATGGCTTCCGTCTCGTCGTCCGAGGTATTTTGTGATCAACCCGTCCGTCAGTATGCAAGTTATGTTTGTCGGGTTATGGCTTCCGTCTCGTCGTCCGAGGTATTTTGTGATCAACCCGTCCGTCAGTATGCAAGTTATGTTTGTCGGGTTATGGCTTCCGTCTCGTCGTCCGAGGTATTTTGTGATCAACCCGTCCGTCAGTATGCAAGTTATGTTTGTCGGGTTATGGCTTCCGTCTCGTCGTCCGAGGTATTTTGTGATCAACCCGTCCGTCAGTATGCAAGTTATGTTTGTCGAGTTATGGCTTCCGTCTCGTCGAGTCGGGGGGTATTTTGTGATCAACCCGTCCGTCAGTATGCAAGTTATGTTTGTCGGGTTATGGCTTCCGTCTCGTCGTCCGAGGTATTTTGTGATCAACCCTCCGTCAGTATGCAAGTTATGTTTGTCGGGTTATGGCTTCCGTCTCGTCGTCCGAGGTATTTTGTGATCAACCCGTCCGTCAGTATGCAAGTTATGTTTGTCGGGTTATGGCTTCCGTCTCGTCGAGTCGGGGGTATTTTGTGATCAACCCGTCCGTCAGTATGCAAGTTATGTTTGTCGGGTTATGGCTTCCGTCTCGTCGGTCGGGGGTATTTTGTGATCAACCCGTCCGTCAGTATGCAAGTTATGTTTGTCGGGTTATGGCTTCCGTCTCGTCGTCCGAGGTATTTTGTGATCAACCCGTCCGTCAGTATGCAAGTTATGTTTGTCGGGTTATGGCTTCCGTCTCGTCGTCCGAGGTATTTTGTGATCAACCCGTCCGTCAGTATGCAAGTTATGTTTGTCGGGTTATGGCTTCCGTCTCGTCGTCCGAGGTATTTTGTGATCAACCCGTCCGTCAGTATGCAAGTTATGTTTGTCGGGTTATAGCTTCCGTCTCGTCGGTCGGGGGGTATTTTGTGATCAACCCGTCCGTCAGTATGCAAGTTATGTTTGTCGGGTTATGGCTTCCGTCTCGTCGTCCGAGGTATTTTGTGATCAACCCGTCCGTCAGTATGCAAGTTATGTTTGTCGGGTTATGGCTTCCGTCTCGTCGAGTCGGGGGGTATTTGCTTCCGTCTCGTCGTCCGAGGTATTTTGTGATCAACCCGTCCGTCAGTATGCAAGTTATGTTTGTCGGGTTATGGCTTCCGTCTCGTCGGTCGGGGGGTATTTTGTGATCAACCCGTCCGTCAGTATGCAAGTTATGTTTGTCGGTTTTATGGCTTCCGTCTCGTCGAGTCGGGAGGTATATTGTGATCAACCCGTGCGTCCGTTCTTTATGAATTCATCCGTCCTCATTATACCCTCAATTAACCGGTATGTTTGTCGGTTTTATGGCTTCCGTCTCGTCGAGTCGGGAGGTATATTGTGATCAACCCGTCCGTCAGTATGTAAGTACTTTATGCATTCCTTCGTCCTGATTAGACTGGTAAGTATCCGGTATGTTTGTCGGTTTATGACTTCCGTCTCGTCGAGTCGGGAGGTGTATTGTGATCAACCCGTCCTTCAGTATGTAAGTTATGTTTGTCGGTTTTATGGCTTCCGTCTCGTCGAGTCGGGAGGTATATTGTGATCAACCCGTCCGTCAGTATGTAAGTTATGTTTGCGGTTATGGCTTCCGTCTCGTCGAGTCGGGGGGTAATTGTGATCAACCCGTCCGTTAGTATATGTTTTGATGTTATGCGCTCCTTCCTTCCTACCAGAGCCGAGAGGCAGATCTGATACGTTGATGTAAACGATATCATAAGCGCGTGATTTTGAGCTTGTCGTGCACGTGTTTTTAAAGTGACATTACATCTGTCAAAAAAGCAAATTTCTACATAATGTAATTTCTTATTTTATGGTATAAATTGTTTCGAAATATAGTTGACATAGTAAAATAATGTAGACCGATGGGATTTAAATTAGCTCCAGACGACAGTATCACACGTTTAGTAAATAATAAACAAACGTCAATTCAGGAGCGTCGATGACCGTTGTACAAAATCCAACGTTCAAATTTGGAGTATGTAGACCGCAAAACAGTTTTATTGATCGACAGTTAATGTTTCATTTATTTCGGAAGAATTTGTAGCAACAATGCTATTTAAGCATAAAATATGTATATTTTTGCTTTTTGCTATGTACATGTAATGTCGCTTTAAAAGAACAGTGAAAACGAACGCATTGCCTCGCATGTTTGTGAAGCGATGCATTCATTCGTTCCGATAATACCGCGTATTTTTGAGTTTGTTTTGGACGTCACCTTTAATTGAGGCTTCAAACAACGTCTGCAGACCCAGCACAATTTGGAGCCAATAGGATAAGAACAGTGGAAAGGAATGGTTTTCTTCACAAGCCGACATGCATTCTTTCGTCCGGACAATACCAGTAAGTTACGTTTACCTGTTTATGGCTTCCGTTTCGTTGAGGTCGGTTAATGTTTTTGATAAACCAATAATTATACTTATTACAGTCATCCTTTACGTTACTTTCGCTAACACTACTGATACTACTAATTGTTTACTACCACAAGTAACATTCCACTAATCCAATAGTCAACATCCCGTCAATCTTTTACCAACATTAAATGCAGACAACTGCAGAAAGTGCCGCTACTCTGTTCAACTTATGCCCCGAAGAATTTGTAGTAGCAATGCTATTTTATAATTTCAAATGCATCATTTTTGTTTTTTTGCGATATACTGTCTGTCGCTTTAATAACTTCTAGATATAATGCTTATTGTTTTAGTGCATGAATGACGAAAATGTTGTGAACTTAAAGAGAAACTAGTAATTAAATTATTGATTTTCTAAGAAATATGCAAAGGGTATTAAATTATTGATTTTCTAAGAAATATGCAAAACGTATTAAATTATTGATTTTCTAGGAAATATGCAAACGGTAAAGTGTTTCGATATAAGAGAAATGGATTTTACAGCTAAGCTTCTGTACCATACATATCTAACTAACGGAAGAGGCTGCCGAAATAGTGTGGTTGTGAATAATGGGGTTGGCATAATAGGAGAAATCTGATTGCATTATTATTTGTTACACATAGTTCATATAGTTCATATTATTCAGTGTTGTAATTATACTAACCTGTTGTGTTTATAATTAGTTGAGTCGTACCAATATACTGATTAAGTATTATTTGGGTACCTCCGTGATTCATAAGTGCAATTTCAGTTCTTGTTGCCTGAGATAGTAATTTAAACATTTGTTCCTAGAAAGCGGTTGAATTGACAAGTTCTAGCAAGGATGCCGCCTAATCTCTTTCGATACATTTGTAACCCATAAATGGTAATTAAGTAATGTTCTAAGTTGTGAAATAATTGAAAGTAATGCACTTTACCGATACGCGAAGCCCAGCCCATATCCTAACACTAACCTTAACACTTGCTCTAATAATAACCCCAACATTACCCATAATACTTACCTTCTAGACACTAACATTAACTCGTAGCACTAACCATAAACATTGCGACTACCGGTGAAGTGCATTATATCCGATAGTGAAGTCCAAAACTTGGCCACAATGAGTTGGTGGTACCCAATGATACCCCTCCCTTAGAGCAGATAATGCTATGTACAAGTAACAAATATGTTGGTACATAGGGGGACCAGGAACCATGGACAGTAATGGCGTCTTTGCCCTGTATGTTATTAGTCATGCATGCGACTGGTTTCAACATATTTTATTTCTCAATGCACACGAATAATGATTACAATGAACGACAGTCTACATTGTAAGTCTAGAAATGATAGTGGCAGAGTTATCGCCCACATCCTACCTGTTCCATTTTAAATAAAAAATATTTACCTTATCTCTTGGAGAAACCAGTCAACCCACAACATACAAATTCTGGGTAATTTATCGTCCCGAGATGCTTTATGTGCTTAGGTGTTATTTAACTATTTCACCGCCAATGTCGCCTAAACTTGCAAATAGCCGAGAACCTGATCAGATAGAACAGATAACGTTCCGTACCGGCATATGTGGCGCAATGATGTTAGCAATTCCTGAATATTTCGATGAAGATCGGACTCGAAAGGTGGTACCGTCCTGCTATTCTAGATGCACAAATGGCCAACTTACATACATGAACATATCGTAATAGATCTCCAATGTTCCAGTAATACCGGTAGTACGTCAGAAGGCCGATTTTATCTTGAACTGTTTCGTGACATAGCTTTTCTCTCGCTGGCGAAATTCCCATAAATAAGCACAAATAGATGCGTGTTGTAGATTAATTCCATCATATTATCTGAATGGCAATATTTCATCGTCTGAAGTTCTCACAAACCCACGTTCTGAACACGTGCACACTGAGAGCACTGTCAGTTATACTAACATCTGAACCCGTGCATAGTGAGCACAGTGGGGACATTGAAATTTATACTAACGTCCGTTTCACTCGCCTACACGCTGACCTTATTGTTGAAGTCCACTTACATGTAACATTCTTGCGGAAATACGCTGCTTCTATCCGGGTATCCGAACGTACCTGCAATAACTACTGGATGGTCACCCGGAATGTTCCCCCAACAACAATAGACGGAGTGTCGCCATATGACCTATGTTCTGTATGCGACATCAACGCCCTATTCCCACCCCAAACACACAAAAACAGCACGCGCACGCACAGCACTCACGCACTCACACCACAAACCACAAGCACACAAATAAAATGCTTTACAATCATATCGCCAACACTAGATAAATAATAAGAGGCCAGGGATATTGTTTTGGCGTCGTCAGCACCCATACAATGGTGCTTACGTGTCTAGGAGAACAATAGGTTTACTCTCTAGTGGTCTAGGGTTAGGGGTTAGGTGCCTATAAAAACTTTTTATGTCGCTATCAATTCCGTATGTTGCTTAGAGATCAAAGAAATAGCCACTTATTTTTTGTATCCGTCCGTCCATCCGTGCGTGCGTCCGTCCGTCCGTGCGTGCGTCCGTCCGTCCGGAGCCTGTTCTTAATAACCAATGCGTGCCAAGGAATTTTGTGAAACCTAAACTAATATTTTATCCCCAGTACAGTACGATTGTGCATGTGCAGTTTTCGTAGAGATCGATCTTGTAACACCAGAATTGGTGTACTTTAATTGACTAAATATCCACAATGTGTCCGTCAAAACCAGTTACGCAGAGATATCAATCGAAGGCATTTTGTCTGTTTTGCATATTTAACATGACTCGGCATTTTGTCTGTATACTCAAAACTTGCTAGTAAATTGAGGAAACAAGATGTAATTTTGTCATATTTTCATGAAGACCGTATAAGTCGATTCATTTCAAGCTTGTCATGTTAAATATGCAAAACAGACAAAATGCCGAGTCATGTTAAATATGCAAAACAGACAAAATGCCGAGTCATGTTAAATATGCAAAACAGACAAAATACCGAGTCATGTTAATTATGCAAAACACTACATCCACCGGACACTTACCTTTCTTGAATATGTGACTTTAGGAATCCTTTAGGGTATGTGTGTGTGTGTGTTACGTTTATTTATTGTCGCTACCGGTTGCCCATATGAGCGACGCCTCCTGAAGAGATTAGTCATTTTAGATTTTGGAGGATAGTGCAATGATACAGACAGAGACCCATTCCAGAGTCTCCTCTGGTTCTTTTACGTGCACGATGTACAGCACCGACACGAGACCTCGGTTTAACGTCCCATCTGTTAATTGTATTAGGGTCAGACGGGGGACCGAACCTGCGATCCCTGGATTACCAGTCCAGCGTGTTACCAACCACTTGACTACTGTTCCGTCTGTGTATGCGTGTTGGCACGCCATGAACATATATAACGGTGACAATCTTTTAACGACATTAAGCGCTACTGTTATTAACTTTGACGAGAGGTGAAGAGGTCATGGGTCTAAATTATTCATGCTATTTGATCGGGATGTTTGATGGTTTGTTTCTGTTACCGGTTCAAGGATACAGTTATGACTACGTGGCTGGAAGTAAAGTGTTTATGCATTAATCAAAAGTACATCTATGTACATTGAACTTAATGATGAGCTGGATCAGCAAAGCGTGACGATAACGTGACAATGACTAGTACATCGGCACAATTTAGGAACTGTTGTCCACTTTAATTAATTATATTAAAATCAAATACAGTCAAACATGTGTTAGTGGTCACCTCCATTAAGCAGTCAGTTTCCAGATTCTCAATGTGTCCTTTAATTATATATTTGACCTCTATTAAGCAGCCGCCTGTGCTAAGCAGCCACTTTCTGCGATTCCCTTGGCTGGCTGCTTAACACAGGTTTCAGTGTCTGTACTCTCTGTGCTAAGATTACTTTGCCGTTGTTTACAAAATGGCGCGTGTGCTCGATAAAATTGTACAGACGGATATGTAGTCCAGTGGTAACACGCTGGACTGGTAATCTAGGTATCACAGGTTCGATCCCCCGTGGAAGTCGTGATAGCGCAGTGGATGCGCGTTAGCTTCAGGTGCGAAAGGTCCGGAGTTCGAGGCCCGCTGGAGCCGTTACGATTGTGCCCTTAGGCAAGGCATTTAAATTCCACATTGCCTCTTCTCTCTCCTTCATGGCGATGGATTCCATCAGAAATGAGGTCTCGAGAGTGATTACTATAAGGTGAAAAAACTTGTTTCACAATCGAGCTAAAATAAATTTGTATAAAAGATCCCCCGTCTGACCCTATTAAAATCAAGTCTTTCAGATGGGACTTTAAACCGAGGTCTCATGTCCGTGCTTTACACCGTACACGTAAAAGAACCAGAGGAAACTCTGGAATAGGTCTCTATATGTATCATTGCACTATCCTCAACATCTAAAATGACTAATCTCATATGGGCAACCGGTAGCGACGATAAATAAATGTAAAAACAAACTTATGGTGCTAGTTTGCTTACTTCCTGTAGCGTCTCAGTGTATCAAATTTGACAGATATTTGTAGTTTCGTGGTAATATTTCAATCCGTTTCGAGTCCGCCTCCGTGGTCGAGTGGTTAAGGTCGCTGACTTGTATACCACTGTAACCTATCATCACTGATGGTCACGGGTTCGAGCCCCGCTCAGGCCGTGTCTCATTTATATGAGAAAGTTGGCAGTTTCTTACGGAGGTTGGTGCACCCAAGTACTGGTTAACCGCTGGAGCCTGCCCAGGAAAGGTATTGTTAGGTAAACTGCCCGCCGGCGATATAGCCCGAAATGGTGCTGATGCAGGCGTAAAACCCGAAATATAACATAACATAACAATCCGTTTCGTGTACATGTATATAATTCAGCAATTGTGATAATGGATAACAGAGAGCATGATTTCGATTATTAATTATTTATCAAAGCAATAACTTCTTTATTGCGTGGCTAGTTTCATATCAGCCTAGGTATCGACCCTCGGTTACTTCATTAACTAATTTAGTTTAGCTCGATTGCGAAACCGCAATTAAGTTCTTACAACTTTAATTAATCACTCTCGCGACCATCACCACGATGGAGAGAGAGAGGAGGCAATGTGGAATTTAAATGCCTTGCCTACGGGTAAAATCGTAACTGCTCCAGCTTGGCTAGAACTCCGGACCTTTCGCACCTAAATTATTACAGCCGCATTGACTGCACAAATATCGCTATTGTAAAGTATAATTATATTGGCATAAACAGCTCCCGATCCCGCCCCTCTTAAGGATACGTTGCCTCCAATAGCAAACCGGACTACTCTTCCACAAACCCATACACAGGGTTAGAAAATAGTTCTTAAAATGTTACTAAGTAACAATCCGCATTCTATAACGAGATAACATAAACAGTGTTTAATTAGTCTCTGTTTTAGTCATGTTCAGTGATCCGATTGTAAGGAGAATTGAGGCAGGAAATCCGAAATCTCGAGCTCTGGGAGTCATTGCACAGATAGTGTGCTGTCACTTCCAGAATCAATAGCTTCGTTTCCTAGAATCTTCCGGAACGGTATCAAATTCTGACGGATCTGTATTGCAGCAGGATATACCTTTCCCCAGTATCTATATGAAAGGTAATCATATTTATATTAAGTAATATTTAATTTCACTAATTAATAATTATATTTTACTAAAAGTGTGTGATTATTATTGAATTGTTTTTGTTGTTGTACTAGAGTAATGACGCTTTCTTTTTGCAAATTAAATTTATTTATTATATTTATTTTACACGTGTAGACACGGTGATGTAAAATGTATATAATACACGCTTAGTAGTAAATTAAAACCACACGTTTTCAAACCGGGTTATTACATAGACGCTTGGGGGTCTGGACATGTGGTTTAGGGTTCAAAACCAAATTATTTGTTTAAGAACATTTCGATGAACCATTGGCTTGACACAATACAGAACAGAACAGAAATTTTATTAAGACTTGTACATGGTACATCGTCAAATACATATATACAAATATATATGATGTAAATATATACAACAATTTTATCGTGGTCATGTGGCATATAGAATCTGATAATAATAAGAAAATGCATCTAATTATGAGGATGAACAATAATTAGTGCTGATATTGGATTTATGTCATATTATTTAAAAGTGTTATTTTAATGTCAACTGCTTTATTATATAATAAAGCTAAATTATATAGGATATTTCTTTTATTAGATTGCAACAATTCAATAAACTTAAGCATATTTGGTCTTACAAAATAATATTTCTTTATGTAAAGTTTTCTCAAATCTGAATAGCACGGGCAAACAAGTATAAAATGATATTCGTCTTCTAGGTCGTGTGTATTGCAACACAAACAATAGCGTTCATTTTGTGGAATTCTATTTTGTCCATATCTACCAGTATGTATTCGTAATGAATATCATACAAGTTTAGTACACCACTTGTCTCTTTGCTTACAAACCAACCTTGAATGAAACAATCAATCACACGTTGTTTAAACAAACTTATAAACTGGCTACACTGTACACTATATGGATTTTCCCAAATGTTCGAGAAACCATAACTATTTAAAATATCTTTAAGTTTGTCCAAACCTCGAGCGTCTATTGGCTTACGATTCCAAAATATTGTATTGTATTGTATTATATATAGTGTATATGTTTAAACTCGGGAAGCATCAGTTTATTAGTGGGTTCTGAGTCCTCATTGGTCAGTTGATGCTGTCGTTGAGGGATAATTTGAATCAGATTAGTGCAATAATAATACAGAATACAGAATAATATAGTACGATTTAAGCATGGAAAGCTTATCGTCGCAAACATAAAGTATAAACCATTACATATCAATGTATATTTTCGAGAATTACAAATACAATCTTCAGAAGGAATTACGACATATTCGTATTAGTATGTCGTTAAGCAATATTGGGTATACTACTATTCTGTCGGATTTTAAACGATTTTTATTATACGACTATTTTATTATTAGAATATGTACCCGCTAGACGTGTGGTAAAAGTATTTTGGATGATATAGTTTTCTGACATTTTCATACCGTTTACACTTTAGCACAAAATGAAATTCGTCTTCTATATCAAACATAATGCTGTGGGACTATCTTTGCATAATAACATATTTCCGTTCATCCCTTGGCAGAGGTGTTCGAGAATGTATGTCTACCTTGTTTCAATGGTCAGGTTATGTAAACCTAATAATATCTCAATGGCAGCGTAGTCTAAGTGGTTTCAATATTTCGGGTTTTACGCCTGCACCATTTTGGGCTATATCGCCGGTGGGCAGTTTACCTAGCAACACCTTTCCTGGGCAGGCTTTTTCATATAAATGAGACATTGTCTGAGCGGGTCTCGAACCTGTGACCATCAGTGATGATAGGTTACAATGGTATACAAGTCAGCGACCTTAACCACTCGACCACGGAGGCGGACAGTGGTTTCAATAACCAACATTGCAATATTTAAGTTTTTAAATAAAAAAATTATTACATTTAGACCTTAAGTACACGTCATCAAAATTCATCCTATTCTTGCGTTTAATGTTTTATTTATCGTCGCTACCGGTTGCCCATATGAGCGACGCCGCCTGTAGAGATTAGTCATTTTAGATTGTTGGATGATAGCACAGGTCACGGGTTTGAGCCCCGCTCAGACCGTGTTTCATTTATATGAAAAAGTTGGCAGTTTCTTACGGAGGTTGGTGCACCCAAGTACTGGTTAACCGTTGGAGCCTGCCCAGGAAAGGTGTTAGGTAAACTGCCCGCCGGCGATATAGCCCAACATGGTGCTGATGCAGGCGTAAAAACCCGAAATATATAAAAATGGATGATAGTACATTGGTACAGACAGACACTCATTCCAGGGTCTCCTAGTTCTTTTACGTGCACGGTGTAAACACCAACACGACACCTCGGTTTAAAGTCCCATCTGAAATATTGTTAATAGTATTAGGATCAGACGGAGGATCGATCCTGAGACCCCTGGATTCGCAGTCCAACGTGTTAACTACTGGACTACATATATCATATTCACCTTAATAACACATTTCTTTAAGACATCTTTAAGACATATGAGTCATGTCTCAATGGGCGAGTTGGTCTCTCAATTACAGTATATTCGTTGTGAGCAAATCTATATAAACACGAAACACAAATCGTGTGTATTATTACCAGGTCTTTCCTCCACTACGCGCACGTCGTTACCTAGGCACAGCTCACAACAGGAATATGGTTCAATGACTTCGCTGACGGAAGACGCGCCATCGGAATCGCGTGACTATGTACATATACATACAGAGTACCATTCGACTAACTTACCTACTTGGTTAGACAGCACCACTTAGTGCTGGAGACGACGGCTAGCTGGATTCTTTTAGCCGGCCCCTTCAAGGGGAGCGATCTCATTCAAGGAATACGGTGGGACGCAGACTTCCTGATGGCGTGAGGACCCCAGCGAAGAAACCGGGATCATTATTACTGTTGTGAGCTGACATATCGTGGAGGATGTGGCCCTACAAGGGACCCCTTCGAAAGAGGATACAGGACTTCACCCTGCGAAGAAAGAAGATGCCTTCCCAGTTGTCTTCATAAACAACTTAGATATCTACATAAACAACTTAGAGAAACCAGTCGCCCATGTGCCTCGGCGGAGGCGACTATAAAGAAAACTACTACATACAAGCGGTATTAGAAATGTCAATGATCAAGCCGTTGGCTAACACTACTGTAAATCCAGGGAACACAGTCCTAGGACATGGCCATCAGGCTCGCCATTAAACAGAATATCCCATAACATTGTTAAATGTGATGATTCTATTTGCCGTATGTACATAGTTGCCCCAGAAATGTCTAATCTAGGCTGTTGATTGTTTGTTTGTTGCTATTGTTGTTGCGGGACTATCTTTGCATATATAACAAACTTGCCTTTGCATTATGTGGGGAAAGTGACAAGTGTTCAATAATTTTATTTACGATGATTGGCTGATATGGGTCAACTTGTGTATGTATTTATTAACAGTCTTATGAACGCTTATGTACTCTAGTACGCCTCCATCGTCGAGTTAATTTTGTTCATTTTATCATAAGTTTGCCCCTCTCCGCTGTAGGTTCGAATCTCGCTGGTGGATATCGAATTATTTTTATGTAAGGAAACTCTACTACTGGAGTCTGGAAGATTGGTGGTTATTACTGGTCCATCAGTCTCCGTGATCGAGTGGTTAAGGTCGCCTACTTATATACCACTGTAACCTATCACTGATTGTCACGGGTTCGAAAAAGTTGGCAGTTTCTTACGGAGGTTGGTGCACCCAAGTACTGGTTAAACGCTGGAGCCTGCCCAGGAAAGGTGTTGTTAGGTAAACTGCCCGCCGGTGATATAGCCCAAAATGGTGCTGATGCAGGCGTAAAACCCGAAATATAACATAACATATAACTGGTCCGAGCATAAAGTACTGATCTGACAATTGGGGAATTGCAACCTGATCTAAGTAAGCTACAATTGCAACAAAGCCAAACAACACACTATACTATACACCAACGCCTCGGTGTCGTGACCCACCTTGTTCAAGCCGTAATGCTGACGTCGATTTTAGAGTATTGTAATAATAACCTGACACTATGAGTGAAGAGCACTTTATTTTCAGTAGTAAATCTCTCTACTACGACATAATTGACCGAGGAAGTAAGATACGATGTCCTAGAATATGCAATTACAGATAATTATTTATTACCGTCTCGCATTATGTTAGACGTGGCCGAGTCGTTACCTTCAAATCACCATGGTGGTGTCGGAATTATTTCAATTGAGGAAGCTATCCAGCTGGCGTTAGGCAGTTCGGTGGTTCTACCCGGGTGCCTGTGCATTGAATATACACCGGGGGTCTACCTCCACCAATACTATCTGGAAGGTCGCTGTATGGCCTAATGCAGTTGGTGCGCGGTTAAACCTCAAAGATCAAACACAAACATGTTAGCAAAATTGCATTTTCCCCATCATTACTGTCACGTAGTCATAATTGCATTACCAATAATTACTGTCACGTTAGCATAAATTACATTTCCCATACTTACTGTCATGTAGGCATAGTTACATTCCATCACTACTGTCACGTAGGCATAATTACATTTCCCATCATTACTGTCGCGTTAGAATAATTACATTTCCCGTTAGCATAATTACATTTCCCATTATTACTGTCACGTTAGCATAATTACATTTCCCGTTAGCATATCTACATGTCCCATCATTACTGTCACGTAGGCATAATTACATTTCCAATAATTACTGTCACATTAGCATAATTACATTTCCCATCATTACTGTCACGTTAGAATAATTACATTTCCCATAATTAGTCACGTTAGAATAATTACATTTCCCATAATTACTGTCACGTTAGAATAATTACATTTCCCATAATTAGTCGCATTAGAATAATTACATTTCCCATAATTACTGTCATGTTAGAATAATTACATTTCCCATAATTACTGTCATGTTAGAATAATTACATTTCCCATAATTACTGTCACGTTAGAATAATTACATTTCCCATCATTACTGTCACGTTAGCATAATTACATTTCCCATCATTACTGTCACGTTAGAATAATTACATTTCCTAATTTATTTAATACATCATAATTACTGTCTTAGAATAATTAATAATTACTGTGTTAATAATTTTTCCCATAATTAGTCTGTCGTGTTAGCATAATTACATTTCCCATCATTACTGTCACGTTAGAATAATACATTTCTTGTCAGTTAGCATAATTAATATCATACTTTCTTAGCATAAACATTATCATTACTATCACGTTAGAATAATATTACTGTCTTGGTCTGTTTAGATATATATAAATTACTGTCACGTTAGCATAATTACATTTCCCATCATTACTGTCACGGTATGTATAATTATTTTCTTATTATTTATACGATAGTTTGATTATACTTCAAATGATTATAAGTTTTTGTGTGATCGGTTTAGCTATATATAAGTTTCTTGTCGGTTTAGCTATATATAAGTATCTGGTCGGTTTAGCTATATATAAGTATCTGGTCGGTTTAGCTATATATAAGTTTCTTGTCGGTTTAGCTATATATAAGTATCTGGTCGGTTTAGCTATATATAAGTGTCTGGTCGGTTTAACCATATATAAGTGTCTGGTCGGTTCAGCTATATATAAGTGTCTGGTCGGTTTAGCTATATATAAGTGTCTGGTCGGTTTAGCTATATACAAGTGTCTGGTCGGTTTAGCTATATATAAGTGTCTTGTCGGTTTAGCTACATATAAGTATCTGGTCGGTTTAGCTATATATAAGTGTCTTGTCGGTTTAGCTATATATAAGAAGAAGAAGAATCGTTTATTAAGACACAAACATAAACAGTTTATGGTCTACAAACAAATGAATATATAAGTGTCTGGTCGGTTTAGCTATATATAAGTTTCTTGTCGGTTTAGCTATATATAAGTGTCTGGTCGGTTTAGCTATATATAAGTGTCTGGTCGGTTTAGCTATATATAAGTGTCTTGTCGGTTTAGCTATATATAAGTATCTGGTCGGTTTAGCTATATATAAGTTTCTTGTCGGTTTAGCTATATATAAGTGTCTGGTCAGTTTAGCTATATATAAGTGTCTGGTCGGTTTAGCTATATATCAGTGTCTGGTCGGTTTAGCTATATATACGTGTCTGGTCGGTTTAAACAGAAATATCCAACCATTGATTGCGGATAGAAAGATTTACATCAGAAATAGTCTAATATTCCATCTAAATGCTTGCAATCTAAAGAGCGTTTAGCTATATATAAGTGTCTGGTCGGTTTAGCTATATATAAGTGTCTTGTCGGTTTAGCTATATATAAGAAGAAGAATCGTTTATTAAGACACAAACATAAACAGTTTATGGTCTACAAACAAATGAATATATAAGTGTCTGGTCGGTTTAGCTATATATAAGTTTCTTGTCGGTTTAGCTATATATAAGTGTCTGGTCGGTTTAGCTATATATAAGTGTCTGGTCGGTTTAGCTATATATCAGTGTCTGGTCGGTTTAGCTATATATACGTGTCTGGTCGGTTTAAACAGAAATATCCAACCATTGATTGCGGATAGAAAGATTTACATCAGAAATAGTCTAATATTCCATCTAAATGCTTGCAATCTAAAGAGCGTTTAGCTATATATAAGTGTCTGGTCGGTTTAGCTATATATAAGTTTCTGGTCGGTTTAGCTATATATACGTGTCTGGTCGGTTTAGCTATATATAAGTGTCTGGTCGGTTTAGCTATATATACGTGTCTGGTCGGATTAGCTATATATAAGTGTCTGGTCGGTTTAGCTATATATATGTGTCTGGTCGGTTTAGCTATATATAAGTGTCTGGTCGGTTTAGCTATATATAAGTGTCTGGTCGGTTTAGCTATATATAAGTGTCTGGTCGGTTTAGCTATATATACGTGTCTGGTCGGTTTAGCTATATATAAGTGTCTGGTCGGTTTAGCTATATATAAGTGTCTGGTCGGTTTAGCTATATATAAGTGTCTGGTCGGTTTAGCTATATATAAGTGTCTTGTCGGTTTAGCTATATATAAGAAGAAGAAGAATCGTTTATTAAGACACAAACATAAACAGTTTATGGTCTACAAACAAATGAATATATAAGTGTCTGGTCGGTTTAGCTATATATAAGTGTCTTGTCGGTTTAGCTATATATAAGTGTCTGGTCGGTTTAGCTATATATAAGTGCCTGGTCGGTTTAGCTATATATAAGTGTCTGGTCGGTTTAGCTATATATACGTGTCTGGTCGGTTTAGCTATATATAGTGTCTGGTCGGTTTAGCTATATATAAGTGTCTGGTCGGTTTAGCTATATATAAGTGTCTGGTCGGTTTAGCTATATATAAGTGTCTGGTCGGTTTAGCTATATATAAGTGTCTGGTCGGTTTAGCTATATATACGTGTCTGGTCGGTTTAGCTATATATACGTGTCTGGTCGGTTTAGCTATATATACGTGTCTGGTCGGTTTAGCTATATATACGTGTCTGGTCGGTTTAGCTATATATACGTGTCTGGTCGGTTTAGCTATATATAAGTGTCTGGTCGGTTTAGCTATATATAAGTGTCTGGTCGGTTTAGCTATATATACGTGTCTGGTCGGTTTAGCTATATATACGTGTCTGGTCGGTTTAGCTATATATACGTGTCTGGTCGGTTTAGCTATATATAAGTGTCTTGTCGGTTTAGCTATATATACGTGTCTGGTCGGTTTAGCTATATATACGTGTCTGGTCGGTTTAGCTATATATACGTGTCTGGTCGGTTTAGCTATATATAAGTGTCTGGTCGGATTAGCTATATATAAGTTTCTGGTCGGTTTAGCTATATATCAGTGTCTTGTCGGTTTAGCTATATATCAGTGTCTTGTCGGTTTAGCTATATATCAGTGTCTGGTCGGTTTAGCTATATATCAGTGTCTGGTCGGTTTAGCTATATATACGTGTCTTGTCGGTTTAGCTATATATAAGTGTCTTGTCGGTTTAGCTATATATCAGTGTCTGGTCGGTTTAGCTATATATAAGTGTCTGGTCGGTTTAGCTATATATACGTGTCTGGTCGGTTTAGCTATATATAAGTGTCTGGTCGGTTTAGCTATATATAAGTGTCTGGTCGGTTTAGCTATATATAAGTGTCTGGTCGGTTTAGCTATATATAAGTGTCTGGTCGGTTTAGCTATATATAAGTGTCTGGTCGGTTTAGCTATATATAAGTGTCTGGTCGGTTTAGCTATATATATAGTGTCTGGTCGGTTTAGCTATATATAATTGTCTGGTCGGTTTAGCTATATATACGTGTCTGGTCGGTTTAGCTATATATACGTGTCTGGTCGGTTTAGCTATATATAAGTGTCTTGTCGGTTTAGCTATATATAAGTGTCTTGTCGGTTTAGCTATATATCGTGTCTGGTCGGTTTAGCTATATATACGTGTCTGGTCGGTTTAGCTATATATACGTGTCTGGTCGGTTTAGCTATATATAAGTGTCTGGTCGGTTTAGCTATATATACGTGTCTGGTCGGTTTAGCTATATATGTGTCTTGTCGGTTTAGCTATATATAAGTGTCTGGTCGGTTTAGCTATATATAAGTGTCTGGTTGGTTTAGCTATATATACGTGTCTGGTCGGTTTAGCTATATATACGTGTCTGGTCGGTTTAGCTATATATACGTGTCTGGTCGGTTAGCTATATATACGTGTCTGGTCGGTTTAGCTATATATACGTGTCTGGTCGGTTTAGCTATATATGTGTCTGGTCGGTTAGCTATATAGTGTCTGGTCGTTTTGCTATATATACGTGTCTGGTCGGTTTAGCTATATTAAGTGTCTGGTCGTTTAGCTATATATACGTGTCTGGTCGGTTTAGCTATATATACGTGTCTGGTCGGTTTAGCTATATATAAGTGTCGGTCGGTTTAGCTATATATAAGTGTCTGGTCGGTTTATCTATATATACGTATCTGGTCGGTTTAGCTATATATACGTGTCTGGTCGGTTTAGCTATATATACGTGTCTGGTCGGTTTAGCTATATATACGTGTCTGGTCGGTTTAGCTATATATAAGTGTCTTGTCGGTTTAGCTATATATATGTGTCTGGTCGGTTTAGCTATATATACGTGTCTGGTCGGTTTAGCTATATATACGTGTCTGGTCGGTTTAGCTATATATAAGTGTCTGGTCGGTTTAGCTATATATACGTGTCTGGTCGGATTAGCTATATATACGTGTCTGGTCGGTTTAGCTATATATAAGTGTCTGGTCGGATTAGCTATATATAAGTTTCTGGTCGGTTTAGCTATATATCAGTGTCCTGTCGGTTTAGCTATATATCAGTGTCTGGTCGGTTTAGCTATATATCAGTGTCTGGTCGGTTTAGCTATATATACGTGTCTTGTCGGTTTAGCTATATATAAGTGTCTTGTCGGTTTAGCTATATATCAGTGTCTGGTCGGTTTAGCTATATATAAGTGTCTGGTCGGTTTAGCTATATATACGTGTCTGGTCGGTTTAGCTATATATAAATGTCTGGTCGGTTTAGCTATATATAAGTGTCTGGTCGGTTTAGCTATATATAAGTGTCTGGTCGGTTTAGCTATATATAAGTGTCTGGTCGGTTTAGCTATATATAAGTGTCTGGTCGGTTTAGCTATATATAAGTGTCTGGTCGGTTTAGCTATATATAAGTGTCTGGTCGGTTTAGCTATATATAAGTGTCTGGTCGGTTTAGCTATATATATAGTGTCTGGTCGGTTTAGCTATATATAATTGTCTTGTCGGTTTAGCTATATATAAGTGTATGGTTTGTTTAGCTATATATACGTTTTGGTCTGTTAGCTATATATAAGTGTCTGTCGGTTTAGCTATATATAAGTGTCTTGTCGGTTTAGCTATATATAGTGTCTTGTCGGTTTAGCTATATATACGTGTCTGGTCGGTTTAGCTATATATAAGTGTCTTGTCGGTTTAGCTATATATACGTGTCTTGTCGGTTAGCTATATATACGTGTCTTGTCGGTTAGCTATATATAAGGTTAGGTCGGCTTAGCTATATATACGTGTCTGGTCGGTTTAGCTATATATACGTGTCTGGTCGGTTTAGCTATATATAAGTGTCTGGTCGGTTTAGCTATATATACGTGTCTGGTCGGTTTAGCTATATATACGTGTCTGGTCGGATTAGCTATATATACGTGTCTGGTCGGTTTAGCTATATATAAGTGTCTGGTCGGATTAGCTATATATAAGTTTCTGGTCGGTTTAGCTATATATCAGTGT
>CM026399.1:32205140-32222025 GCA_014843695.1 Archivesica marissinica
AGATAGTCAGTATAGTTAGATAGTCAGTATAGATAGATAGTCAGTATAGATAGATAGTCAGTATAGATAGATAGTCGGTATAGATAGATAGTCGGTATAGATAGATAGTCAGTATAGATAGTCAGTATAGATAGATAGTCAGTATAGATAGATAGTCAGTATAGATAGATAGTCAGTATAGATAGATAGTCAGTATAGATAGATAGTCAGTATAGATAGATAGTCAGTATAGATAGATAGTCAGTATAGATAGATAGTCAGTATATATAGATAGTCAGTATAGATATATAGTCAGTATAGATAGATAGTCAGTATAGATAGATAGTCAGTATAGATAGATAGTCAGTATAGATAGATAGTCAGTATAGATAGATAGTCAGTATAGATAGATAGTCAGTATAGATAGATAGTCAGTATTGATAGATAGTCAGTATTGATAGATAGTCAGTATAGATAGATAGTCAGTATAGATAGATAGTCAGTATTGATAGATAGTCAGTATAGATAGTCAGTATAGATAGTCAGTATAGATAGTCTCTATAGATAGTCTCTATAGATAGTCTGTATAGATAGTCTGTATAGATAGTCTGTATAGATAGTCTGTATAGATAGTCCAGTATAGATAGTCAGTATAGATAGTCAGTATAGATAGTCAGTATAGATAGTCAGTATAGATAGTCAGTATAGATAGTCAGTATAGATAGTCAGTATAGATAGTCTGTATAGATAGTCAGTATAGATAGTCAGTATAGATAGTCAGTATAGATAGTCTGTATAGATAGTCTGTATAGATAGTCAGTATAGATAGTCAGTATAGATAGTCAGTATAGATAGTCAGTATAGATAGTCAGTATAGATAGTCAGTATAGATATAGTCAGTATAGATAGTCAGTATAGATAGTCAGTATAGATAGTCAGTATAGATAGTCAGTATAGATAGTCAGTATAGATAGTCAGTATAGATAGTCAGTATAGATAGTCAGTATAGATAGTCAGTATAGATAGTCAGTATAGATAGTCTGTATAGATAGTCTGTATAGATAGTCTGTATAGATAGTCAGTATAGATAGTCAGTATAGATAGTCAGTATAGATAGTCAGTATAGATAGTCAGTATAGATAGTCTGTATAGATAGTCAGTATAGATAGTCAGTATAGATAGTCAGTATAGATAGTCAGTATAGATAGTCAGTATAGATAGTCAGTATAGATAGTCAGTATAGATAGTCAGTATAGATAGTCAGTATAGATAGTCAGTATAGATAGTCAGTATAGATAGTCTGTATAGATAGTCAGTATAGATAGTCAGTATAGATAGTCAGTATAGATAGTCTGTATAGATAGTCAGTATAGATAGTCAGTATAGATAGTCAGTATAGATAGTCAGTATAGATAGTCAGTATAGATAGTCAGTATAGATAGTCAGTATAGATAGTCAGTATAGATAGTCTGTATAGATAGTCAGTATAGATAGTCAGTATAGATAGTCAGTATAGATAGTCAGTATAGATAGTCAGTATAGATAGTCAGTATAGATAGTCAGTATAGATAGTCGTATAGATAGTCAGTATAGATAGTCAGTATAGATAGTCAGTATAGATAGTCAGTATAGATAGTCAGTATAGATAGTCAGTATAGATAGTCAGTATAGATAGTCAGTATAGATAGTCAGTATAGATAGTCAGTATAGATAGTCAGTATAGATAGTCTGTATAGATAGTCAGTATAGATAGTCAGTATAGATAGTCAGCATAGATAGTCTGTATAGATAGTCAGTATAGATAGTCTGTATAGATAGTCTGTATAGATAGTCAGTATAGATAGTCAGTATAGATAGTCAGTATAGATAGTCAGTATAGATAGTCAGTATAGATAGTCTGTATAGATAGTCAGTATAGATAGTCAGTATAGATATAATCGTTAAAAGCGTCCCGGAACAAGACTACTAGTCTAAAACCCGGAACAAGACTACTAGACTAAACCCGGAACAAGACTACTAGACTAAACCCGGAACAAGACTACTAGACTAAACCCGGAACAAGACTACTAGACTAAACCCGGAACAAGACTACTAGACTAAACCCGGAACAAGACTACTAGACTAAACCCGGAACAAGACTACTAGACTAAACCCGGAACAAGATTACTAGTCTAAAACCCGGAACAAGACTACTAGACTAAACCCGGAACAAGACTACTAGACTAAAACCCGGAACAAGACTACTAGACTAAAACCCGGAACAAGATTACTAGTCTAAAACCCGGAACAAGACTACTAGACTAAAACCCGGAACAAGACTACTAGACTAAACCCGGAACAAGACTACTAGACTAAACCCGGAACAAGAATACAAGACTAAAACCTGGAATAGGACTACTAGACTAAAACCCGGAGCAAGACTACTAGACATACAACTGTAAAACAAGATAACATGGGTTTTTAAAACAACCGTTTGTTGCATCAGTATCATTTGTAAAAATGAGGTCAATAAATAAAGCTTGAATTGAATTGAATTGCCAACAAGCCAACGTGATAAACGACCGAACCGCTACTCCACCCGGAGGTACTGAGAATGAAACATAACAAATATTACATTTACATAAATTTACATTTGTCCGTTTCGTCCTTGGTTGATTATATCTGTTCGCGTCGATTCATTTCCTACAGTAGCCAATAATCAGGACACTACATCTATGACGTGCATACAGGAAGGAGTTCAAAGAAACTGTGTTTCAATTCTAAGACAGCATCTTCAAGCTCCTTATCCCGTTAAGCATGTGCTTAGAATTAATGCATTACCTTTCAGCATAGCTATTAGCTTTCATTCGGTTGAAAGTATATTTTATGCCATTATATTAATTCTAGGGAATATTCAGGAAATCAGTAAAAAAAAATATTCTGATTTCACTTGTTCATAATAATTCAATGTCGTTGTTAAAATGCACGCATTATGTCCATCAACACGTGTCATTTGTTGATATTGTTTCTAGGAAACTGTGCTGGAGAGATTTGTTGGTGTGATTGTTTCTAGGAAACTGTGCTGGAGAGATTTGTTGATATTATTGTTTCTAGGAAACTTTGCTGGAACGATTTGTTGATATTATTGTTCTAGGAAACTGTGCTGGAGAGATTTGTTGATAATTATTGTTTCTAGGAAACTGTGCTGGAGGGATTTGTTGATAATTATTGTTTCTAGGAAACAGTGCTGGAAAGATTTGTTGATATTATTGTTCTAGGAAACTGTGCTGGAGAGATTTGTTGATGTTATTATTTCTAGGAAACTGCTGGAGAGATTTGTTGATAATTATTGTTTCTAGGAAACTGTGCTGGAGAGATTTGTTGATATTATTGTTCTAGCAAACGGTGCTGGAGAGATTTGTTGATATTATTTTTGCTAGGAAACTGTCCTGGAGAGATTTGTCGATATTATTATTTCTAGGAAACTGTGCTGGAGAGATTTGTGGATATTATTGTTTCTAGGAAACTGTGCTGGAGAGATTTGTTGATGTTATTGTTTCTAGGAAACTGCTGGAGAGATTTGTCGATATTATTATTTCTAGGAAACTGTGCTGGAGAGATGTGTCGATATTATTATTTCTAGGAAACTGTTCTTAAGAGATTTGTGGATATTATTATTTCTCGGAAACTGTGCTGTAGAGATTTGTTGATGTCATTGTTTCTAGGAAACTGTGCTGGAGATATTTGTTGATGTCATTGTTTCTAGGAAACTGTGCTGGAGAGATTTGTTGATGTTATTGTTTCTAGGAAACTGTGTTGGAGAGATTTGTGGATATTATTGTTTCTAGGAAACTGTGTTGGAGAGATTTGTTGATGTTATTGTTTCTAGGAAACTGTGCTGGAGAGATTTGTTGATGCTATTGTTTCTAGAAAACCAGTCCCTCATTCCATATCGAGGCTACAATGTGTTCAATGTATAAACGTGATGTCTCTTATATGACCCGACGCTTGGTTTATGGGTGCCACTCTCCAAGACGTACATATAAGAAACAATATCAGTTATATATTAGCTAATATAACGTGTCTTTGAGTTCTGGTGAGTAGGGATTATCCACGTATGCCGTAGACAAACGTTGTTAATTCCGGCGTTCAGAACGATAAACAATGTTTTATTCGACTACAAATAACGCAAATACAAATATTATTTCCATTCTAACATGACATAAATATCAAAAGACCGAACGAATAGTTAGGGTTATATTTTAGAATGCGTACGTGGCGTCACAAAACTACAAAAATGATATTAAAGTGACGTCACGTTTAACGTCACTCGCTAATCAATATTTTATTGCAGATTTAGAAACGGCAAATTCCGTGTTTGTGTATACAGACACAATGCCGAACAATGTTAGAATAGATATTTCATATTTTGGAAAATAGCGAGCGAGCCAGCCAGCCAGCCACCCACCCAGCCACACCCCCACACCCCCCCACACCCCCCCCCCACACACACACTTCCTTGAATGAAAGAATTCGACAACCTCTGTGTGATTGGAGCCTACAACAGCGAGAGTGGTGTTTTGAAGCGAACTACATAAACGAACCTGAACGACAGAGCCCCCCCCCCACCCCCATCGAGCTATTATGTTAGTATAGTATATCATATACCGTATGACCGTATATATATATAGATATATATCTTTTAATGATATCACGATATTACGGCAATTGAATATGGAGCTGGCACAATCAAGATGTATTTCTGTTCCAGTAATGGTGCACCTGTCAATAGCGGCCACCCATGGGTATGGTAAATAGTGCTCACTGTTGGTAGATTATAGTCATTTGGGGGTTAAAATGAATTGAACATTCCTTGCTGGGAGATCCAAATAGCTATCATTAGAGACAAATGGTCTCTATTTGGAGGCTACATTGGATTGCTAATGCATTGATGGGCGACGGAAATTGTGGCCCTCAGAGACAAGTCGTCGCTACGCTATTCGGATGTTAGAATGAATCTCGGTGGAATATCAAAATAGCAGTCGTTTGAGATAGGTCGTATTTACTAGTAATCGAGGTCGTATTTACTAGTAATCGAAGGTGGTATATATATAACACAAGTTTGTAATTGCAAATGTCACTCTTGCAAGGCGACAAAAAGAGGCGTGACAGTCGTGATAGCTCCTGTCTCTAAGCACATTACGTGTCATATATAAATCATTTGGGAATTCGGGTGAAGATTAGTTTATTTTTCGCTTTTGAACACCCATTAACCCATTCGTTTCCGATCTATTTCTTGAAATATTGCGCATGCGCATAGGGAGGAATGGTAATGCTATTCGTGCGTCCCGACTAAACAATAAATAGGAACGTTAAGATAATTTGCAGAATTAAGAAATATATTTGCAGAATTATGAAATAATATTTGTCCGTCAGTTATTTATTGGCGAATAAAACATGGTGTGTCGTTCTGACGCGTAAGAATTAACAACACGCCTAAGTGGTTAATTCCGGCGCTCAGAACTATAAACCATGGTTTATTCCACTATAAATAGCGTACATATTATTTCGATTCTAACCCTCGGTCGATCTCCTCATGACGTGCACGTCGTGACCGGGGCACATCCCGCAGCAGCAGCGTAGGATACTGGGATCATCTGGTCGTCGATCTTGCGAAGGGGGAGGCTCGCCAGCATGTGGATCCACGGCTATGGCACATCAGGACAGATCTGCCGTCTATTCTAGATAGTGTTCGAGGTGAACACTGTCTTCACTGGATTTTCGATCTTTCTTCACCGGCGTTTAGACGAGATGGCGGACCTGAGGGAGCGGCAACGGTCGTGGCATCCACACTCCCCCGAGCTACATTTGAGTGAGCTTCCCCAACGTAGACTCGTTTGCGACAATCGACGACCAGATGTCTAACTGTCAGATACGTATAAATGCTGCTGCTGGGTGACCAACAGTGAGGAGGGTGGCCCTACAAAGGACCCATTCGAAAGAGGAAACAGGACTTGTCACTCTGCGAAGAACGAAGATGCCTTCACAGATGTCAACATAAACAACTTAGAGATATCGACATAAACACCGTAGAGAAACCAGTAGCCCAAATGCATTTATGCGGTGGCGACTATAAATAAACTTACATCATCATCATCGATTCTAACATGATCAAAATATCGTAATAGTGGTAAAATAGTTGATGCTATATTTTAGAAAGCGCAAATGACGTCAAATAACGCGCTAACCCATGTTTTACTGCATATTTAAGCACGGTAAGTGGTGCCGACAAAATGCAGAGTTATGTTAAGACTTATCAACATCAAATAAAGCACAACTGTTAACAAATTATATTTGAATAAAACAGATTCAAATATAATTTGTTGTGTTGTCTGTCTGTATAAATTTGAATACGTGGTGCTCTCTACCATTCTTACAATTCACACATTCGACAATATTTTACCACTACATTCGACTAAATTCGAACCGGTCACCTGATGTTTTACAGTATTTGGAGCAAACTAATGACAATAATTATAATATTAATATTCATACATTTATGTATTATCTTATTTGATGCATTTTATTACAGATGTATATGTAGTGACTTGCTGTATAATGGTATGGACTAAAATGCATTAAATGAACATATTTAATGATATTGTACGATTATTAGTTTGGCTCCCAATATTATAATTTAGTTTATACAAATTTATTTTAGGTCGATTGCGAAACAAGTTCTTTCAACTTATATTAATCACTGTCGAGACCTCATTCCTGATGGAATCCATCGCCATGAAGGAGAGAGGAGAGGCATGTGGAAGTAAATGCCTTGCCTAAGGGCACAATCGTAACGGCTCCAGCTGACCCGAACTCCGGACCTTTCGCACCTGAAGCGAACGCGCATCCACTGCGCTATCACGACTTCCAATATTATAAAACGCCAGTTAACCGATTAGGAATGTTGTTGTGTGCATTGTGCTATATTTGATTCATTCCAGCACGTTCTTCTATAACAGTAGATCAAGTCATCTGGTTCAGTGCTAAAATGGAGAACACGACTTTATTAATTCTGCCTGGAAATTGGCATACAATGTTATTGCCATGACAATGAAATGGAGCACACGTCTTGGTGGTATCGCCTTAATGGACAGAGACATATGTTCCCACAAGCCTGTCATAATAATAGTATTGTTTTGCTCCGTTCATTAAACGAGAATAGACTGGGAACGATGAATACATTTGCGTTCTACGACGATGGAATGTTGTTGTCGGGTTCCATTTCACTAAACATATTGTTTTGTCACGTTATGGTATTAGTTTAACCACTATTGTATTCAAGAATGGTATATAGCATATAGGAATAGTTGCAACAGCACAATTAGGATTGTCACGTTATTGAAATGCTGGGTAACGACCGTTCATGTCAGAGTGTGTGTTTTATCGTCGCTACCGGTTGCCCATATGAGCGACGCCTCCTGAATAGATTAGTTATTTTAGATTTTGGAGGATAGTGCATGATACAGACAGAGACCCATTCCAGAATCTCCTCTGGTTCTTTTACGTGCACGGTGTAAAGCACCGACACGAGACCTCGGTTTGACGTCCCATCTGAAAGACTTAATTTTATTAGGGTCAGACGGGGTATCGAACCTGTGATCACTGGAATACCAGTCCAGCGTGTTACCACTGGACTACATATCCGTCTGTGTTCATGCCAGAGGAACTCGCCATACCATTTATATTCTTGCACAGGTACACATTAGTATGCACTCCCATGCCGGATGATCCCGCACAAGGACAACATACCTAAACAGGTTGTTTAAATAGCATCACTTGCGCAGCCCGCATGGAAACATCGGGGTGTTTGTATTGTAACACGTATAGCTTCATAACATTCTCCGTAATGTTTGGTTCTTGTATTGTAATACCTTGGAGAGTTCATCGCATTCTCCGTAATTGTGCGCTCTTGTATCGGAATATCTAGGAAAATATCATCGCATTCTCCGTAATGTTGGGTTCTTGTATCGGAATATCAAGGAAATTATCATCGCATTCTCCGTAATTTTGGGTTCTTGTATCGGAATATCAAGGAAATTATCATCGCATTCTCCGTAATTTTGAGTTCTTGTATTGGAATATCAAGGAAATTATCATCGCATTCTCCGTAATTTTGGGTTCTTGTATCGGAATATCAAGGAAATTATCATCGCATTCTCAGTAATTTTGGGTTCTTGTATCGGAATATCAAGGAAATTATCATTGCATTCTCAGTAATTTTGGGTTCTTGTATCGGAATATCAAGGAAATTATCATCGCATTCTCAGTAATTTTGGGTTCTTGTATCGGAATATCTAGGACAAGATCACTGTATTCTCCGTAATAACGGGTTCTTGTATTATACACCTCGGATAGCATCATCGCATGATCCGTATTTTCGTGTTCTTATATTGGAACATGTATGCTATTTGCCAATATCATTCCATCAAGTGTTGTTTTGAAAGTCTTTGTTTTTGGTGTAGACACATCCTTGTAGTTCAACAGGGTTCCCGTCCGTGTCTGAAATACTGTCTGGATGGGTACCAGGGTTCGCCATCCACCAATAATACATATACAGTCGCCATATGACTCAAAATATGTTGCTGTGACTTTGAAACCATAAACATACAAGCAAACATTCTTGCAGTGACACCGGATCGCTTCAGATATGTTCTCGTCTTCAATATATGTCAGTTCAGATTAGCTTCAGAGACGGATTATTCCAATGTGTGTAATTCTGCGTGAATTTGCTCGTTGACGGAGTAAATGTCATGATGTTGTGCGTCTGTCGAAGTTTTCGTTTGGCAGTTTTATAATTCACATACGTCTCGGGCATATTCCCTTGTGGCCAACCCTGTACAATCCAGATTGTGCCTAACTTGTATTTGTTCTCTGCGGACACAATCACGTATCATCTATCTGTCCAATATGGCTTTGAATACCGAGTATAAATATCGGAATGGTATTATCCGATATTCAATTTATACTAGAGGACATAGAAAACGCACACATACATAATATGATTATTATTACGGTATAGAACATTCCCAAAATAGGAATAAATAATTGGTATCAATGGTGTTTCTAGACGATCTATCAGTTACATCATGTCACATTAGATGAGCTACTCACAAATACAGCTTATAGTTAGTAGCATATTTGACATAGCATATCTCCAACATAAGTTCGTACAGTGTGCAGTGAATATATTCCCATAAACAGGCACTATCGTTTCCTAGATAGTTTATAGGTGTGCTCTATGATTAATCTAGAAATATCACGAAAACTTCAAACACAGCGTTGTCACATCTCATCCCTAATTTTATCCTACATTTCTTTTCAGGCGGTACCATATTATGATCATAGGGGGTTCATACTTAGACAAGACGCGTGTGCATATAGTACATGCAGAAAGAAATCGAAACAATGCCGTTTGCGCTTCTTTCTGCATTTAGTCAAAACCGAACGCCTCTTGTAAGTTAACACGTGACAGGCGCAATGTTTTTAGTTAGTGTATGTGTGTGTGCAAAAATGTATTGTGTACAGTAGGTGTCAATATACATGCTCTGCAATCGTACTATACGAATATTGTGTGCTTTACGTTTATTTATCGTCGCTACCGGTTGCTCATATGAGCGACGCCTCCTGAAGAGATTAGTCATTTTAGATTTTTGGAGGATAGTGCAATGATACAGAAAGAGACCCATTCCAGAGTGTCCTCTAGTTCTTTTACGTACACAGTGTAAAGCACCGACACGAGACCTCGGTTTAAAGTCACATCTGAAAGACTGTTAATTATAATAGGGTCAGACGGGGCGTCGAACCTGCGACCCCTGGATTACCAGTCCAGCGTGTTACCACTGGACTGGTAATATATATATATATATTACAGACGGATCTATAGCCCAGTGGTAACACGCTGGACTGGTAATCCAGGGGTCGCAGGTGCATATATATATATATAGACAGCAATGACACAAAAAGACTTGCCTTAGAGGTAGAATTTATATCCTTTTATAAACAAATATAGGCATATTTGGTTTCAACATGTACGAACTATTAGGTAGATTAGCACAATGTGTGAAGGATTCTTTTTTCACTCAAAGTAAAATCCATAATTTTAAAATTTGCAACGAAAATGTAACATATAAAAGTGCACAGTTGTTTATGGTGGAGGTATATATATGTATGCAAACATTTGATACAATATTCACATTACAGATACGTCAGATCGTCAACATTATTATATTATAGATATTTTAAACTCATGGTGATGAGGAAAGTTCGACGATTATAATTTAAATAATTCGGTCAATCCCTGCTGGTTCGAATCTCATGTTGGGTATAAATGTTGCTGTGGGTAAATATACCTTTAGTTAGTGCGTGTCCATACGCCGCTAGGCAGTGCGTGTACATACGCCGCTAAGCAGTGCGTGTACATACGCCTCTAAACAGTATGTGTGCATGCGCCTATAAACAGTGCGTGTGCATGCGCCTATAAACAGTGCGTGTGCATATGCCGCTAAGCAGTGCGTGTGCATACGCCGCTAAGCAGTGCGTGTACATACGCCGCTAAGCAGTGCGTGTACATACGCCGCTAAGCAGTGCGTGTTCATACGCCTATAAACAGTGCGTGTATATACGCCTCTAAGGACTGCGTGTACATACGCCTATAAACAGTGCGTGTACATACGCCTATAAACAGTGCGTGTACATACGCCTCTAAACAGTGCGTGTACATACGCCTCTAAGCAGTGCGTGTTCATACGCCGCTAAGCAGTGCGTGTACATACGCCTCTAAACAGTATGTGTGCATGCGCCTATAAACAGTGCGTGTGCATGCGCCTATAAACAGTGCGTGTGCATACGCCGCTAAGCAGTGCGTGTGCATACGCCGCTAAGCAGTGCGTGTACATACGCCGCTAAGCAGTGCGTGTACATACGCCGCTAAGCAGTGCGTGTTCATACGCCTATAAACAATGCGTGTATATACGCCTCTAAGGACTGCGTGTACATACGCCTATAAACAGTGCGTGTACATACGCCTATAAACAGTGCGTGTACATACGCCTCTAAACAGTGCGTGTACATATGCCTCTAAGTAGTGCGTGTACATACGCCTATAAACAGTGCGTGTTCATACGCCTCTAAACAGTGCGTGTACATACGCCTCTAAACAGTGCGTGTACATACGCCTATAAACAGTGCGTGTACATACGCCTATAAATAGTGCGTGTACATACGCCTATAAACAGTGCGTGTACATACGCCTATAAACAGTGCGTGTACATACGCCTCTAAACAGTGCGTGTACATATGCCTATAAACAGTGCGTGTACATACGCCTTTAAGCACTGCGTGTACATACGCCTCTAAACAATGCGTGTACATACGCCTCTAAGCAGTGCGTGTACATACGCCTCTAAACAGTGCGTGTACATACGCCTCTAAGTAGTGCGTGTACATACGCCTATATAGGTGCATGTACATACGCCTCTAAGCACTGCGTGTACATACGCCTATAAACAGTGCATGTACATACGCCTATAAACAGTGCGTGTACATACGCCTATAACCAGTGCGTGTATATACGCCGCTAAGCAGTGCGTGTTCATACGCCTATAAACAATGCGTGTATATACGCCTCTAAGGACTGCGTGTACATACGCCTATAAACAGTGCGTGTACATACGCCTATAAACAGTGCGTGTACATACGCCTCTAAACAGTGCGTGTACATATGCCTCTAAGCAGTGCGTGTACATACGCCTATAAACAGTGAGTGTTCATACGCCTCTAAACAGTGCGTGTACATACGCCTCTAAACAGTGCGTGTACATACGCCATAAACAGTGCGTGTACATACGCTATAATAGTGCGTTACAACGCCATAACAGTGCGTGTACTACGCCATAAACAGTGCGTGTACATACGCCCTAACTGCGTTACATACCCTATAACAGTGCGGTACATACGCCTTACACTCGTGTACATACCCAACAATGCATGTCATACGCCTCAAGAGTGCGTGTACATACGCCTATAAACAGTGCGTGTCATACGCCTCTAAAGTGCGTATAATTACGCCTATAAACAGTGCTGTACATACGCCTATAACAGTGCGTGTAATACGCTCAACTGCGTGTACATACGCCTCTAAACAGTGCGTGTACATACGCCTCTAAGCACTGCGTGTACATACGCCTATAAACAGTGCGTGTACATACGCCTCTAAGCACTGCGTGTACATACGCCTCTAAACAGTGCTTGTACATACGCCTCTAAGCACTGCGTGTACATACGCCTCTAAACAGTGAGTGTACATACGCCTCTAAGCACTGCGTGTACATACGCCTCTAAACAGTGCGTGTATATACGCCTCTAAGTAGTGCGTGTACATACGCCTTTAAACAGTGCGTGTACATACGCCTTAAACAGCGTGTACATACGCCTCTAAGCACTGCGTGTACATACCCTCTAAACAGTGCTGTACAACGCCTCTAAGCACTGCGTGTACATACGCCTTAAACAGTGGTGTACATACGCCTCTAAGCACTGCGTGTACATACGCCTCTAAACAGTGCGTGTAATACGCCTCTAAGTAGTGCGTGTACATACGCCTTTAAACATTTATATATGTATTACAATTTACTTTCCAATGACTATTATTAATATGTAAATTATAAAACATACGTAGAGTGGATAAGCTCGCCGACTTGCATACAACTGTAACCTACATGCGCTGTCCGATTAGCGCGCTCGCTTCTCACCATTGCAACCCGGGTTCGATCCTCGGACAAGGAAGTATGCGAGATGGTACGGTGGTCGCAAGATCGGACACGTGGGTTTTCTCCGGGTACTCCGGTTTCCGGCCACACGAATGACCACATATATTAACCACTCTCGTTGGCGCGGATGAAAGCATATAAGTTGTTAGAACTTATAAAGTTTTCGGTAAGTCTTTTTTATTCGACTCTCTTCGTAGCTCTAATTCTCAGTAGCAAATCCTAACAGACGATCCTGTAGTCCAGTGGTAACACGCTGGACACGTAATCCAGGGATCGCAAGTTCGATCCCCCGTCTGACCATAATAAAATTAACAGTCTTTCAGACGGGACATTAAACCGAGATATCGTGTCGGTGCTTTTCACCGTGCACGTAAAAGAATCAGAGGAGACTCTGGAATTGGTCTCTGTCTGTATCATTGCACTATCCTCCAAATATCTGAAATGACTAATCTCTTCAGGAGGCATCGCTCATATGGGCAACCGGTAGCGACGATAAATAAACGTAAAACACACACAAATCATAGCTAACTTGCAGCATGTTTTATTACTATAAATTTAATAATTTTTATAAATATCTTTTTTTCTGACCTTTATGCGATTTTTATTTACATTCTATTTTGCATACTCTTTTCAAGAAAGAAATTCAGTCATTTAACTTAATCAAACGTTAGCTTGACTCTTTGGTGCGGGCCGTTGTCTAATGTTGCTAAAACGTGTGGCCCAAACCATTTGTATTTTGCATTGTATCAGTACGTGTATGACACATGTACTATTGAATTACAATAAAATATGGTTAACAAAAATATATTGCGAGAATTACAAACGAGGACACTCGTACATTGCAATTTGTTTTTGTAACAGAAATATATCTTTAAACAATTATTTTTTTTTAACATGAATATATCTTTAAACAATATTATATTTGTACACTATGTACATTTACATTATTTATTCATAATGATATGATCGATACTAATATATAGATATATAATACGACAAACGCTCTTTAGATTGCAAGCATTTAGATGGAATATTAGACTATTTCTGATGTAAACCTTTCTATCCGCAATCAATGGTTGGATATTTCTGTTTAAACCGACCAGACACGTATATATAGCTAAACCGACCAGACACTGATATATAGCTAAACCGACCAGACACTGATATATAGCTAAACCGACCAGACACTTATATATAGCTAAACCGACCAGACACATATATAGCTAAACCGACAAGAAACTTATATATAGCTAAACCGACCAGACACATATATTCATTTGTTTGTAGACCATAAACTGTTTATGTTTGTGTCTTAATAAACGATTCTTCTTCTTCTTATATATAGCTAAACCGACAAGACACTTATATATAGCTAAACCGATCAGACACTTATATATAGCTAAACGCTCTTTAGATTGCAAGCATTTAGATGGAATATTAGACTATTTCTGATGTAAATCTTTCTATCCGCAATCAATGGTATTCTGCTTCTACAGCATTTATTTGACATTGTTGGACATTTCTGTTTATTAATGATAACATGATATTGGAACGGAGAAGAAGCCAAAGCCTATCAGAGCATTATACCGGAAAATAGAGCAAATGGACATTGTCAGATTAGAATGTGGCCAATTATATATAGTTAAACCGACCAGACACGTATATATAGCTAAACCGACCAGACACTTATATATAGCAAAACCGACCAGACACTTATATATAGCTAAACCGACCAGACACTTATATATAGCTAAACCGACCAGACACGTATATATAGCTAACCGACCGACACTATATATAGCTAAACCGACAGACACTATATATAGCTAAACCGACAAGAACATATATAGCTAAACCGACCAGACACGTATATATAGCTAAACCGACCAGACACGTATATATAGCTAAACCGACCAGACACGTATATATAGCTAAACCGACCAGACACGTATATATAGCTAAACCGACAAGACACTTATATATAGCTAAACCGACCAGACACGTATATATAGCTAAACCGACCAGACACTTATATATAGCTAAACCGACCAGACACGTATATATAGCTAAACCGACCAGACACGTATATATAGCTAAACCGACCAGACACGTATATATAGCTAAACCGACCAGACACGATATATAGCTAAACCGACCAGACACGTATATATAGCAAAACCGACCAGACACTATATATAGCTAACCACCAAACATATAGCTAAACCGACCAGACACTTATATATAGCTAAACCGACCAGACACTTATATATAGCTAAACCGACCAGACACGTATATATAGCTAAACCGACCAGACACGTATATATAGCTAAACCGACCAGACACTTATATATAGCTAAACCGACAAGACACTTATATATAGCTAAACCGACAAGACACGTATATATAGCTAAACCGACCAGACACTTATATATAGCTAAACCGACCAGACACTTATATATAGCTAAACCGACAAGACACTATATATAGCTAAACCGACCAGACACTTATATATAGCTAAACCGACCAGACACTTATATATAGCTAAACCGACCAGACACGTATATATAGCTAAACCGACCAGACACTTATATATAGCTAAACCGACCAGACACTTATATATAGCTAAACCGACCAGACACGTATATATAGCTAAACCGACCAGACACTTATATATAGCTAAACCGACCAGACACGTATATATAGCTAAACCGACCAGACACGTATATATAGCTAAACCGACCAGACACGTATATATAGCTAAACCGACCAGACACTTATATATAGCTAAAACGACCAGACACTATATATAGCTAAACCGACCAGACACTTATATATAGCTAAACCGACCAGACACGTATATATAGCTAAACCAAACAAAACAAACCAAAACCACAGACACGTATATATAGCTAAACGACCAGACACTTATATATAGCTAAACCGACCAGACACTTAATATAGCTAAACCGACCAGACACTATATATAGCTAAACCGACCAGACACTTATATATAGCTAAACCGACCAGACACTTATATATAGCTAAACCGACCAGACACTTATATATAGCTAAACCGACCAGACACTTATATATAGCTAAACCGACCAGACACTTATATATAGCTAAACCGACCAGACACTTATATATAGCTAAACCGACCAGACACATATATAGCTAAACCGACCAGACACGTATATATAGCTAAACCGACCAGACACGTTATATAGCTAAACCGACCAGACACTTATATATAGCTAAACCGACCAGACACGTATATATAGCTAAACCGACAAGACACTTATATATAGCTAAACCGACAAGACACTTATATATAGCTAAACCGACCAGACACTTATATATAGCTAAACCGACCAGACACTTATATATAGCTAAACCGACCAGACACGTATATATAGCTAAACCGACCAGACACGTATATATAGCTAAACCGACCAGACACGTATATATAGCTAAACCGACCAGACACTGATATATAGCTAAACCGACCAGACACTTATATATAGCTAACCGACCAGACACGTATATATAGCTAAACCGACCAGACACGTATATATAGCTAAACCGACCAGACACGTATATATAGCTAAACCGACCAGACACGTATAATAGCTAAACCGACCAGACACGTATATATAGCTAAACCGACAGACACGTATATATAGCTAAACCGACCAGACACATATATATAGCTAAACCGACCAGACACTTATATATAGCTAAACCGACCAGACACGTATATATAGCTAAACCGACCAGACACGTATATATAGCTAAACCGACCAGACACGTATTATGCTAAACCGACCAGACACTATATATAGCTAAACCGACCAGACACGTATATATAGCTAAACCGACCAGACACTTATATATAGCTAAACCGACCAGACACGTATATATAGCTAAACCGACCAGACACATATATAGCTAAACCGACCAGACACGTATATATAGCTAAACCGACCAGAAACGTATATATAGCTAAACCGACCAGACACGTATATATAGCTAAACCGACCAGACACTTATATATAGCTAAACCGACCAGACACTTATATATAGCTAAACCGACCAGACAC
>CM026399.1:32223025-32331744 GCA_014843695.1 Archivesica marissinica
TATCTATACAGACTATCTATACTGACTATCTATACTGACTATCTATACTGACTATCTATACTGACTATCTATACTGACTATCTATACAGACTATCTATACAGACTATCTATACTGACTATCTATACTGACTATCTATACTGACTATCTATACTGACTATCTATACTGACATCTATACAGACTATCTATACTGACTATCTATACTGACTATCTATACAGACTATCTATACTGACTATCTATACTGACTATCTATCTATACTGACTATCTATATATACTGACTATCTATACTGACTATCTATCTATACTGACTATCTATCTATACTGACTATCTATACTGACTATATATCTATACTGACTATCTATCTATACTGACTATCTATACTGACTATCTATACAGACTATCTATACTGACTATCTATACAGACTATCTATACTGACTATCTATACAGACTATCTATACTGACTATCTATACAGACTATCTATACTGACTATCTATACTGACTATCTATACTGACTATCTATACTGACTATCTATACAGACTATCTATACTGACTATCTATACTGACTATCTATACAGACTATCTATACTGACTATCTATACAGACTATCTATACTGACTATCTATACAGACTATCTATACTGACTATCTATACTGACTATCTATACTGACTATCTATACTGACTATCTATACTGACTATCTATACTGACTATCTATAACTGACTATCTATACAACTATCTATATACTGACTATCTATACGACTATCTATACTGACTATCTATACTGACTATCTATACAGACTATCTATACTGACTATCTATACAGACTATCTATACTGACTATCTATACAGACTATCTATACTGACTATCTATACAGACTATCTATACTGACTATCTATACTGACTATCTATACAGACTATCTATACAGACTATCTATACTGACTATCTATACTGACTATCTATACAGACTATCTATACTGACTATCTATCTATACTGACTATCTACTATACTGACTATCTATACTGACTATCTATACTGACTATCTATACTGACTATCTATACGACTATCTATACTGACTATCTATAAGACTATCTATACTGACTATCTATACGACTATCTATACTGACTATCTATACTGACTATCTATACAGACTATCTATACTGACTATCTATACAGACTATCTATACTGACTATCTATACTGACTATCTATACAGACTATCTATACAGACTATCTATACTGACTATCTATACTGACTATCTATACAGACTATCTATACAGACTATCTATACTGACTATCTATACTGACTATCTATACTGACTATCTATACAGACTATCTATACAGACTATCTATACTGACTATCTATACTGACTATCTATACAGACTATCTATACTGACTATCGATACTGACTATCTATACTGACTATCTATACTGACTATCTATACTGACTATCTATACTGACTATCTATACAGACTATCTATACAGACTATCTATACTGACTATCTATACTGACTATCTATACTGACTATCTATACTGACTATCTATACTGACTAATCTATACTGACTACTATCTATACTGACTATCTATACTGACTATCTATACTATCTATACTGACTATCTATACTGACTATCTATACAGACTATCTATACTGACTATCTAACTACAGACTATCGATACGAGACTATCTATAGACTATCTATAGACTATCTATAACAACTATCTATCTATACTGACTACTATAAGTATCTAATATACTGACTAATATCTAACTATCTATACTGACTATCTATAACTATCTATACAGACTATCTATCTATAATCTATCTATACTACTACTATACTACTACTATACTGACTATCTATACTGACTATCTTACTGACTATCTACTATCTATAATCTATCTATAAGACTATCTACTGACTGATAAGAAACTATCTATACTGACTATCTATACAGACTATCTATACTGACTATCTATACAGACTATCTATACAGACTATCTATACTGACTATCTATACTGACTATCTATACAGACTATCTATACTGACTATCTATACTGACTATCTATACTGACTATCTATACAGACTATCTATACTGACTATCTATACAGACTATCTATACTGACTATCTATACAGACTATCTATACAGACTATCTATACTGACTATCTATACAGACTATCTATACTGACTATCTATACAGACTATCTATACTGACTATCTATACTGACTATCTATACTGACTATCTATACAGACTATCTATACGACTATCTATACTGACTATCTATACTGACTATCTATACAGACTATCTATACAGACTATCTATACTGACTATCTATACTGACTATCTATACTGACTATCTATACTGACTATCTATACTGACTATCTATACTGACTATCTATACTGACTATCTATACTGACTATCTATACTGACTATCTATACTGACTATCTATACTGACTATCTATACTGACTATCTATACTGACTATCTATACTGACTATCTATACAGACTATCTATACTGACTATCTATACAGACTATCTATACTGACTATGTTCTATACTGACTATCTATACTGACTATCTATACTGACTATCTATACTGACTATCTATACTGACTATCTATACTGACTATCTATACAGACTATCTATACTGACTATCTATACTGACTATCTATACTGACTATCTATACTGACTATCTATACAGACTATCTATACTGACTATCTATACTGACTATCTATACTGACTATCTATACTGACTATCTATACTGACTATCTATACTGACTATCTATACAGACTATCTATACTGACTATCTATACAGACTATCTATACTGACTATCTATACTGACTATCTATACTGACTATCTATACAGACTATCTATACTGACTATCTATACTGACTATCTATACTGACTATCTATACTGACTATCTATACTGACTATCTATACTGACTATCTATACTGACTATCTATACTGACTATCTATACTGACTATCTATACTGACTATCTATACTGACTATCTATACTGCTATCTAACTATCTATACTGACTATCTATACTGACTATCTATACTGACTATCTATACTGACTATCTATACTGACTATCTATACTGACTATCTATACTGACTATCTATACTGACTATCTATCTGACTATCTATCTGACTATCTATACTGACTATCTATACTGACTATCTATACTGACTATCTATACTGACTATCTATACAGACTATCTATACTGACTATCTATACTGACTATCTATACTGACTATCTATACTGACTATCTATACAGACTATCTATACTGACTATCTATACAGACTATCTATACTGACTATCTATACTGACTATCTATACTGACTATCTATACTGACTATCTATACTGACTATCTATACTGACTATCTATACTGACTATCTATACTGACTATCTATACTGACTATCTATACTGACTATCTATACAGACTATCTATACTGACTATCTATACTGACTATCTATACTGACTATCTATACAGACTATCTATACAGACTATCTATACAGACTATCTATACAGACTATCTATACAGACTATCTATACAGACTATCTATACTGACTATCTATACTGACTATCTATACTGACTATCTATACTGACTATCTATACTGACTATCTATACTGACTATCTATACTGACTATCTATACTGACTATCTATACAGACTATCTATACAGACTATCTATACAGACTATCTATACAGACTATCTATACTGACTATCTATACTGACTATCTATACTGACTATCTATACTGACTATCTATACTGACTATCTATACTGACTATCTATACAGACTATCTATACTGACTATCTATACTGACTATCTATACTGACTATCTATACTGACTATCTATACAGACTATCTATACTGACTATCTATACAGACTATCTATACAGACTATCTATACTGACTATATATACTGACTATCTATACTGACTATCTATACTGACTATCTATACAGACTATCTATACAGACTATCTATACTGACTATCTATACAGACTATCTATACAGACTATCTATACTGACTATCTATACTGACTATCTATACTGACTATCTATACTGACTATCTATACTGACTATCTATACAGACTATCTATACTGACTATCTATACTGACTATCTATACTGACTATCTATACTGACTATCTATACTGACTATCTATACTGACTATCTATACTGACTATCTATACTGACTATCTATACTGACTATCTATACAGACTATCTATACTGACTATCTATACAGACTATCTATACTGACTATCTATACTGACTATCTATACTGACTATCTATACTGACTATCTATACTGACTATCTATACAGACTATCTATACTGACTATCTATACTGACTATCTATACTGACTATCTATACTGACTATCTATCTATACTGACTATCTATCTATACTGACTATCTATTTACTGACTATCTATTTACTGACTATCTATCTATACTGACTATCTATACTGACTATCTATCTATACTGACTATCTATTTACTGACTATCTATCTATACTGACTATCTATACTGACTATCTATTACTGACTATCTATCTATACTGACTATCTATACTGACTATCTATACAGACTATCTATACAGACTATCTATACTGACTATCTATACAGACTATCTATACTGACTATCTATACTGACTATCTATACTGACTATCTATACTGACTATCTATACTGACTATCTATACAGACTATCTATACTGACTATCTATACTGACTATCTATACTGACTATCTATACTGACTATCTATACTGACTATCTATACTGACTATCTATACTGACTATCTATACTGACTATCTATCTATACTGACTATCTATTTACTGACTATCTATACTGACTATCTATTTACTGACTATCTATCTATACTGACTATCTATACTGACTATCTATTTACTGACTATCTATTATACTGACTATCTATACTGACTATCTATACAGACTATCTATACAGACTATCTATACTGACTATCTATACAGACTATCTATACTGACTATCTATACTGACTATCTATACTGACTATCTATACTGACTATCTATACTGACTATCTATACTGACTATCTATACTGACTATCTATACTGACTATCTATACAGACTATCTATACTGACTATCTATACTGACTATCTATACTGACTATCTATACTGACTATCTACTGACTATCTATACTGACTATCTATACTGACTATCTATCTATACTGACTATCTATTATACTGACTATCTATACTGACTATCTATACTGACTATCTATCTATACTGACTATCTATACTGACTATCTATACTGACTATCTATACGACTATCTATACTGACTATCTATACTGACTATCTATACTGACTATCTATACTGACTATCTATACAGACTATCTATACTGACTATCTATACAGACTATCTATACTGACTATCTATACAGACTATCTATACTGACTATCTATACAGACTATCTATACTGACTATCTATACTGACTATCTATACAGACTATCTATACTGACTATCTATACTGACTATCTATACAGACTATCTATACTGACTATCTATACAGACTATCTATACTGACTATCTATACAGACTATCTATACTGACTATCTATACTGACTATCTATACTGACTATCTATACTGACTATCTATACTGACTATCTATACTGACTATCTATACTGACTATCTATACTGACTATCTATACTGACTATCTATACAGACTATCTATACTGACTATCTATACTGACTATCTATACTGACTATCTATACTGACTATCTATACAGACTATCTATACTGACTATCTATACAGACTATCTATACTGACTATCTATACAGACTATCTATACTGACTATCTATACTGACTATCTATACAGACTATCTATACAGACTATCTATACTGACTATCTATACTGACTATCTATACAGACTATCTATACTGACTATCTATCTATACTGACTATCTATCTATACAGACTATCTATACTGACTATCTATACTGACTATCTATACTGACTATCTATACAGACTATCTATACTGACTATCTATACAGACTATCTATACTGACTATCTATACAGACTATCTATACTGACTATCTATACTGACTATCTATACAGACTATCTATACTGACTATCTATCTATACTGACTATCTATCTATACTGACTATCTATATATACAGACTATCTATACAGACTATCTATACTGACTATCTATACTGACTATCTATACTGACTATCTATACTGACTATCTATACAGACTATCTATACTGACTATCTATACTGACTATCTATACTGACTATCTATACAGACTATCTATACAGACTATCTATACTGACTATCTATACTGACTATCTATACTGACTATCTATACTGACTATCTATACTGACTATCTATACTGACTATCTATACTGACTATCTATACTGACTATCTATACTGACTATCTATACTGACTATCTATACTGACTATCTATACTGACTATCTATACTGACTATCTATACTGACTATCTATACTGACTATCTATACAGACTATCTATACTGACTATCTATACTGACTATCTATACTGACTATCTATACTGACTATCTATACTATCTATACTGACTATCTATACTGACTATCTATACAGACTATCTATACAGACTATCTATACTGACTATCTATACTGACTATCTATACAGACTATCTATACAGACTATCTATACAGACTATCTATACTGACTATCTATACTGACTATCTATACTGACTATCTATACTGACTATCTATACAGACTATCTATACAGACTATCTATACTGACTATCTATACTGACTATCTATACAGACTATCTATACTGACTATCTATACTGACTATCTATACAGACTATCTATACAGACTATCTATACTGACTATCTATACTGACTATCTATACAGACTATCTATACTGACTATCTATACAGACTATCTATACTGACTATCTATACTGACTATCTATACAGACTATCTATACTGACTATCTATACAGACTATCTATACTGACTATCTATACTGACTATCTATACTGACTATCTATACTGACTATCTATACAGACTATCTATACTGACTATCTATACAGACTATCTATACTGACTATCTATACTGACTATCTATACTGACTATCTATACAGACTATCTATACTGACTATCTATACTGACTATCTATACTGACTATCTATACTGACTATCTATACTGACTATCTATACTGACTATCTATACTGACTATCTACTGACTATCTATAGACTATCTATACTGACTATCTATACTGACTATCTATACAGACTATCTATACTGACTATTATACAGACTATCTATACTGACTATCTATACTGACTATCTATACTGACTATCTATACTGACTATCTATACTGACTATCTATACTGACTATCTATACTGACTATCTATACTGACTATCTATACAGACTATCTATACTGACTATCTATACTGACTATCTATACTGACTATCTATACTGACTATCTATACTGACTATCTATACTGACTATCTATACTGACTATCTATACTGACTATCTATACTGACTATCTATACTGACTATCTATACTGACTATCTATACTGACTATCTATACTGACTATCTATACTGACTATCTATACTGACTATCTATACAGACTATCTATACTGACTATCTATACTGACTATCTATACTGACTATCTATACTGACTATCTATACTGACTATCTATACTGACTATCTATACTGACTATCTATACTGACTATCTATACTGACTATCTATAGATATCTATCGACTATCTATACTGACTATCTATACTGACTATCTATACTGACTATCTATACTGACTATCTATACTGACTATCTATACTGACTATCTATACAGACTATCTATACAGACTATCTATACTGACTATCTATACTGACTATCTATACTGACTATCTATACTGACTATCTATACTGACTATCTATACTGACTATCTATACTGACTATCTATACTGACTATCTATACTGACTATCTATACTGACTATCTATACAGACTATCTATACTGACTATCTATACTGACTATCTATACTGACTATCTATACTGACTATCTATACTGACTATCTATACTGACTATCTATACTGACTATCTATACTGACTATCTATACTGACTATCTATACAGACTATCTATACTGACTATCTATACAGACTATCTATACTGACTATCTATACTGACTATCTATACTGACTATCTATACTGACTATCTATACTGACTATCTATACTGACTATCTATACTGACTATCTATACTGACTATCTATACTGACTATCTATACTGACTATCTATACTGACTATATACGACTATCTATACTGACTATCTATACTGACTATCTATACTGACTATCTATACTGACTATCTATACTGACTATCTATACTGACTATCTATACTGACTATCTATACTGACTATCTATACTGACTATCTATACTGACTATCTATACTGACTATCTATACTGACTATCTATACTGACTATCTATACTGACTATCTATACTGACTATCTATTACTGACTATCTATACTGACTATCTATACTGACTATCTATCTATACTGACTATCTATCTATACTGACTATCTATACTGACTATCTATACTGACTATCTATACAGACTATCTATACTGACTATCTATACTGACTATCTATACTGACTATCTATACTGACTATCTATACTGACTATCTATACAGACTATCTATACTGACTATCTATACTGACTATCTATACTGACTATCTATACTGACTATCTATACTGACTATCTATACAGACTATCTATACTGACTATCTATACTGACTATCTATACTGACTATCTATACAGACTATCTATACTGACTATCTATACTGACTATCTATACTGACTATCTATACTGACTATCTATACTGACTATCTATACTGACTATCTATACTGACTATCTATACTGACTATCTATACTGACTATCTATACTGACTATCTATACTGACTATCTATACAGACTATCTATACTGACTATCTATACAGACTATCTATACTGACTATCTATACAGACTATCTATACTGACTATCTATACAGACTATCTATACTGACTATCTATACTGACTATCTATACAGACTATCTATACAGACTATCTATACTGACTATCTATACTGACTATCTATACAGACTATCTATACAGACTATCTATACTGACTATCTATACTGACTATCTATACTGACTATCTATACAGACTATCTATACTGACTATCTATACTGACTATCTATACAGACTATCTATACTGACTATCTATACTGACTATCTATTTACTGACTATCTATTTACTGACTATCTATACTGACTATCTATTTTATTTCTATACTGACTATCTACTATTACTGACTATCTATACAGACTATCTATACTGACTATCTATACTGACTATCTATACAGACTATCTATACTGACTATCTATCATACTGACTATCTATATATACAGACTATCTATACAGACTATCTATACTGACTATCTATACTGACTATCTATACAGACTATCTATACAGACTATCTATACTGACTATCTATACTGACTATCTATACTGACTATCTATACTGACTATCTATACAGACTATCTATACTGACTATCTATACTGACTATCTATACTGACTATCTATACTGACTATCTATACTGACTATCTATACTGACTATCTATACTGACTATCTATACTGACTATCTATACTGACTATCTATACTGACTATCTATACTGACTATCTATACAGACTATCTATACTGACTATCTATACTGACTATCTATACTGACTATCTATACTGACTATCTATACTGACTATCTATACTGACTATCTATACTGACTATCTATACTGACTATCTATACTGACTATCTATACAGACTATCTATACAGACTATCTATACTGACTATCTATACTGACTATCTATACAGACTATCTATACAGACTATCTATACAGACTATCTATACTGACTATCTATACTGACTATCTATACAGACTATCTATACTGACTATCTATACAGACTATCTATACTGACTATCTATACTGACTATCTATACTGACTATCTATACTGACTATCTATACTGACTATCTATACTGACTATCTATACAGACTATCTATACTGACTATCTATACTGACTATCTATACAGACTATCTATACTGACTATCTATACTGACTATCTATACAGACTATCTATACTGACTATCTATACAGACTATCTATACAGACTATCTATACTGACTATCTATACTGACTATCTATACTGACTATCTATACTGACTATCTATACTGACTATCTATACTGACTATCTATACTGACTATCTATACTGACTATCTATACTGACTATCTATACTGACTATCTATACTGACTATCTATACTGACTATCTATACTGACTATCTATACTGACTATCTATACAGACTATCTATACTGACTATCTATACTGACTATCTATACTGACTATCTATACTGACTATCTATACTGACTATCTATACTGACTATCTATACTGACTATCTATACTGACTATCTATACTGACTATCTATACTGACTATCTATACGACTATCTATACTGACTATCTATACTGACTATCTATACAGACTATCTATACTGACTATCTATACTGACTATCTATACACTATCTATAGACTATCTATACTGACTATCTATACTGACTATCTATACAGACTATCTATACTGACTATCTATACTGACTATCTATACAGACTATCTATACTGACTATCTATACTGACTATCTATACTGACTATCTATAACTGACTATCTATACTGACTATCTATACTGACTATCTATACTGACTATCTATACTGACTATCTATACTGACTATCTATACAGACTATCTATACTGACTATCTATACTGACTATCTATACTGACTATCTATACAGACTATCTATACAGACTATCTATACTGACTATCTATACTGACTATCTATACTGACTATCTATACAGACTATCTATACTGACTATCTATACTGACTATCTATACTGACTATCTATACTGACTATCTATACTGACTATCTATACTGACTATCTATACAGACTATCTATACAGACTATCTATACTGACTATCTATACTGACTATCTATACTGACTATCTATACTGACTATCTATACTGACTATCTATACTGACTATCTATACTATCTATACTGACTATCTATACTGACTATCTATACAGACTATCTATACAGACTATCTATACTGACTATCTATACTGACTATCTATACTGACTATCTATACTGACTATCTATACAGACTATCTATACTGACTATCTATACTGACTATCTATACTGACTATCTATACTGACTATCTATACTGACTATCTATACAGACTATCTATACTGACTATCTATACAGACTATCTATACTGACTATCTATACTGACTATCTATACTGACTATCTATACTGACTATCTATACTGACTATCTATACTGACTATCTATACTGACTATCTATACTGACTATCTATCTGACTATCTATACTGACTATCTATACAGACTATCTATACAGACTATCTATACTGACTATCTATACGACTATCTATACTGACTATCTATACTGACTATCTATACTGACTATCTATACTGACTATCTATACTGACTATCTATACTGACTATCTATACTGACTATCTATACTGACTATCTATACTGACTATTATACTGACTATCTATACTGACTATCTATACTGACTATCTATACGACTATCTATACTGACTATCTATACTGACTATCTATACTGACTATCTATACTGACTATCTATACTGACTATCTATACTGACTATCTATACTGACTATCTATACTGACTATCTATACAGACTATCTATACTGACTATCTATACTGACTATCTATACTGACTATCTATACAGACTATCTATACGACTATCTATACTGACTATCTATACGACTATCTATACTGACTATCTATACTGACTATCTATACTGACTATCTATACTGACTATCTATACAGACTATCTATACTGACTATCTATACTGACTATCTATACAGACTATCTATACTGACTATCTATACAGACTATCTATACTGACTATCTATACTGACTATCTATACTGACTATCTATACTGACTATCTATACTGACTATCTATACTGACTATCTATACTGACTATCTATACTGACTATCTATACTGACTATCTATGCTGACTATCTATGTTTTTGACTATCTATACTGACTATCTATACACTGACTATCTATACAGACTATCTATACTGACTATCTATACTGACTATCTATACTGACTATCTATACTGACTATCTATACTGACTATCTATACTGACTATCTATACTGACATAGAAACTGTGCATTTTTATTTTGAGGATTACTTTTTCGATACAATTTTAGAATTATGGATTTTACTGTCATGAGTGGAGAAAATAATCCTTCACACATTGCACTAATTTACCCCTTTTATTTCGCACATGTTGATACCAAATGTGCCAATATATTCATGTGTACTCAGCTTCAATAGTGTGACGTCATCAACTATTGTTTTGCACAGAGAAAAAACATCAAATAAAGTTCTATGGCTAACCTAGCTGAACTATGTAATTTATATGGAAAAATAGAAACTTTAGGGTCCATTTTACAATCTAAAATGAGTACAGACAGGGCTTGTTGGCATTGTCAAATAAGTTTCATCGTTAAATAATAATATATTAATAATATTATTATTATTATTTTAGCAATGGCAGTTCATATTTCCTTTTACATGAATTGTCTTTTAATTTCAAAGACGATCCTTCAATAATGTATGTGCATAGAGCGTTCATTACATTTGATGATGATGTAAGTTTATTTATCGTCGCCACCGCATAAATGCATTTGGGCGACTGGTTTCTCTACGGTGTTTATGTTGATATCTCTAAGTTGTTTATGTTGACAGCTGTGAAGGCATCTTCGTTCTTCGCAGGATGACAAGTCCTGTTTTCCTCTTTCGAATGGGTTCTTTGTAGGGCCACCCTCCTCACTGTTGGTCACCCCGCAGCAGCATTTATACGGATCTGACAGTTAGACATCTGGTCGTCGGTTGTCACTCAGGGGAGCATGGATGCCACGACCGTTACCGCTCCCTCAGGTCCGCCGTCTCGTCTATCCGCCGGAGAAGTAGAAGAAGGAAGAGAAAGGTCGCAAAAAGCCAGCGAAGATATAGTGTGAAACTCTATAAACACTACCTAGAAGAGATGGCAGATCTGTCCTGATGTACCATAGCCGTGGATACACGCTGGTGAGATTTCCCCTTCGCAAGATCGACGACCAGAAGATCCCAGAATCCTACGCTGCTGCTGCGGGGTGTGCCCCTGTCACGATGTGCACGTCGTGAGGAAATCGACCGGGTCATTACATTTACTGACTGTTTTATGGTTTAGCTTGTATATCAACTGAATCAAACGTCAGTCTCAAATATAATGGCGATGTCATTTCCTGGAATTATTGCGAATGTGACAGATACAAATCAAAGTCTGCGGCTAGATCCGGCGATGTTTATATCAGTTCCGTATTTGTTCCGCTATTCCGCAGAGGACCGCAGACAATTCTGATGCAATCAAATCATCATTTGACAGTTACACTATTTCTGTTGTTTACATATGGACATTACTCGGTTGTTGTGACCTTTATCACCTTATTCCGCGTCATATTATTTCTCATTACGACAGATAGAGAAGTTTTTTATGCAGTCCAGTATCAGCTAGATCGATGAGATTACGGGCATTTGTTTTTCTGGACGAATGGGAATCTATGTAATAAGAATTACTGCTATGTATTCGTACTATAGGTATTAAAATTGTCCAATTGTGTTCAGGGAACTAGTTCCAAGCTTTCTCTGGTGTGCGCATAGAAATACAGGCTTGAACTGGAATCCAGAAATGGCCAGGTCAATCCATTTACGTAGTGAAGTTTCTGCAACAATAATTGATTCCCATATGATTCGCGGATGTTCCAGCAGGGATGTGGTATATACTATTATGTTGGACAGGGTTTCATGTTATTACCAACACGTTTGCATTTAATTACTAAAGTATGCACTTTATAATTTATATACATTCACTCAATACACTATTTGAGTTTGCCATCCTCCGTGGTCGAGTGGTTAAGGTCGCTGACTTGTATACCACTGTAACGTATCATCACTGATGGTCACGGGTTCGAGCCCCGCTCAGGCCGTCCTCATTTATATGAAAAAGTTGGCAATTTCTTACGGAGGTTGGTGCACCAAGTACTGGTTAATCGCTGGAGCCTGCCCAGGAAAGGTGTTGTTAAGTAAACTGCCCGCCGGCGATATAGCACGAAATGGTGCTGATGCAGGCGTAAAACCCGAAATATAACATAAATATAACATAACTATCCGAATGTGTATTATGTAGAGTAAATTTTCAATCGTCCTTCTATTACATATTTCTATGTAATAGTTGTTCTTGTTATATTTGTATTCAACACTGTTCATCGATTCCAACGGCTATACTCTAACATGTCTCGGCATTTTGTCTGTATACGGACAAAAACCGAATTTACCGTGTTTATATCTGCAATAAAACATGGTTTGTAGTTTTGTGACGTCATTTAGGCACTCTAGTAAGTAACAAAAACTATGTTTTTTGGGTAGTTTATACCTTTAGAAACGAAATTATATTTGCGTTATTTATAGTCAGAATAAAACATGGTATGTCGTTCTGAACTCCGGGTTTAGCCACTTAGGCCTACGACCTGTGTGTTTGATCCCGACACGTCAGAACTCCAAACCATGTTTTATTCATCTATGAATAGCTGAACGACAAATCTTATTTTGTTAAATATTACTTAAATGTTATCACGTGTCTCCTCGTTTAATCAGATGTTATTGCATTCTAAATATTCCAGTTAGTTATACATCTTTGTTTAAAGTCTCGTTCAGTGGAAGTCGTAATAGCGCAGTGGATGCGCGTTCGCTTCAGGTGCGAAAGGTCCGGAGTTCGAGCCCCACTGGAGTCGTTACGATTGTGCCCTTAGGCAAGGCATCTAAATTCCACGTTGCCTCTTCTCTCTCCCTCGTGGCGATGGATTCCATCAGGAATGAGGTCTTGAGAGTGATTTATATAAGTTGAAATAACTTGTTTCGCAATCGAGCTAAAATAAATTTGTATAGACTAAGTCTCGTCTATGTACATACATATAATGTAAACACAAAATGAAACATATAAAAGTTCATAGCCATTCTAAATAGAATTACAAGAGACATATTGCAGCAAAGCATATCACAGTATTATAATCACAGATTACTATTAGTTAACGTAACCACTTGATTTACATTCTAAAGCCAAGACACAATTGTTCACTTCAATGTATTGACTATTTAAAACAACAAATGGGATAAAAGTGTTTTTTTAACTTAAATTTATACACCACGATTGCGAAGCGAAGCAAGTTTTAACAACTTATATTAATCACTCTCGATACCTCATTCTTGATGGAATCCATTGCCACGAGGGAGAGAGAAGAGGCAATGTGGAATTTAAATGCCTTGTCTAAGGGCACACTCGTAACGGCTCCAGCGGGGCTCGAACTCCGGACCTTTCGCACCTGGAACGAACGCGCTACAACGGCGCTATCACGACTTCCAAAATGTTCTTCAATGAAATGAATTCATAGAATATAACACCTATTTTGCATCTATATCTGGGCTTAGCCTAGCTCTCCGGCGAAATTGCTTAAATTGCTTAGACCACAGATAGATATACAACTCTATTTTAGCTCGATTGCGAAACAAGTTCTTTCAACTTATATATTAATCACTCTCGAGACCTCATTCCTGATGGAATCCATCGCCATGAAGGAGAGAAGTGACAATGTGGAAATCAAATGCCTTGCCTAAGGGCACACTCGTAACGGCTCCAGCGTGGCGCTACCACTACGCTATCACGATTTCCACAAAGAGATAGGGATCGATACATTTATTTATTTATAAAGGGTGACATAATTAGTTCTAAACTAATCCCACGTACGGCCCTCTAAAAAGCAAATTTAACATTAGATTTAAATAAATGTACATACCACATATATGTTTGTTTGGGATTTAAAGAATTTCACCAACAGCTTAGGTCATACGGCAACTCTTCGGCTATTATTTGTGGAGGTAGACCGCGGACGCCACTCCGTGCAGTATTACAGGCACGGGCGGGTACCCAGGTATAACCACCGACCTACCGCAAACCAACTGGACATCTTCCTCACATGAAATAATTCGACACTATGGAATCTTAGTACTACACACGACGCTGTAGTATATGTCTGCTCGACGTATAACCTGTTGTAACAGAGTGCTGTGTGTTTTACGTTTATTTATCGTCGCTACCGGTTGCGACGCCTCCTGAAGAGATTAGTCATTTTAGATTGTTGGAGGATAGTGCAATGATACAGACAGAGACCCATTCCAGAGTCTCCTCTGGTTCTTTTACGTGCACGGTGTAAAGCACCGACACGAGACCTCGGTTTAACGTCCCATCTGAAAGACTGTTAATTTTATTAGGGTCAGAGGGGGGATCGAACCTGCGATCCCTGGATTACCAGTCCAGCGTTTTACCACTGGACTACATATCCGTCTGTATAACAGAGTGCAATACAACAGACTGGTTATAAAGTCCGTCGGACCTCTCCGGTGACCTCATCATTGGTATGCATACAAAAGTAAACTCATTTGGAATTATATCAACATAGCCGGGAAAGAATGTAGGGAGATGTCTGTTTGTCTGAATTTGATGTCCAATTTCTCTCATGACATTTAACATAGTGTAGAAAAAATGTCTGGATATTGTCTCATTAACGAGTCCATGTTTGCTCCAGACTGATTCCCCCCTATGTTTGACATTGTTTCAAAGGACAGTCTGATTCTAACCGCCTTCATGGCGATCCTAGTTCTGTCCGCGACTGTCAAACTTGTTCCATAGAGTACGCTGGGTAAATTATTTACTAGAATTTATAAAATAACAGGTCAAATATCTGGAGATATATGTCTACTGTTGATAATGTATTTATTCTAAGTGAGCTTATCAATAATATATTAAATTCTGGTCAAAAACTATATTGTGATTTTATTGATTTTAGGAAAGCATTTGATTATGTAGCCAGTATCAGTACAACAGTAAACTTGGTTCTACCTAGCCTGGGTGCCAGTCTGTCGATTTTTCGCTTTTTAACTTCTGCCCAATGACATGATCAGAAACTCAATACGGCCCAATTAATAGTGTCGGTGTTATTTGACTGATCAGGCAAAACATATCGACGCCTGTTCCCAGGCTAGTTTCTACCATGTTCTATGATGATCAGAGTTGTTGACAATATTCTATACTCGTCCTACCAAGTTTACCGTTGTACTCATGACTAGAACCTCCGTGGCCGAGTTGTCTAGCACGCCGTTAATAGACGTTATCGGTCGCTATCATCAGGGCCGTGAGTTCGCTCCCTATCCGGGACAAGTGATGAAATGATGATATGTGAGAAAATTGCCAGTCGCTTGAGGAGGTTGGATAATTTAGTACTCGTTTGTACCCAGCAAATGTGGGTGATCTCCACCACAACATACTGATTTTACACGATGATACTCCAGCGTTGGTCCTTTACAAATTAGAGAGAGAGAATAACACAGCACAGTTCTATTAGTCTATTGTTTATATGATTGACATTTCGCTTCAAAAGAACGCATGCATCGAGTCACCTTTGTGCCAATGCACGTGTAAACCGTTGTGCACGTGTAAAGAATGAATACACCAGATATGATGTTTCTGTACACCAGCTATAATGTTTCTGTACACCAGATACGATGTTTCTGTACACCAGATATGATGTTTCTGTACACCAGATATAATGTTTCTGTACACCAGATATGATGTTTCTGTACATCAGATATAATGTTTCTGTACATCAGATACGATGTTTCTGTACACCAGATATAATGTTTCTGTACACCAGATATAATGTTTCTGTACACCAGATATGATGTTTATGTACACCAGATATAATGTTTCTGTACACCAGATATGATGTTTCTGTACACCAGATATGATGTTTCTGTACACCAGATATGATGTTTCTGTACACCAGATACGATGTTTCTGTACACTAGATAAGTACACCAGATACAGTGTTTCTGTACACCAGATACGATGTTTCTGTACACCAGATACGATGTTTCTGTACACCAGATATGATGTTTCTGTACACTAGATAAGTACACCAGATACAGTGTTTCTGTACACCAGATATAATGTTTCTGTACACCAGATATAATGTTTCTGTACACCAGATACGATGTTTCTGTACGCTAGATAAGTACACCAGATACAGTGTTTCTGTACACCAGATACGATGTTTCTGTACACCAGATATGATGTTTCTGTACACCAGATATAATGTTTCTGTACACCAGATACGATGTTTCTGTACACCAGATACGATGTTTATGTACACCGGATATGATGTTTCTGTACACCGGATATGATGTTTCTGTACATCAGAAATAATGTTTCTGTACACCAGATATAATGTTTCTGTACACCAGATATAATGTTTCTGTACGCTAGATAAGTACACCAGATACAGTGTTTCTGTACACCAGATACGATGTTTCTGTACACCAGATATGATGTTTCTGTACACCAGATATAATGTTTCTGTACACCAGATACGATGTTTCTGTACACCAGATACGATGTTTATGTACACCGGATATGATGTTTCTGTACACCGGATATGATGTTTCTGTACATCAGAAATAATGTTTCTGTACACCAGATATAATGTTTCTGTACACCAGATATAATGTTTCTGTACATCAGATATAATGTTTCTGTACATCAGAAATAATGTTTCTGTACACCAGATATAATGTTTCTGTACACCAGATATAATGTTTCTGTACACCAGATATGATGTTTCTGTACACTAGATACTATGTGTCTGTACACAAGATATAATGTTTCTGTCGGTTCTTGTCGGCATGACGATTATGCCTATATTTTTGACAGTTATTAAAATTGATTGAAAAGAAATTGAAATGCAAAGAATTAGAAACGAATAGTGTTGATCTAGTCGATCTGTTGAATCAGGTTTTACTTTTCCCGAACAAAAACCAGACTGTTTACAGATTGAAAATGAGTATTCAAATTTTAAAACACTGTCGTGACGTCATACCTTAGAACTTGCAGTCCATTATTATTATTATTGGACTCGTGTCAAAAGGCCAGCGTATTATATTAAATACTAAGCGTAAATGTACGAAATTAGCAATTTTAATTAGCAAGATATTGTTATATGCATGTGTGTTTTAAGTAAGATATAAGTCTCAAATGGATCAATATTTATATTGAGCGTTACTTTTTCGTTACAAATTTTAGAATTAGGGATTTTATGTCATGAGTGAAGTAAATAATCATTCACACATTGCACTAATTTACCTAAAATGTCATTCGTGGAAGTCGTGTTTGCGCAGTGGATACGCGTTCGCTTCAGGTGCGAAAGGTACGGAGTTCGAGCCCCGCTGGAGCTGTTACGATTGTGCCATTAAGGCAAGGAATTTAAATTCCACGTTGCCTCTTCTCTCTCCCTCGTGGCGATGGATTCCACCAGGAATGAGGTCTCGAGAGTGATTAATATAAGTTGAAAGAACTTGTTTCGCAATCGAGCTAAAATAAATTTGTATAAACTAAAATGTGCCTATATATTTTAAAATAAATAAATTTTACCTCCAATTATAGACTAGGACAATTTTCAGGAAGTGTGAATGTTGGAGGCGTTTTTGAGGAAAAGTTGGTAAACAACTTTTTCCAATGGATGTGGGTATGCTAAACATGAATATTTTGTTTGCCAAGCTCAATATTGATTTGTTGGTACCCAAATTGCTAAAAACAAAAATGGCCGCCATGGAAAACTTAAAACGTCCATAACTTTTGAATGAAGGGTGATAAAGCAAAGTTGTTTGCACCAAATACCATGTTTTTGATGCCTACCAACACACTGAACATACCATAATGGAGCTATGATCAATATATATCAGTGAAAACTAGTGTAAGTGGCATTTCTATTGATAACTGATCCAGTTGTCAGTCTCAAGCGGTCAACCCTAGTGTCCTTTGATATGTGCATCATCTGCCAAGAATCCAAATGTGATGTACTCTTTGATGCAACACCACAAGGCCTCACATCTATGAGAGAAGCAACTGCTGCAAGGCAGAAGTTACGGGATTACAAGTACAGGTATACAACAAACAGACTGCCTTTAAGACTGGTCCCGAATGTACACCTAAATTGGTGTGGCATAAATCATGTTACTCTAATTACACACATAACGGAAAAATTGAGAGATTAAGGAAACGTGATGATTCCCCATCAACAAGTGCCTCTGTTCAAACAGCTGATGTTTCATAGTCTAGATCCTCGGGGTTACGCAGCCATTCAATACCTATGGACTGGAGAATATGCATGTTCTGTCAGGACACCAACATTAAACAAAAGACATGTACTGTTAGCAGCAAGAACATGAGCAATAAGATTATTTCTGCAGCTAAATATGTGCAGCAAATCAGTGTTCGTGTGGCAGGTGTGAATGATCTTATGGCAGCAGATGGATGCTACCATCCAAACTGCGTAAAGAAGTTTCTGCGAGACACAGCTAAGGCTGAAATTGAACATAAAAATGTGGATCTAGCCATGATTTGGCTTGGACAGGAGTTGAGGTACTCTGCAGAAAGAGGTCATGTTTTAGAACTAGAGCAAGTTTGGTTATGGTACAAAGAACGTGCAGATGAAGCTGGTATAGCCCACCTAACTTAGTGCAGGGAAGGTGTGTTCACTTCTCAGCAGACAACATAAATGATTCAACTTTAGATGGCAAGAACACTTTCCATGCCACTCAAGTTGCAGCTTGGCAGAGAGGGCCAGCTTCTGGCGACTTGTTGAAGAACATAGAACCCTCCAAACATATATCTTTGAGTGTTCCAAATGGAATGGAAGCTATCATCCCAGTCAACATCAATGAAGGCACCACCGAACCACAGTGTGGGGAATTGAAAGCGGAATAGTTTGAGAAATCCAATGATATTCCCACATCGGCATTGAAAGCTAAAGCTACAGACAAAGCATTTATGTTTATACGTCAACACGAAGAACCTAATTCCACCTGGACATCTTTTAACAGAAGGCACAGTCAAATGGGTCCATAAAAATACATAATACATAAATGGGTTGGATACATGCCTATCATTCAGGCACCAGCACATGAGATCCAAACTTTGAACATAATTGTTCAAAGAGTTCTACATGTAGCAGTCTCTTTACAGCAAAAGCATGCCGTGATTACAGTAGACCAGGCTCTCTTCCCTGCACTGATGGAGCTGAAATGGACAATACCACAGTACAAGGATCTTCTGATACCCAGATTAGGAGGCCTACATACGGCGATGAACTTTCTGAAGGTCTTGGGACAACACACTGCAAATTCTGGTTTGGCAGACGTCTGGATAGATAGTGGAATTTTGGGACCAAATTCAACAGAGAAAGCAATGACTGGAAAATCATATGCTAAGGGAGTGTGTGCACACTGGTAGTCTCTGGTGGATTCCAGAGGGAGGACAAAGTTTGAACATCTGACCCGGAATTGGACATTCATCTGCTCGAGGCCAGCCATGAGGAGGCAGATACAAGGTTTGTCTTGCATTGTATGCACACAGATGCAGAGAGTGTGGTTGTGTCAGCGCGAGACACAGATGTCTTGGTGCTACTGCTGGCACATTTCCCCAAAATGAATTGCAGAAAGTTGTGGATGAAGGCAGGCACACCAAAACATCGGAAATACATACCTGTACATGATATCAGGCATACTCTTCCATTCAACAACTCAGTGTTTGAAACCCTCATCCCATTCCATGCAATAACGGGCTGCGATACTGTGTCCTACTTTGCTGGACATAGCAAGAAAACTGCATGGAAACTGTTCACCACATACAGCCATCTCCTCAAAGATCTTGGAACAGGAGAACTGACACAAAATACAATGAAGGTTGCAGAACAGTTTGTGTGCAAGTTGTACAATGTTCAAGAAGTAGCCAGCTGTGACAATGCTCGTGTCAAATTGTTCTTCAAATGTAAATCGCAAGATGCATTGCCTCCTACATCAGATGCACTACAATTTCATGTTCAGCGAGCACATTTCCAAAGTATGGTTTGGATGCAGGCTGCCAATCCACAACCAGTCCTACCCTCACCTGCAACCATGGGCTGGACATTGGAAGGTGGACAGCTGTCACCAAAACTTGTGTCACTCGCTCCAATTCCACAGTCATGCAAGGACATTGTTGCATGTGGATGCACAAAAGGCTATAAATCACAGAGTTGCACCTGCAGAAAGGGCAAATTGACATGCAAGAGTGTAGACAGTGACAACATTTGCATGAACAAATGAAGCTGAAAGAAATACTTCAAAGACTTGCGATACAGTACACCCTAATATACATTTACTATTTAAACATAATATAATATGCTGAATAACATTACGGCCTAGTTTTCCTACTATGTATAATATATGTTGGACAGTTTATAAATCATGTAAAATACACTTATTAATATTATCAGTCACTATGTGCCATGCTTCTTATAATATAAAGGCATTTCATGATCTAACGTTCTGATTTTGTTTATTATTTGTCAGTTTTCAAATGAAATGCCACTTATATTATTTTCCACCCATTTATATTGAACATAGCTCCATTATAGTGTGTTCAGTGTGTTCGTAGGCATCAAAATCATCGTATTTGGTGCAAACAATTAAGCTGTATCACCCTTCCTTCAAAAGTTATGGGCGTTTTAAGTTTCCTATGGCGGCCATTTTTGTTTTTAGCAATTTGGGTACCGAAAAATCAAAATTGAGCTTGGCAAACAAAATATTCATTTTCAGCATACCCAAATCCCTTGGGAAAAGTGGTTTGCCAACTTTTCCTCAAAAACGCCTCATAAACTCTAAGCGCCAACATTTCGCTGAAATTGTCCCAGTCTATTATCTAATTTGTACCGTTTCTTTTTGGTGTCAGTATATATATATCCCAATTCCCCCTACCTCTCCCTCCTACCTCTCCCTCCTACCTCGCCCTCCTACCTCTCCCTCCTACCTCGCCCTCCTACCTCTCCCTCCTACCTCTCCCTCCTACCTCTCCCTCCTACCTCTCCCTCCAACCTCTCCCTCCTACCTCTCCCTCCTACCTCTCCCTCCTACCTCTCCCTCCTACCTCTCCCTCAAAGCCACGGATTCCATCAAAACGTCTATAAAAAGCCACGGATTCCATCAAAACGTCTATAAGCAAACACAGCCAAACATGTGCTAATGGTTACCTCTAATAGGCAGCCAACCTGCATTAAGCAGCCAGTTTCCATATTCACGAAATGTTGCATTAGTTTATACACTTGAGCTCTATTAAGAAGTCACATGTACTAAGCAGCCACTGTCTGTGATTCCCTGGCTGACTGCTTAAGACAGGTTTGACTGTAGGGAAAAGGTTGCAAGAACTTGCTTCGTAATCAAGCTAATATTAATCAGTATCACCCATGGATTTCTGTCACATAGAACTTGTAAACAATAATAATCGACATTGGCAATATCTTCTTAACTATTTCATTATGATTTTACTGATTGTCTCGGAGTAATTATTGCCTTGGCCAAGAGACACTATGACTGATCAGGTTCAATGTACAAATAACAAGTCGAGAAAGGAATTTCTTGCAAAGGTCACCAGTCTGTTGAATATATAGTTATATAGTGTCTGTAGTAGACCACAGTTCCATTTGCCATTTATTGGACTCAACTGGGCTTTATAACAACAACAACAACAACAACAACAACAACAACAACAACAACAACAACAACAACAACAACAACAACAACAACAACAATACCTTTATTGCATTAACCATCAATGTCTATAGCAAGTACATGTATACATGTAGGTAACGACATGGATTTACAAAAGAACATGATGTTAATATACTCTCTGCTTATATTAATTTTAGTTTCTATATACATTTGCGAAATATATGTATTTTGCTAAATTTCTACCAATGATTTTTGATTTTTGTGACATTAAATTAATGAATTTATTAATAGTTAGCCATGTATAGTAATAATGTTTTAAATAGTTCTGTCTAAGATCTCTAAATTTCGGACATATAAGAAGGAAATGATATTCACTTCAATCATGCCTGTATTGCAATATATACATATTCTTTGATTTCTTGGTATGTTTTGATATCTTCCACGTTCGATAGCTAAATCATGGGAAGAAGTTCGGAATTTTGTCAACGCCATTCTAAATCTGTCTTCTTTAATAAAGTCTAAATGTTTTTCAAAACTGAACGAGTGTTTAAACAAATAGCATGTCTCTAACCTCCCTGCATTATTAATACAATAGTATCTCTCGAAATCAGTTTTGTTCCGTGCTTGGTAAACTGTTGCATAGTAATATAGCTAGTTCAATATTACGTGGTTGAAAATTGAATGTTGTAGACGATTCTATTAACCGGAAAACAACATGCATTGTGAAGCCGCGTCAATTACCATCGTACGCATAACGCTCGTAGGGACGTAGGTAGAAGACAGAACATGTACATTATGTAACACAATTGAAGATGAGTCACATGTTATCCTTGGATGTAACCTATATGATGATTTAAGAAACATATTATTTGATAGAGCTCAACTTATACAACCTGGTTTTGTTAATATGTCTAGTCAAGAACAACTTAAGTTCATATTCACAAATGTACCCATTATTAGATTAGCTGCCAAAACCTGTTTTAGTATTTTACAACGACGTACTTCTTATCTCTGTAAATAATGTATATTGAGTGTTTTATATGTCGTCTTCATATTTTATTACAACTGAAAAGCATTTGCTAATTAGGCTAATCCCAATCTGATTGGAATTGGTATTTGATCTTTTAAAACTTTGTTTAGTTTGCGCAGTAGTGCTTATTTTGCGTTCAGTATTTTTCATTCCATTACATCTTAATAAGATTTTAAATTTCAATTAGCGACTGCTTTTCAGCTTTATCTTACACATGTAGTTATCACATGTACATGTATATACTATAGTAGTGCAATATGTTATAGATGCATGATGTATATATGCATAGTCTCTGAATTGAGTGGCAATGTACTTTTTAATATGTAAACTATATTCTATGTTTGTTATATGCTGTACATTGATGTGACTGAAATAAAGAATAAAATATAATATAGGTGGTATCACCTTATAACGTTAATTCCGTATAACACTTATCGGAGACGTCCATTGCATAATACTCCATCCGAAAAAAACGCTCTATGGCACTTTTGGTTTAAGCATATTTATTTATCAGGATACATGTAATATATATTGAGAAATATACCGAAACATACATTTATATCCTGATATGTGGATTGAACTGAAAGCTAAAAGCTTAGGGTGATTCTTTCCACTGCGTACTAGATGTTGTACCAGGTATATATGGCAATTTTAATAACTTGGCGTAATATCGAAAATGACCAGAAGTTAAATATGTTTAATTCAAATTGGAAATGCATCGAAACACTTATAAATATCTGAAAATTGGTAGCTAAGGGCTTAGACATTGAAAAAATGAAATAAGGATGAAAATGTAATAGAAAAAAGTATGCAGAAATGAGATCTAGAAGTATTGACGTGTAGTATTGAATGAGAGTAAGAAATAGGGGTGGAGCGGATTGTGAAGTTGACGTATTGGACTAGACAACTCAGTCAAATCGTCGGGGACTTTTATACGTCGGTCGTAACACCATCTAATGTTCCTGTCGAATGACTCTCCCCGTGGATGTCGATGATAGCACATTAAACACCATCTAATGTTCCTGTCGAATGACTCTCCCCGTGGATGTCGATGATAGCACATTAAACACCATCTAATGTTCCTGTCGAATGACTCTCCCCGTGGATGTCGATGATAGCACATTAAACACCATCTAATGTTCCTGTCGAATGACTCTCCCCGTGGATGTCGATGATAGCACATTAAACACCATCTAATGTTCCTGTCGAATGACTCTCCCCGTGGATGTCGATGATAGCACATTAAACACCATCTAATGTTCCTGTCGAATGACTCTCCCCGTGGATGTCGATGATAGCACATTAAACACCATCTAATGTTCCTGTCGAATGACTCTCCCCGTGGATGTCGATGATAGCACATTAAACACCATCTAATGTTCCTGTCGAATGACTCTCCCCGTGGATGTCGATGATAGCACATTAAACACCAATCTAATGTTCCTGTCGAATGACTCTGCCCGTGGATGTCGATGATAGCACATTAAACACCATCTAATGTTCCTGTCGAATGACTCTGCCCGTGGATGTCGATGATAGCACATTAAACACCATCTAATGTTCCTGTCGAATGACTCTGCCCGTGGATGTCGATGACAGCACATTAAACACCATCTAATGTTCCTGTCGAATGACTCTGCCCGTGGATGTCGATGACAGCACATTAAACACCATCTAATGTTCCTGTGGAATGACTCTGCCCGTGGATGTCGATGACAGCACATTAAACACCATCTAATGTTCCTGTGGAATGACTCTCCCCGTGGATGTCGATGACTCTGCCCGTGGATGTCGATGACTCTCCCCGTGGATGTCGATGACTCTCCCCGTGGATGTCGATGACTCTCCCCGTGGATGTCGATGACTCTGCCCGTGGATGTCGATGATAGCTATATTGTGTTTATTTTATTGCCAAATATTATGCCAAAATTCTAAACTATTCCAAAATGCAACTGATAAAATTGTATAAAAACAATTTTGAAGTGTGAATAATGCCTGCTCAGTCAACCAAATTATGTTTCGTTCACTCTTAAAGACTTTGGGCAGACATAGATTACGGACAAGTCTGGCAGGTGAACTTGCAGCAATGCATGGCACAAATTGAGGCACAGGCAGGGTTCTCGATAATCAATTATTTGGTATAGCCAGGTGCAACATATACAAGTGAGTTTCCGTGAGCTTCCGTTTTGATCCTTTCCTATTCTTTGATTGTGTGTGCATGTATTGTTTTGTGAATGTATATAGTGGAATAAATATGTTTACAGCAAGTGAGTGTTCATGTAGCATGAGGAAAGCAATCATTAAGTATTATATATACTGTTTCTTTCATCCGTTTACATCCCTTTACGGATTTCCCTAAACTCTACCAACCAATCTAATTTCAATAACAGCATCTTTACCAGTACCAGACGTCCATAAGTGGATTATATTTGTGAATGTGTCAATTCCTGTCAACACTTGTATATCACAGGCCATACAGCAGACGACTTGGTGTTTACAGTTAATACGTGTGAGCACTTTCCGCGCTGTGATGCATATTATAGTACGTGCAGTAAGGAGAAACTGGAATATTTAAGAAACAGTAAATACTCGGATAGGAAACGTATTTACATTTGGAGACATGCGTCTATCGCTTGATATATAATGTATTTTATTAATTAAACACTCATGAATATGGCATCGCCATAATACACGACGAATCCCATTCCAATTGCGCGAAATACACGTTCGACTATCAAACAATCCTATATAGGTATGTAATTACATTCCTATCATGACAGAGGTCTGCATAGTGATCATACTATCGATGAATACTAATTAGCGATGATATCAGAATAAATCCGAATGAACCGCGCATGCTCAGTTTGTGACACTGTGTTTACTATTGACTCTTTCCGTCGGAGTTCTGCAATTGTCCATAGCAAAAATATGTTGAAATGTCATTTATACGAATACATTTGGAACCCGTCATTTATTAAAAAAATGTTCTTTTTGCATTACACTCGTTCGTTCATGTAGTCAATATTTAGGTACATACGTCGCTAAATACATACGTCGCTAAATACATACGTCGCTAAATACATACGTCGCTAAATACATACTTCGCTAAATACATACGTCGCTAAATACATTCGTCGCTAAATACATACGTCGCTAAATACATACGTCGCTAAATACATACGTCGTTAAATACATACGTCGCTAAATACATACGTCGCTAAATACATACGTCGCTAAATACATACGTCGCTAAATACATACTTCGTTAAATACATACGTCGCTAAATACATACGTCGCTAAATACATACGTCGTTAAATACATACGTCGCTAAATACATACGTCGCTAAATACATACTTCGCTAAATACATACGTCGCTAAATACATACGTCGCTAAATACATGCGTCGTTAAATACATACTTCGCTAAATACATACGTCGCTAAATACATACGTCGCTAAATACATACTTCGTTAAATACATGCGTCGTTAAATACATACTTCGTTAAATACATACGTCGTTAAATACATACTTCGTTAAATACATGCGTCGCTAAATACATACGTCGCTAAATACATACGTCGCTAAATACATACGTCGCTAAATACATACATCGCTAAATACATACGTCGTTAAATACATACGTCGCTAAATACATACGTCGTTAAATACATACTTCGTTAAATACATACATCACTAAATACATACTTCGTTAAATACATACATCACTAAATACATACATCGCTAAATACATACGTCGTTAAATACATACGTCGCTAAATACATACTTCGTTAAATAGATACGTCGTTAAATACATACGTCGTTAAATACATGCGTCGTTAAATGCATAGTTACGTCGTTAAATACATACTTCGTTTCGTGCATACGGCGGTAAATACATACTTCGTTTCGTGCATACGGCGTTAAATTACTACGTTAAATAGTTTTGGTTGTCTATACAAATTGCGCTAAAACACGTATAGCTAAACAAACCTTCAATACATACATGATGCATGTCGTAAAATACTTAGATTATATATTATATAGATATGTAGATAGAATGGTTGATATATTTGTAACATAGGAATACAGGTTCCGCGAGAACGCCATTTCCTCAACAAAATTGAGACTCTGCATACACGTGGCAATGAATTTCACCATGAAAGACGATAAATAAACACAAATAGTTGTGATTTACATATGATGAAGATGATTTCGTGACATTGTCAGTAGATCAGTAATAGTGTTGTGATTCATTCACGACAAGATAATTTAACACGTATTAAGTTGCTATAAATGAATAATTTAGTGTTATCCGAGTCAGAGAAATGTTCAATTCAGAATTAATTCTTATTAGTACATGCAAATGTTTACATTTAATCATTGGTGAAATATGCGCGCGCATTTCGGATGGTGAAATATGCGCGCGCATTTCGGATGGTGAAATATGCGCGCGCATTTCGGAAAGAATTTGTTTTATAAATATGTGTTTAAGGTTTAATGTCGCACCAACATTATTCTAATGAAATTCCACATTTCCAAGAGTTTCCAGCTACAAATAGCAAAGCAGAGTAACTACGATTTAACCTTTATTTTATCCAGCATGCAAAGAGTTAAATGTTAGTACAGACGTTGTTAGTTTCTTAATTGTTTTTAATTTTTTAAACTTTATTTGTTTTACAATGATTGCGAAGCAAGTTTTAACAACTTATACTAATCACTCTCGTTGGCGCGGCTGAAAGCGTATATGTGGTAAACCGGAGTACCCGGAGAAAACCCACCTGTCCGATCTGGTGACCACCGTACATATCACATTCTTCGAACCCGGGTTGTATTGGTGAGAAGCGAGCGCGCTAACCACTGCGATAATCGCTCGCCCACATGGTTCGCCGTCGGTGAGGGTAAATAAGCTCAATCAACATCCTCGTTAGATTTGTATTACATTATACCAGTATAAGATTATCTCTTAATCGCCGATAGTGCACAGCGTTACATATGCAATGGAGCTTATCTCAATAAGCTTTGAGCTTTCGATTTAATCCGATTATTGTTTTTATGCAATAGATATATTCTGTACATCATCAACGAATAAATGTGCTTACACATATACGTCCACATATTCGTGGGGGGGGGGGTTGTAATGTATGGATGCAACCGCAAACATATACGTCCACATATTCGTGGGGGGGGTTGTAATGTATGGATGCAACCGCAAACATATACGTCCACATATTCGTGGGGGGGGGTTGTAATGTATGGATGCAACCGCAAACATATACGTCCACATATTCGTGGGGGGGGTTGTAATGTATGGATGCAACCGCAAACATATACGTCCACATATTCGTGGGGGGGGGTTGTAATGTATGGATGCAACCGCAAACATATACGTCCACATATTCGTGGGGGGGGTTGTAATGTATGGATGCAACCGCAAACATATACGTCCACATATTCGTGGGGGGGGGTTGTAATGTATGGATGCAACCGCAAACATATACGTCCACATATTCGTGGGGGGGGGTTGTAATGTATGGATGCAACCGCAAACATATACGTCCACATATTCGTGGGGGGGGGTTGTAATGTATGGATGCAACCGCAAACATATACGTCCACATATTCGTGGGGGGGGGTTGTAATGTATGGATGCAACCGCAAACATATACGTCCACATATTCGTGGGGGGGGGTTGTAATTTATGGATGCAACCGCAAACATATACGTCCACATATTCGTGGGGGGGGGGTGTAATGTATGGATGCAACCGCAAACATATACGTCCACATATTCGTGGGGAGGTTGTAATTTATGGATGCAACCGCAAACATATACGTCCACATATTCGTGGGGGGGGGGGTTAATTGATGGATGCAACCGCAAACATATACGTCCACATATTCGTGGGGGGGGTTTACTTTATGGATGCAACCGCAAACATGTACGTCCACATATTCGTGGGGGGTTTAATTTATGGATGCAACCGCAAACATATACATCCACATATTCGTGGGGGTTTAATTTATGGATGCAACCGCAAACATATACGTCCACATATTCGTGGGGGTTTAATTTATGGATGCAACCGCAAACATATACGTCGACATATTCGTGGGGGTTTAATTTATGGATGCAACGCAAACATGTACATCCACACATTCGTGGGGGTTTAATTTATGGATGCAACCGCAAACATATACAAGCACATGACTCCGAGGTTATAAAACTTTTCTGAGATCTCGAACTCGAGCTCAAGTACTATGATTGGTTGAGTCTGAGATTTACACTCGGTGGAACCAATCAGGTCCCGAGGTTATAAAACTGTTCCCAGATCTCAAACTCAAGCTCAAGTTATCTGATTGATTGATTGATTGATTCTAAGTGTTACTGCCAGGTGAACCAATCAGATGATTGAGACTGCGTTTTGAGATTGGAGAAAAGTGTTATAACCTACAGGCCTGGACCTGGAGTCTGAGCATGATATTGGAGCACAGTTTTATAACCTACAGGCCTGGACCTGGAGTCTGAGCACGATATTGGAGCAAAAGTTGTATAACCTACAGGCCTGGACCTGGAGTCTGAGCATGATATTGGAGCAATGTTTTATGACCTTGGGAACCATAAAGTAATATTAGTAGTAGTATTCTTTATCTTTTATATTTACAGATCCGTCTATGTAATTAGTTATCATAAATGTACTAGTGTACATTCCGCCTCCGTGGTCAAGTGGCTAAGGTCGCTGACTTGTATACCATTGTAACCTATCATCACTGATGGTCACGTGTTCGAGCCCCGCTCAGGTCGTGTCTCATTTATATGAAAAAGTGGGCAATTTCTTACGGAGGTTGGTGCACCCAAGTACTGGTTAACCGCTGGAGCATGCCCAGGAAAGGTGTTGTTAGGTAAACTTCCCGCCGGCGATATAGCCCGAAATGATGCTGATGCAGGCGTAAAACCCGAAATATAACATAACTAGTGTACAACATGTCCCCACACACACACACCAATTCGTGCATCATATTAAACCCACTATTGCCAGAAAGGAATTACATTGATTGTAAGTATGTACTTAAGCCAGAAGCAATATTGCTGATGTCATTTAAACCATAATTGATGAGACAGAAGTGATGTTCATGTCTTAGTTCAAGAGATATACAGCAATATTACAGAACGGTTAAACTATTACCAACATGAAAGCAATACATTGAGTCGTTCTATGCAACATGCGCGACATGTTTACTTCAAAACAGAAGGAAGTTGGTTGGGGCGTTTGCGTGCGTTTGCGTGGGTGTGTGCTCTCGTGTTATGCTGCGTGAGTGCGTGCGGCCGTCCGTCCATACCTGCCTGCTTGCCTATTACATTTAGAATCGCGCAAAGAGTGAATGTCATAGAGTGACGTACTTCCGGTATTAACCGGTGCAGGAATACCCAAATGTTGATGACACGGGCTGACAACTGAGTAAAACGTATGTAGAACCGCTGGCTTCCAGCAAACTATCTGGATAGCTTCTCATTTTAATGAATCTGACTCCAGTACACTCACATCGATCATATGAACTTGATGTTCAGTTAATGAACATAACGACTCCAGGGAAGGTCAATAATTGTGTAATGCAACCGCATACTCTCAGAATACAACGGAATACTGCAAGCGGCGGATTAGCATTTAAGAAAACTTCACTTGCAATCTAGATTAAATGTTTCCTGTATGAAACACATATTTAGTGTATCCTCGTATCACATTTAGTGTATCCTCGTATCATATTTAGTGTATCCTCGTATCATATTTAGTGTATCCTCGTATCACATTTAGTGTATCCTCGTATCATATTTAGTGTATCCTCGTATCATATTTAGTGTATCCTCGTATCATATTTAGTGTATCCTCGTATCATATTTAGTGTATCCTCGTATCATATTTAGTGTATCCTCGTATCATATTTAGTGTATCCTCGGTCTGATCGAAGTTGATACTTGATTTTCTAAATCATTTTTTAATAACACATTAATTCCAATAGTAGTTAATACAAATTTAGTTTAGCTCGATTGCGAAACAAGTTCTGACAACTTATGTTAATCACTCTCGAGACCTCATTTCTGATGGAATCCATCGCCACGAGGGAGAAAGAAGAGGCAACGTAGAATTTAAATGACTTGCCTAAGGGCACAATCGCAACGGCTCCAGCGGGGCTCGAACTCGGGATAGCACCTGAAGCGAACGCGTTACCATTGCGCTATCACGACTTCAAATAGTAACATTCAGATTCCTAATACATGTACTCTGTTTCCATCTTAAATTTAGTTTTATTGTTCGATTAGCGACCGGATGCTCCACATAGTTTTTGTTTATTTCAGTCTCATCAATGTACATAACATATAAAAATCCATTGCAACTCTAGTAGAGTCATAATAGACTATAGCGCTATTTCATAAAAGACCTAACTAGCTCAAACAGAGAAGTAAATGTAAACCAAACAGTTGTGTGCACGTGCGGGTGCGCATGCGCGTGTGCGTGCGACGTGCGTGCGTGATCGCTTCCGAATGCCTTGCCAATGGTGGGGGTATTCAAAAGTGGACATTTTGTATCCAGTTACATCAGCTTAGTAATTCATAATAGCGAAAAACTGAATGTGTGTAGATTATTTCTAGCATGTCATATTCAGTACCAGTGCATAAAACGGAACATTCGCATATAGTGTTGTTCTCCTTTCTGAACAGGGTTACATCCTTAAAGCTTAATAAAAAGACACATTTTCTAATATACGTTTCTCAAATACTCGGACATGATCTTGGGCTCAGAACATTATTATATTAGATGCAAACAGGTGTGTATGGTAGTATTGTTTATGTTAACCCTTTCAACACTACATACCTCTAAATAGGCTTACAAAAAGTATAGATCCAGATGAACCGGCTCGTATCGAGCCGTCTCATCAGGATCTGTACTTTTGACCAGATATATTAGACAAAATTACCCATTTTGATAAATGAACTTATCCAAATGTAATGTTCTTGTTAATGTATTGTTCTAAAAATATCATGCACTAGTCCGTGTCAGTTACTTGGTGTTGAATGCACCAGTCCATGTCAGATACTTGGTGTTGAATGCACCAGTCCATGTCAGTTACTTGGTGTTTAATGCACCAGTCCGTGTCAGTTACTTGGTGTTGAATGCACCAGTCCATGTCAGATACTTGGTGTTTAATGCACCAGTCCATGTCAGTTACTTGGTGTTGAATGCACCAGTCCATGTCAGTTACTTGGTGTTGAATGCAACATACACAGACCCATTCCAGAGTCTCCTATGGTTCTTTTAAGTGCATAGTGTAAACCGACACGATACCTCGGTTTAGTCTCATCAGATATACTACAACATGAGTCATTTTAGTATGGTATAGCGGGGGATCGAACCTGCGCCCCATAGATTACATCCCCAGCGTGCTATACACTGGACCACGGACGCCACACTGGTATAGCGGGGTATCGAACCTGTGCCCCATAGATTACATCCCCAGCGTGCTATACACTGGACCACGGACGCCACACTGGTATAGCGGGGTATCGAACCTGCGGCCCATAGATTACATCCCCAGCGTGCTATACACTGGATCACGGACGCCACACTGGTATAGCGGGGGTATCGAACCTGCGCCCCATAGATTACATCCCCAGCGTGCTATACACTGGACCACGGACGCCACACTGGTATAGCGGGGTATCGAACCTGCGGCCCATAGATTACATCCCCAGCGTGCTATACACTGGACCACGGACGCCACACTGGTATAGCGGGGTATCGAACCTGCGGCCCATAGATTACATCCCCAGCGTGCTATACACTGGATCACGGACGCCACACTGGTATAGCGGGGGTATCGAACCTGCGCCCCATAGATTACATCCCCAGCGTGCTATACACTGGACCACGGACGCCACTTCTATCATTTCAGAGATGACACACTTTTTATATCACCCTCTTATACTTTTTATATCACCATCTTATACTTTTTATATCACCCTCTTATACTTTTTATATCACCCTCTTATACATTTTATATCACCATCTTATACTTTTTATATCACCATCTTATACTTTTTATATCACCATCTTATACTTTTTATATCACCCTCTTATACTTTTTATATCACCATCTTATACTTTTTATATCACCATCTTATACTTTTTATATCACCCTCTTATACTTTTTATATCACCATCTTATACTTTTTATATCACCCTCTTATACTTTTTATATCACCATCTTATACTTTTTATATCACCATCTTATACTTTTTATATCACCCTCTTATACTTTTTATATCACCATCTTATACTTTTTATATCACCATCTTATACTTTTTATATCACCATCTTATACTTTTTATATCACCCTCTTATACTTTTTATATCACCATCTTATACTTTTTATATCACCATCTTATACTTTTTATATCACCAACTTATACTTTTTATATCACCATCTTATACTTTTTTATATCACCCTCTTATACTTTTTATATCACCATCTTATACTTTTTATATCACCATCTTATACTTTTTATATCACCATCTTATACTTTTTATATCACCCTCTTATACTTTTTATATCACCATCTTATACTTTTTATATCACCATCTTATACTTTTTATATCACCATCTTATACTTTTTATATCACCCTCTTATACTTTTTATATCACCATCTTATACTTTTTATATCACCATCTTATACTTTTTATATCACCATCTTATAGGGGGGTAAGGTTACACCGACTGCTTAGATCATATAGCGACTCTCAGAGCTATTATCGGTGGAAGACGATCCTGCGATCAGTATGACGGGCACACCCGGGTAGAACCACCGACCATTCACCAGTCAGCTTGATAGCTTCCTCACATGAAATAGTTAGATACCCCGGTAGTATTCTAACCTACAACTGAAGGAGCGTGTAATTTGAAGTCAAAGACCTTCACTCGGCCCCTACATTTGAAGGGAGTCCGCCTCCGCGGTCGAGTGGTTAAGGTCGCTGCCTTGTATACCACTGTAACCTATCATCACTGGTGGGCACGGGTTCGAGCCCCACTCAGGCCGTGTCTCATTTATATGAAAAAGTTGGCAGTTTCTTACGGAGGTTGGTGCACCCAAGTACTGGTTAACCGCTGGAGCCTGCCCAGGAAAGGTGCTGTTAGGTAAAACTGCCCGCCGGCGATATAGCCCGAAATGGTGCTGATGCAGGCGTAAAACCCGAAATATAACATAACATAACATACATTTGAAGGGTAATAATTTGAAGAAGCTTTCATAGAAATGAATTCATATAAATATACCGTCTCTAACGGTAATGCTCCATCGTGACGAACCATAATCATATATCAGAAAGTAATAAATAACACAACTTGTTTCTCTTCTATGGCAATTGCAGGAATTTACTGGAAAACATTTGTATTTATTACTGTAGTTATATGTCAGATGCCAAGATTAACGAAAAGCAAATAAATTCTTATAAGGTCATAATGAACTGTATCCCAGAGGTTTGGGGATATGGGATAATAATTTTGGTTGCTCTGTTATCCTACTAGAGAAAATAGTAGCGTTTTAAATGATTAATCTACTTTTATATGTTGTTCTAATCTACTTTTATATATGTGTGTGTGTGTTTTACGTTTATTTATCGTCGCTACCGGCTACACATATGAGCGACGCCTCCTGAAGAGATTAGTCATTTTAGATTTTTGGAAGATAGTGCAATGATACAGACAGAGACCAATTTCAGAATCTCCTCTGGTTCTTTTACGTGTACGGTGTAAAGCACCGATACGAGACCTCGGTTTAACGTCCCATCTGAAAGACTTAATTTTATTAGGGTTAGACGGGGCATCGAATCTGCAATCCCTGGATTACTACTTTTATATGTTGTTCTAATCTACTTTTATATGGTGTTCTAATCTACTTTTATATGTTAGTCTAATCTACTTTTATATGTTGTTCTAATCTTCTTATATATGGTGTTCTAATCTACTTTTATATGGTCTTCTAATCTACTTTTATATGTTAGTCTAAACTACTTTTATATGGTGTTCTAATCTACTTTTATATGTTGTTCTAATCTACTTTTATATGGTGTTCTAATCTACTTTTATATGTTGTTCTAATCTACTTTTATATGGTGTTCTAATCTACTTTCATATGGTGTTCTAATCTACTTTTATATGTTAGTCTAATCTACTTTTATATGGTGTTCTAATCTACTTTTATATGTTGTTCTAATCTACTTTTATGTGTTGTTCTAATCTACTTTTATATGTCAGTCTAATCTACTTTCATATGGTGTTCTAATCTACTTTTATATGTTAGTCTAATCTACTTTTATATGGTGTTCTAATCTACTTTTATATGTTGTTCTAATCTACTTTTATATGTTGTTCTAATCTACTTTTATTTGTTGTTCTAATCTACTTTTATATGGTGTTCTAATCTACTTTCATATGGTGTTCTAATCTACTTTTATATGTTATTCTGATCTACTTTTATATGTTGTTCTAATCTACTTTTATATGTTGTTCTAATCTACTTTTATATGTTGTTCTAATCTACTTTTATGTGTTGTTCTAATCTACTTTTATATGGTGTTCTAATCTACTTTTATGTGTTGTTCTAATCTACTTTTATATGTTAGTCTAATCTACTTTTATATGGTGTTCTAATCTACTTTTATATGTTGTTCTAATCTACTTTTATATGTTGTTCTGATCTACTTTTATATGTTGTTATAATCTACTTTTATATGTTGTTCTGATCTACTTTTATATGTTATTCTAATCTACTTTTATATGGTGTTCTAATCTACTTTTATATGTTAGTCTAATCTACTTTTATATGTTGTTCTAATCTACTTTTATATGGTGTTCTAATCTACTTTTATATGTTAGTCTAATCTACTTTTATATGTTGTTCTAATCTACTTTTATATGGTGTTGTAATCTACTTTTATATGGTGTTCTATTCTACTTTCATATGGTGTTCTAATCTACTTTTATATGGTGTTCTAATCTACTTTTATATGTTGTTCTAATCTACTTTTATATGGTGTTCTATTCTACTTTTATATGTTGTTCTAATCTACTTTTATATGGTGTTCTAATCTACTTTTATATGTTGTTCTAATCTACTTTTATATGGTGTTCTAATCTACTTTTATATGTTATTCTAATCTACTTTTATATGTTGTTCTAATCTACTTTTATATGTTGTTCTAATCTACTTTTATATGGTGTTCTAATCTACTTTTATATATTGTTCTTTTGTTGTTCGAATGACCTGTGGAATAGAGGGCCATCATATATACATGTAGCAACGCGTGTCGAGGCCTCCCACGCGCACATTACCAAGAATAAACTAATAGAATATGTACAAAACAGCTACGGACCATATACATTCTACAAGCAATATACAGTTCAATGTGTGTTTTACGTTTATTTATCGTCGCTACCGGTTGCCCATATGAGCGACGCCTCCTGAAGAGATTAGTCATTTTAGATTTTTGGAAGATAGTGCATGATACAGACAGAGACCCATTTCAGAATCTCCTCTGGTTCTTTTACGTGTACGGTGTAAAGCACCGACACGAGACCTCGGGTTAACGTCCCATCTGAAAGACTGTTAATTTTATTAGGGTCAGACGGGGGATCGAACCTGCGATCCCTGGATTACGAGTTCAGCGTGTTACCATGTTGTATTTAATGTGTATGTACATGGTCCCAAAGTGTGATTGAAAACATTTTAGCATAAAAACATAAACATTAGTCAATCAATAAAACTAGCAAGCAAAGAAAACAGGTAATCCACTTCCGCTTGTTATATGCTTTGAATTATATATTCATCAATTGTATAAATTTACTTCAATCTTGGTGGAACATTTTTATTTTATCGTTTCGAAAATGTAATGCTATATATTTCTCTAATTTAATTATTGCAATGATTTTTTTGTTTAAAGATTATTATACTATGTCAAATTTTCTTTCCTTTGCAGATATGTATAAAATACTTTATCCAAAAATAATATACTGATTTTCTTCCCAAATAACTTCATCTTGCAGACGATACGATTTACACTGTTTCCATCTCGCACTGTTACTGCCGGTACGTTGAATGTGTCTGTGAACATTGACGGTTCCAGTTTAATCAACTTCAGACACATTAATGCTGCTAATATAGTCGCGTTGATTGCAAACGAAGATGAATATGAATGTAATCTAAACCAGGCAAAATGACGAGACCTGAGCCGTAACTAATATGTTGGAATACAACTAATTGGGTTGCTATTTTTCCGGGCGACGACCCCAGGGCTATTAGTTCATACCCGCATTCCTAATGACGGTTGTTAGTCGCCAAGATTTGTGAACAATTAATAGTTTGGTCATTATACAATCTTGTAATTTCTGCCGAGATATATATATGTTCATTTTATCGTCGCCCAGCCCCACGTTGGCTCCGCCTCCATGGGTATATTAACTCTGATTAATAACTGACTGATTGCTTGTGGAAGTCGTAATAGCGCAGTGGATACGCGTTCGCTCCAGGTGCGAAAGGTCCGGAGTTCGAGCCCCGCTGGAGCCGTGACGATTGTGCCCTTAGACAAGGCATTTAAATTCCACATTGCCTCTTCTCTCTCCCTCGTGGCGATGGATTCCACCAGGAATGAGGTCTCGAGAGTGATTAATATAAGTTGTATGAACTTGTTTCGCAATCGAGCTAATATAAATTAGTTTAACTAAACTAAGACTGATTTCTTGGAGGATAGTGCAATAGACAGAAGACGCATCAATATGTGGCATCGCTGGCTTTTCTATTATAAACGTCCATTTTATCGCGAAATGTATAGCGGTCCTTTTAGTTGGAATTCGTTGTTTATACTGTTGTTCCCTAGACAGATGATAGGTCGGTGGCTCTACCAGGGTGCCAGTCCGCGCCTGATGAGTACATGGTGTATTCCTCCACCAATAACAGCCGGAGAGTCGCCGTATGGCTGAAGCTGTTGGTGCGACTTAGCCTGGGAACAGGCGTCGATATATTTTGCCTGGTCAGTCAAATAAATATATTTTAACACCGAGACTATTAATTGGGCCGTATTGAGTTTCTGACGTGCCAGAAGTTAAAAAGTGATATGACAGACGGATCTGTAGTCCAGTGGTAACTGGTAATCCAGGGATCGCATGTTCGATCCCCCGTCTGACCCTAATAAAATTAACAGTATTTCAGATGGGACGTTAAACCGAGGTCTCGTGTCGGTGTTTTACACCGTGCACGTAAATTCTGGAATTGGTCTCTGTCTATATCATTGCACTATCCTCCAAAATCTAAAATAACTAATCTCTTCAGGAGGCGTCGCTCATATGGGCAACCGGTAGCGACGATAAATAAACGTAAAACACACACACACAAGTGAAAACTGGACAGACCGGAACCCAGGCTAGGTGCGACTCGCAACCCATTATAACAAACATACAATATGGCTAACATGATTATTCTATTATTCCATCACATGTTCACCCTCATTCACCCTCATTCACCCTCATTCACCCACATTCACCCTCATTCGATTTATATGCCAATCCTTTAAGACCTGATATGTACAGGGACTGGTTAGCGGCCTTTGATCCATCACTTGCAGTAAAGTTGTGATTAATTCGTAACACAGACAGTTTATGGATATTGCACGCTATTGCTTGGGAAACTGACAATTGCTAAATAAACTTTATTTAGTCTATACTAATTTATTTTTGCTCGATTGCGAAACAAGTTCTTACAACTTATATTAATCACTCTCGAGGCCTCATTCCTGATGGAATCTATCGCCACGAGGGAGAGAGAAGAGGCATGTGGAAATTGAATACCTTGCCTAACGTAACGGCTCCAGTGGGGCTCGAACCCCGGATCTTTCGCACCTGAAGCGAACGCGCTACCACCGCGCTATCACGACTTCCACAAACTTTATTTATTTTACAACGATTGCGAAGCAGGTTCTATAAACTTATATTAATCACTCTCGTTAGCGCGGATGAAAGCGTAAATGTGGTCATTCGTGTGGGAGGAAACCGGAGTACCCGGAGAAAACCCACATGTCCGATCTGGCGACCACAGTACCATCTCACATACTTCCCGGTCCGAGGATCGAACCCTGTTGCATTGCTGAGAAGAGAAGCGAGCGCGCTAACCACTGCGCTAATCGGACAGCCAATGTACGGAGTAATAAAGTTGCATAAATACTGTTACAGTCTCATGACTAATCGTATGACAGGTGAATCTGCACTAACTATACTATTTTCACAGTTCAATATTGCGTATGAGATATTGCTGTATGGTTGCATGTCCTGCCGACTCGAAATAAAACTGAGTGTTCTATATATCCGAAATTAAGTACTGTTCTATCTCTGTTTCTGACGTACAGCTATTAGTGGAGGGGGGGAGCAAGGGACATTTATTATTATTTATGGGACATTAAAACAACATACAAACATAATGGAATAATATATAGGCAATCTAATCTCCTCTGTCGATAGTTAATGGAACTAACCTTTCATATATATATATATATTTCTACTATTATTACTTCAGATTATATTGTTCGCCGTATTTATCACATTTGTGCATTAGGTTAGTTTATACAAATTTATTTTAGCTCGATTGCGAAACAAGTTATTTCAACTTATATTAATCACTCTCGAGACCTCATTCCTGATGGAATCCATCGCCACGAGGGAGAGAGAAGAGGCAACGTGGAATTTAAATGCCTTGCCTAAGGGCACAATCGTAACGGCTCCAGTGGGGCTCGAACTCTGGACCTTTCGCACCTGAAGCGAACGCGCATCCACTGCGCAATCACGACTTCCACGACTTGCATTAGGTTGTAAAACAACACATAAATTGCCTATTAAATATGTAGTAAAAAGTAAAAACATACAGTCTGTTCATTTATATTTCCGATCTTTCATTTCTTCTGATACCACATCCACTGTGAAGAGGTATTCAAATCAGCCTGAAACACACCAAGAATATTTCAAAATTTAAGAGTCGAATAACCTGCTCGCCTGTGAATAACGTCACTGTGTTTACACACTGTATTCTTTCGCCAAATAATACAGTATACCAACCATCAGTTTGCAATGGCCTGAATTATTATACCACATCTTTTCTACACATCAACTAGTCTGAAGTGTTCTCAAGTCACATAATTTCTCAAAAAACACAAACACTATATACTGCCTGTCATGAAAATGCATTTTTACCAAAAAGAAAAATTAACAATATTAGATATTGGGACTACATTCGATGCGCGGATGCACTTCTGCCTATTTACGTATATACAACCTATAAGCATAAGAGTTTGCCAGTTGGTTGGTACAGACGGATTTGTAGCCCAGTGGTAAAACACTGGACTGGTAATCCAGGGATCGCAGGTTCGATCCCCCGTCTGACCCTAATAAAATTAACAATCGTTCAGATGGGACGTTAAACCGAGGTATCGTGTCGGTGCTTTACACCGTGCACGTAAACGAACCAGAGGAGACTCTGGAATGGGTCTCTGTCTGTATCATTGCACTATCCTCCAAAAGTTTAAAATGACTAATCTCTTCAGGAGGCATCGCTCATATGGGCAACCGGTAGCGACGATAAATAAACGTAAAACACACACACAGTTGGTTGGTGTTTGTACGTATGCCGATTGTCACTTATTTGTAATTCGTCAGCCGCTAAGTAATTGGAAGTGCTAATCGAAGTAACTGAATGTAACCGGATGCTGTCAGATAACGTTGTCCTCATGACAAACGTTAGTATGCTATGCCAGGCGAGAATATCTGATATATTTCTTACTGGTGACAAAATCTAGATGAACGGCTAAAAGCTGATGTATACGGTCTCTTTGATATCCGATATAGTCTGGCAAACTCCGACGCGGTTATCTCCCTTCTTCGCTATTCAGTTTCGCTCAGAAAGCCATGTCGCAGCAAGGAACTACCGCTACATCAGTGCTATGTCTATCAAATTCATTTCTTTCTTTTTATGTGTTCATACAGTTATAGACTAGTTGCTTGGAGACACAAATAACTAGTAACCGAGACCTACCACGAACACAAGCATAGGGGTAGGTCTCCTTGTATGTTTACCGTGCAGGCATGCATGACAGGCAGCCTATTTGCATAGATATACCATTGCACCATGACCAGTATCGTAGCCCATATTTAAAACCTATGCTTGAACAATATTAGGAGGCCGGGTCCGCCCCCCCCCCATCTAAAACCAACATTGTATAGTGATTTAATTTACACACGTGTATTGAAATCATGAACAGCTGGAGCTATGTGTGACACATGCCTAGTGACGTAATCAATGCTATATATATTAAATGTACTGATTTCCCACAGCCTGTACGCAGGTTCAATCCCCCGTCTGACCCTATTAAAATGAACAGATGGGACGTTTAACCGAGGTCTCGTGTCAGTGCTGTACACCGTGCACGTAAAAGAACCAGAGGAGACTCTGGAATGGGTCTCTGTATCATTGCACTATCCTCCAACAGTTTAAAATGACTAATCTCTTCAGGAGGCGTCGCTCATATAGCCAACCGGTAGCGACGATAAATAAACACATACCACAGCCTGTCAAAACACTGATAAGATCGTATCGTGGTCGCCATTCTGCATATCCAGGTTTATAACCGGCAATTTCAGGATTTTTTAATGGCAATAACATAATTTATTTTTAGTTGTTATTATAAACAATTTTATATTGAAATACACTTTTTAAATATTAATTTATTTGTTGGCTATGGTAGATCTATATGGATTAGAATTAATAAGAACTTATCTTGCAACTATTTATGAATACAAAATAATATGCTTGTATATTAAATATTTCAACAATTTTATTTTCTGGTGCGGGCCTAATGTTGTTAAAACTTGCCACCCAAACCATTTGTATGTTCATGCTATGTATTGTATCTTTATGTGTAGGGCCTATGACATATGTACTATTGATTTGCAATAAAATATGGTTACATAAATATTTCAACAGTGAAAGGTGACTTTCAAAAATATGGTGAAATTAACTATTTTTGAAAGTCACTTTTCACTGTTGAATTAGTTTAATATACAGGCACATTATTTTGTTTTCGTTAGTTATACGAATGTTATGAAAAGCTACGAAAATCATGTCCATTTACCAATGAAGCGTATGAGCTATGGCGATGGAATGGACAATACATACTGTATGAAGAAACTAAATTACACACTCTACATTTGATATAATATCTAATAAATATGGAAGTCAAAATGGCCACCACAGTATGAATGGTGATGTCATATTTGAACTATGTGATACGGTTGTTGTTGTTGTCGTCGTCGTCGTCGTTGTCGTCGTCGTCTCCCCGATAAATCTCGTGTATTGGTTAATATTATGAGTAAATATATTTAAAATTTCATAATAGGAATACATATTTTAATGTTGCGATATTTGTTCGCGTTAATTCATTTTGAAGTCAACATTTGTGGAAGTTTGCAATTTTCCTCCATATGCCTTTATATAAAATGATGTTAAATTAGCATTATTTTTTTCATAGATCGTCAGCAAATCGACGACACGTCATTTAGCATTACGGTCTACGTAAAACGATAACAAAATTAAAGCTGCGTCACGTCATTTTGCGTTCGGCCTTATAAAATATTAACAAAATTAAATCTACGTCATGTCATTTTGTGTTGTTACGACCTACCTAAAATATAACAAAATTAAATCTACCTGGCATCATTTTGCGCTACGGTCTACATAAAATATAATATGAAAGCTGCGACACGCCATTTTGCGTTACGTCCTAGTGAAAAATAATAATATTAAATCTACGTCACGTCAATTTGCCTTACGGCCTACTGAAACGATAACTATTAAATCTAGCCTACGGACAAAATAACAAAAGTGTGACTTTCATATGAGATAAATCCAAAATGGCGTCCCTCAGCCACTGAAAATGTCTTTCAGTTCAATTACAAAGTTATGTTGTATTTCGGGTTTTACGCCTGCATCAGCACCATTTTGGGCTTTATCGCCGGCGGGCAGTTTACCTAACAATACCTTTCCTGGGCAGGCTCCAACGGTTAACCAGTACGTGGGTGCACCAACCTCCGTAAGAAACTGCCAACTTTTTCATATAAATGAGACACGGTCTGAGCGGGGCTCGAACCCGTGACCATCAGTGATGATAGGTTACAGTGGTATACAAGTCAACGACCTTAACCACTCGACCACGGAGGCGGACTCAATTACAAAGTACATTAATTTTAATTAATAGTACAGCTGAAGGAAAAAACAAGATGACAATGGTAGATAGGACAGACATTAGCAACAATCAGTTTTATCCCTGTCATTATTAAGTATTCAGTAACGGAAATTGATAACGCTTAAATGACGTCAATTTGTGGAACTCAAGTAACTTCCCTTATCATTGGTATTAGAGGTTAAGCTTATTTATGGACATCACGGAATGCAATAGCAGAGTTAATGGAGTCACTCTGTGGACTGGCTATCAATTCCTATATACAACTTAATCCAGAAGCATTGAAGCGATTTTTGAATGTAATATATGTTTTGAAGCATGATATGCCGGCAGGGAAATGCATCTTTAACCCATTGCACGTTAGCGGCAGATATAACCAGAATAATAACGTGCCGTCTGATCAGGCTCTATGCTGTTTGCTATTCGGATAATGGAGCTAAAACACTTGGATGAATAGCAAACAATATAGATCATGATCAGGCACAGTGCTACGTTTGTTTGCAAATGTGATTTTATTTACTCAACTGACAAAAGGTTAAGGACATTCATTCCACCCAGATCCTGTAGATTATGTATATGTCAAGTTGTGATAAAATCATTTGTGTACATTTTCGGATTCAATTCATAAACATTAATTTAAGGTTGTTTCGTAATATACAATATTCAGAAATAAAATTTGATTTTGATAGAAGTATAATCACAAGCATGTAACAGCAATCGTATTAGTAACTGATATTGAAAAGAGGTTTGTATTCTGGATCTGAAATTTTTCATCTCTTCTCCTGCTATCTTACTTTCAAACCATATAGTGAGAGTCACTATAAGAATAATTGCTCGTTTAATTCTAGAATTTAGCCACTTTGCATGGTGATAGTATGATGACATGCCACTATCTTTCCAACGAGACCCTAGAGTCTGGGTCAAGGGGTCCCCCAAAATCCAAGATGGCCGGCATTTATAGATAAATATATAAATAGTTGTATTTCTTATTTATTAGCACATATAAACAAATACAAATAATAGCATCCAGTTCTGAAAGGAAATGTTCAAAAACTGAAAGCCGTCAATGATGATCTAATGTCAAGGTCAATATCATTTTCAAGGTCACATGATCAAAATTTGAAGAAATTTATTCTAACATATATAATTATGAATGTGTTGGATTATTTATATTAAATATTATACTGATATGCACATCAACTTACAGCACAATTTATCTTCTTTGAAATGGAGTACTGCTATCACATAATATATTGCCATGGTAATAAGATGGACGTTTTGTTAACATGTGTGGTGAAAGTAGTCTATACAGTAACTACTTCTGTCCGCCTTCGTGGTCGAGTGGTTAAGGTCGCTGACTTGTATACCACTGTAACCTATCATCACTGATGGTCACGGGTTCGAGCCCCGCTCAGGTCGTGTCTCATTTATATGAACAAGTTGGCAGTTTCTTACGGAGGTTGGTGCACCAAAGTACTGGTTAACCGCTGGAGCCTGCGATAAACTGCCCGCCCGCGATATAGCAGGCGTAACACCCGAAATATAACATAATAGTAATTACTTCTATTAACATATTTTCTTTTTAATATATGCATAATATCGCTTTATATAATTACACTACAGTATATTATTTAAAGTTATGTAGGTTTCACCATAATGACGACTAATAACCAATATGGCCGCCATATTACACTTTTACAAATACAATGTGTGTAATAAAAATACAAGACTGAAATGAATATGAATCATGGTACTACGTACCTACGGGTCATCTATTACCCAGATAATGCCATTCCGATATCATATTTAACACTATTCATGTCCAGGAAGCACTGTGTTATAATGTTAAATAAATCACTGACCTCATTCGAATCCTGGCGGGAACATAATTGCGTGTCGGTTTCAACAATAACGCTAATAATGAGTGGGAACCTGAGGACACAGACATTGAGCGTAGATCAGATGGCGTAGATTCTTAATTGTGAAACCTTGTTTTACAATTCAAAGGCCATCAATGATACAATTGTACTTAAAGCCTATCTCAGTGTCCATTGCATTTACATAAAGCGGTGCATGGAAGCTCAACCTTCACACACGACAACCCTTATCCTTGTCACAGCCACACTTCAATACTTCCATGCAGGAGTTTGATGCTGGTAACAACGTTGTCCACAGTGGTTTCCATGGTGAGTGTAGGTCGGCTTCCTTTGTCCATCCATGTTCTGCTGGAGATGGTAGTGTTGGCGATGGACATAGTGCTTGACCCCAGCAGTAGCCTGCCTGGTAGGCTGCACGCTGTGTGTGCTGGTAAAGAGCAGCATCTATAGCACGGCCTTTCTGTGTGAATAGATCCTGACGGACATCATTGGTGTTTTTTCTCATTGACTTGACCTGTCGTACATCAACACAACAAACCTTTCAACAACAGGGATACAGTCATTGATCTGCTGTTCACTTGGTGTGTTGCCCAATGTTGTAAATGCCTGAACTGCCAGAGGAAATGATAACAAAGTGTTCCAAGCTGTTCGCTTTCCTTATCCCAGACATCCTGACACCTGGTCGCAGCCCGTAAATGCATGGAATCCTGGCAATGCCCTCGCCATATCTTCGCCCATAGTTGTGACCATCCTGTGTATGGGTATATATCTGAGAAGTTTTCCTGTGCCAAATTCAAACCATAGCTCATCTAAGCCACACGTACTGAACATTCCTGCAGCTGTCACAATAACGTCAGTATCAACTGTCTTAATCATAAGCCGCTTCATTTCAGATTTGCCGACATGAGCTGTGTGAAGTAGAAGCCTGCTCTCTGCTTCCTCATGTGAGCATGGTGCAATGGAATCTCTATTTTCGATTGCTGTTGTTTCAATAATGACCCCTTTTGTGGAAATGATATATTTTCCATATGGAATTCATTCTTGTTCTTATCATTTCGCAGGAAGGTGTCCCAGTTAGATGGAATTGTCGTATCAGGCAGCACCCTTTTACGAATACCAGTACCACGATCTCCCCGTGCCCCAGTTTTCAAGCTAGTGTCAATGTATATATCCCAAACTAAATCAACTCTATGGACTATAGTCAAATGCCCTTGTACATATGGCAGAAACACGTCTACAGCATAATCCTGAAATGTCCTGCATTTTTTCTGTGGCTTCAGCATGTTAATAATCGCAGCACCATCAAACAACAGCGCGTCTACCACTGGATTTTCATGTGTTGGTTCACATGACTGGCAGAGCTGTTCCAGACAGGGCGTCAGTTCAGACTTTTTCCAGTGCGCAAGTTATCAAAGTGTGAGAGTGATGGGGCATATTTAGTGTTTTCATGTGAGAAGAACTCACTAAGGTCTCCTTTTCGAACCTGACACGACACATACAGCCTCGAGAATAAAGCGCAAGTCACTTTAAGGGACACACGTTCAAGTTTTTGTTTTGACTGTTTCCCAAATGGTGGCCTGCTGAACAATGGTAATTTGGTTTGTTTAATTGTGTCTGTCACTGATTGTTCACGTGTTGCAAGCCTCTCCTGTACATATGTCTCATATTGCTGCTTCCCCAAGTCTGTTGAGTGTTTTATGCTCTATGCTACACTTGGTTCAACAATATCTCTTGTGTCAAGAACTAGTAGGTCATCCGATTTATCAGCAAACGGGTTTCTTAGGTTTTGTATCACAGACACCAGATCATTTACTTGCTGCTGAAATGTATATTAGATACTCTTTGTTTGTTCGTGATGTTTGTAATTGGATTCAGCTGTAGAGACAATGTTTGAATCTTCAAATTCATTAACCAGCCTGGCTATTTCAAGGCCACATAGCATCCAACGTAAAAGTTGTGTAGTTGTGTCAAGCATTTAGTATCCACTTGAGCCGCGCATCAACATTACTTAGACGGGTTACCTTTCTTGGAGTTTCTGTTGGGTCATTCCTGCTTGAAGTTGCATGGCGTTCTTGTTGTTCATATTTCCACAATCCAACATTATTTCTACATGTTTTATGCCATTTTGCACCATATACTTTTAGCAATATCACCAACTAAGTTGCTATGGAGTTGATATAGACAACGTCCAGACCTATAATAACGGTTGATGTCCTGTAGGAATGTTTCATTATTAACTGGACACAGAAGATGAGCATTGTTTTTCTCCTGGCACAATACAAATTTTGCCCAATCAATTTCATATTCCTCTATACTACTTGTCGACTTCTTATGACAGTACATACACTATAATAATTAGTTTGTGTGCATAATTTAACTAAATTATAAAAATTTAAGCCATTTAGTACTGCAACCATTTTAATATCCGAATCAATACCATATCCGGATATACGGCTACTACTATATATACATATTTCTTAGCAGTTATAAAATATTAACATTGTTTTAGAGTTCATTTATGTAGATTGTATGTGTATCAAACATTTAAACGTTTATTTTAATCTAAAATTATTTCTTCATTCTATTGCACAATACATATTTGGATAAAACTTGGAAATCATCTTGTATATCAATGGATACAAAACAGAAGTCAGTAATCAACATACCAAATTAAAGGGCATACATCATGCATTACAGTAATGTAAATAACATACTATTAAAACCTATAGTTTTCAAAATAAAGGTACTTATGCACGGTAAAAATGTGTTTTTTATGTAAATTGCACAATTTGACCTTGACTATGACCTTGACTTTGACCAATGAGCACCCACAATGTATTTCATTTTAAGCATACATTTAATATCTATGATATCCAGTTGATTTGATTTAAATCTGTCAAGTAATAAAAGTATAATACAATTATATGTCCAACTCACTGACACTGCAAAAACGGCGGCCATCTTGACGGCCATCTTGAATATTGGGGGACCTCTTGACCCAGAACCTAGGGTCTCGTTAGGAAAAGGTCCACACATTATCATTCTATCAGTACACCAAGTGGCTAAATTCTAGAATTAAGAGAGCAATTATTGCAAAATACCCTGTTATAGTTTTCGTTATATTTCGGGTTTTACGCCTGCATCAGCTCCGTTTTGGGCTATATCGCCGGCGGGCAGTTTACCTAACAACACCTTGTAGTGACTCTCACTAATAATGCCTTCTCTCTTTATAAAAATTAATAAATGCATTTGTATATATACTATATTAGTATATAATATCGATAGATTATTGTAAAATAACTGTAATTTATATTATATGTTTACATATATAATTGTTAATTACAACATGAAAAAATAAACGGGCTACTCCTCGTAGCTCAAAAAAAAAAAAATAGACCATAAGGTACACAAGGCCGATGTTCACAACATTCTGGGATTCCAAATATGTTACATTTATGCTGTGATTAGCTAACTATATATAACGACCAGTCGGTAAAAACAAAGGAATCCAACCAATAGGACCAATATACATTTCGGGATAAATCGGACTTTGCCACGGGAGGTAATAGAAAAACAAGCGATGTATATCAGTAAAACTATGAATACTATTACACGAGGCACTACCTGCTGTGCTGAACTCCAGATATCGGCACGACTTACGCAATTCAAATGTCCATGCAGCAACAATGAGAGACATCTCTAATGTTCTATTACCTCCCTTGACATAATACAGATTAATTGATCCCAAAATGAAAAAAAGTCCTTTTAGTTGGAATCCTTTGTTCTTACTGTTGCTCTCTAACAAGATGTTGCGGTATGATAAATGTGATTTTATCACAATCGTTTTGATTATAAGTAGCGATAGTGGACTGTTTTGCTAGCATGTTGCGCAAAGGAAACAATAATAAAAACAGAGGAAAACACTTAATAGGACCTATCTACTTATATGGAGTATTCAGGGCAGCAACGGGCGTTAGCTGACCGATGGCTCTCATTGCAGATAATGACGGAAGAAAGAATCCGTCTTTTTTTCCTTGATTCTTTTGCCTACAATTAAAAGTTGAGCTTTTTATGTTGCTCAGTTTGTGTTTTAATGTCATTGAGTGTTCTATTAGTGACGTCATGGTAGCATATTCGCGATGAAACGTGCGTCTAAAGAAAAGTGTCATAGATATACAGAAATAGTATTCCTACGCGCATTCTGGTGCTATTTACGGTGTGGCATTAGACAGTACGCGGAAGTAAACGCAAAGTATCTTTGAACCATTCATATTATCATGGCCCACAGTTGTTTATATTTCTATTGGCAGACTTCTGTAAGAGATATTAGCAGTTGAAAGGTTTCTGTAAGAGATATGGTAAATATTTTAATTTAAAATGGATGTTATTATAACAGCTCTGCCAATGTTGTTGATTTCACATAGTCGAGTTTATGAAGATCTGCCCGCCCACCCGCTTGCCTGTAAGTGACCTACCATAGGCCGCTCAACCATTGATATGTAGATATATTTCTTTATTTATCGAGGGTGACCTAATTAGTTCTGAACTTATCTTTCTTAGGGCCGTCAAAGCTTGTGTATCCCTCACGTATTTAAGTAGGATTCATATTTAGACCGCTCACAGGACTGGTAATCCAGGGATCGCAGGTTCGATCCCCCGTCTGACCCTAATAAAATTAACATTCTTTCAGATGGGACGTTAAACCGAGGTCTCGTGTCGGTGCTTTACACCGTGCACGTAAAAGAACCAGAGGAGACTCTGGAATGGGTCTCTGTCTGTATCATGCACTACCCTCCAAAATCTAAAATTACTAATCTCTTCAGGAGGCGTCGCTCATATGGGCAACCGGTAGCGACGATAAATAAACGTAAAAACACACACAGACCGCTCACACCTCATTAACAAGCGACAACCGTAGGCTACGCATGCGCTGTAAGAATCTGATATGACCGGTGCAGTGATTCTTTTTGCATCGTGTCCTTGGACCAGGGATTGAGGAATTGCTCATTATATGTGGCATGTGGCTTACACTAGTAGATATGGTAGCGTCAGTGCGATATAGTCAGCATGCACTGGTGTTGCATTTCACCAACAGTTACCAGGATGATGAAGCCGTAGCTTTCCGAAGGTCGTTACGGCACAACAAAAGAACCATTCGTCTTGCAAAAAAAAGATTATTTTTAAGTGTTCCACACATGTAGTCAATATGCAACTCTGCATTCGAGAGCTCTGTTATTGTATAATATAGTATATATTTACATTGCGTCAATGTCTAATTGTTGAGTTGTCTGACGTGTGGGGATTATACAAATAACGTCTGAAGACGAGATTGGAAGATATTTTAATATATCAATATAGCCAACGCCTGTCATAACATTCTACAATGTAGACGATGTTACTTGTGTAAATTTAGTTTATACAAATTTATTTTAGCTCGATTGCGAAACAAGTTCTTTCAACTTATATAAATCGCTCTCGAGACCTCATTCCTGATGGAATCCATCGTCACGAGGGAGAGAAGAGGCAACGTGGAATTTAAATGCCTTGCCTAAGGACACAATCGTAACGGCTCCAGCGGGGCTCGAACTCCGGACCTTTCGCACCTGAAGCGAACGCGCATCCACTGCGCTATCACGACTTCCACGTACATTGTAGAATGTTATGACAGGCGTACACCCTCGTCTATGTCATCTCGTACACCCTCGTCTACGTCATATCGTACACCCTCGTCTATGTCATCTCGTACACCCTCGTCTATGTCATCTCGTACACCCTCGTCTATGTCATCTCGTACACCCTCGTCTATGTCATATCGTTCACCCTCATCTATGTTATCTCATCTTGTTGGAATACATTGCGCATGTCAGTAATCTCTCGAGTTTATTAATGTCTAAAAGATAAAACATCGTTCCTAATGTTATCATTATTTTAAATCACTACTCATGTAGACACGTCTGCTGCAAAGTAGTAGTTTCGTTCTTGTCTTAGCTGCAAAAAGCTATTCTTGGTTTGCAAATATTGGGGTCTAAATTGAACAGAATTGCAGACGACAAAATGAACCTGTATCGTCGAATGTACATAAAGCAGATTTCAAACTCGTGGACCTTGCAGCCGGGGTAACAGTCGTGGATGTAGAGACCTTCAGCGTGTCCTATTCTCCAGACATAAACTAGCATCCCATCATAGGCATACCAGACGGATCTGTAGTCCAGTGGTAACACGCTGGACTGGTAATCCAGGGATCGCAGGTTCGATCCCGAGTCTGACCCTAATAAAATTAACAGTCTTTCAGATGGGACGTTAAACCGAGGTATTGTGTCGGTGCTTTACACAGTGCACGTAAAAGAATCAGAGGAGGTTCTGGAATGGGTATCATATCTAAAATGACTAATCTCTTCAGGAGGCGTCGCTCATATGGGCAATCGGTAGCGACGATATGTAAACGTAAAACACACAAGCATACACTGATGCTCAAAAGAAAGTCCCCACTCAGAAAATAGGTCGTACAATTTTATTCTACATAACAATTCCATTATTTTTAAGTGATTACTTAAATTCGTTATCTTGTACATAAACGAGTACAATTTAACAAAAATCGGTTAACAAAAACTGTTCATTTCGTCCCATTAAAAACGTCACCCTCCAAATCAAAATTCACAAAAAGTCAGTATGTCAGTATTTGGTATGTCCGCCGAGAGCTGCCACACACGCAACACATCTTCTTCTCATATGTAGGCTAATCCTAGCCTGTAGAATGTTCCTCCACTCTTGATTTAATGCAACACGCAGGTCCTGGACGTTTGCTGGTAGTCGTACCCGCTTGTACACCCTATCCTTAAGATCTGCCCATACATGCTATATTTGTTCAAGATCGGGCGATAGAGTTGGCCCGAATATTATCCGGAAGTAGAGGCATATTGTGTTGTCGTTATTTATTCGAAATAAAACAATTGTTGATCTCTTAGTTACATTTCCGTAAGAAGTCACGAATTTATTAAATTTATATTGTTTGGCAACTCACCTGTTCAGTGCATGTGCAAAACGTGCAAAATGTCTCACCTGTCACGGATCAGTGGTTTTAAACAAATTTACTTTTAATTGACAAGTGAGTAGTGTATTGGAAACATTATATGTTATCACTAAAATTGATTTTGGGGGATTTTATGCGTAAAATAAGTAATAATATGAAATCTCAACATTTTATTTTGTGAATTTTGGAATTGAGGGGTACCACCTTAAAACATCTTAAATATGTACTTTTTATTAATAGATGTTTTTCATGTTTGCACATCTTGTGGATGAGATATGGGAGATAATAAATAATAAAAGAATGACTAAATTGATCCACTCAGAAAACGTACATGGTGTATTTCTCAGGTTGGTACTTTCTTTTGAGCATCGGTGTACCATGAACGAACTAAATACTAGTATAGATATGCTCTTTAAATAAAATCAAATCAGCCACTGTAGACGAGTCAGTAGTCCACTGGTTTAGGGATCTATGGATCGCAGGCTCGATCCCACGTCTGATCCTAATAACATTAACAGTCTTTCAGATTCGAATTTAAACCGAGGTCTCGTATCGGTGCTCTACACCGTGCACGTAAAAGAGACAGATGCTACTCTGGAATGCGTTTCATTCTGTGTCATTGTATTATCCTCCAACATTTAAATTGACTAATCTCTTCAGGAGACGTCACTCATCTTATATGGCCAACCGGCCAATAAAGCAACAAACATTTAAATCAGCCTGTGTTGAAAATGTTTATGCATTAGGAAAAGCTGCGACATTACCTTATTACAAATTCGCAAAGGGGGTAATGTTATTATTGGAAATTTCAAAACCGAATACAAATACAAATGTATAGCGTAAACGTACAACACTTTTTTTATTAATTAAGTTTATTTAACGTCGCTACCGGTTTCCCATTTGAGCGACGGGCAGTTTATCTAACAACACCTTACCTGTGCAGGCTCCAGCGGTTAACCAGTACTTGGTGCACCAACCTCCATAAGAAACTGCCAACTTGTTCATATAAATGAGACACGGTCTGAGCGGGGCTCGAACCCGTGAACATCAGTTGTATTTGTTATCTATTCATATTCACACATTATTGCAAGTAGTTAGCTATGATAAAAGCATAGCAATAATAAATAAGCTTACTATTGGTAAGAAGTAGAAAGTAGACGTCAGGTAACTGTTAGGTTCCAGCGTCTGTATGCTAAGAGAGTATCTCATTCGGCAGTCTTCGGCTTTTGTGCACATCGGTCCATCGTCATGCGAGTTTAAGGTCAACCGGGTGATGACCTAGTCTCGCACAACAACAGACGTCATAGCGGGAAACATTGACCCGGATGTATGACCGTTGTGTAAATACACGACCGCGGATGCGTGAACGTTGTGTAATACACGACAGCGGATGCGTGAACGTTGTGTAATACACGACCGCGGATGCGTGAACGTTGTGTAATACACGACAGCGAATGCGTGAACGTTGTGTAATACACGACAGCGAATGCGTGAACGTTGTGTAATACACGACAGCGAATGCATGAACGTTGTGTAATACACGACAGCGAATGCGTGAACGTTGTGTAAATACACGACCGCGGATGATTGAACGTTGTGTAAATACACGGGGGAAATACACAACAACACGGACAAGGTAGAGACACAAGAATCGGGTTTCAAATCGCAATATATTGCTAATGTGCCAATGGCAAGACCCTGATAGAATATTCTGTAGTTATTTTCCATGGGGCTATTATTTTATATTTTCAGACCCAGAGGAAGGCGACAAAGACGTTCAGAATGGTGATACATGTATTGCGTGTTGTGGTGAGTATACAAACAACGATTTCATAAAAACGCACACTCATCTTTAGTCAAGCGGCGTTACTCCGTAACTATCGGAAAGTTTATCAATACGCAATATGAGTTAATTCCCTTAGTAGTGAATCGGCAAGACATCTTGTCAATGGTGAGTCATCACTCGTTAGTTTGCACATACATGCACGCTAAAATGCAACTTCGCATGTCACACATAACGCTGTTGATGGTGGAGATTATATCTGTGAACTTATCGGTTACATATAGCGATTGTGACCAGGGCTATTACATCACAGAAGTGTCAGTAATACAATGGTTAATACGTTAGAATGCGAATCCACGAATTGCAGGTTCGTTCCCACGTCTGACCCTAATAATATTAACAGTTTTTTGAGAATGCAATGATGCAGTTATTACCTGTAGTCATGAGGTACCTGCATTGTAGTACTTGTTGGCTGTATTCGCAAGTAACGAATTGAGGAGTCGATTGACATGTGTTGTACACAGGGATTCGGCACGTTTGGGGGTACTAGTATATATATTTAAGTACAGGGATTCTACTCTGTGGGATGTCAGATTTCGCAGTAAAATGGCCCTATCTGAAACAATTTTGAACAAATCTGTCCAAATATAACGCCTATCCCGAGTCTTTATATTGTTCTTCAAATAAAACACAACTTTAAGCTGCATGCATGTATACTTTGCAAACAATTGCCACAGACATTGGCCATAGCAGGTCACATTTCCATACTAGGACACGGGTTCTGTCAGCAACAACAAAAAATCTTCGGGAGAAGTTTTAACAGTGAATAACATTATCAATAAAATGTGTTTCCACTAACGTGTAGGTTTATTCGGCAAAAATGTTGGATTATGATTATTCTTCATAAAACAAACAAACATCTAGTTACATTCTAATAATCCAATGTGACCTGCTATGGCCAATGTATGTGGCAATTGTTTGCAAAGTATACATGCATGCAGCTTAAAGTTGTGTTTTATTTGAAGAACAATATAAAGACTCGGGATAGGCGTTATATTTGGACAGATTTGTTCAACATTGTTTCAGATAGGGCCATTTTACTGATCGATGCGAAATCTGACATCCCACAGAGTAGAATCCCTGTACTTAAATATATATACTAGTACCCCCAAACGTGCCGAATCCCTGTGGTGTTGTGTTGCGCGATTACGCATGCTAAGAGAGTCTCTTATATATACGTCTCCGTGGCCTAGTGGTTAAGGCGTCCGCCTACGGAGCGAGAGGTCGATGGTTCGTCAGGGGTTCATTCTGATATGGCTGGTTGGTGAACCGCCAGCTAGTTAAATATAATGGTTACCGATAGATAGCATATTAGCCAGGCGTCTGGCATTCAATGATAGAGGACTCTGGAAGTACTGATGTCCTTAAGAGATGTCTCATAAGTCAGAAATGAATGGCCCTTTCTATAATAAACAAGCACTTTACTTTACTTTATATATTTGAAGAAACAACGCCCATGCAGACCCAAATACAGACTGAGGAGCAGACGACACATTCGTATGCAGCTGTCCGGTTTGAAGAAATGCTCATTGAAGTCGTTAGCGCGACTACGCTGTTCGTAGACTGGTGCCCGGTAATCAACTGTGATATCCTATACGGGTACAAGATTCGCTATTCGATAAAGGACAATTCCTCTTATAACGAGGTGTTTGTGACTGCTGGAACATCGAGTTACACGATCAGTGCCCTTCGACCAGCCACTGAGTATGTTATCTGTGTGAATGCAATAGACGACCACGAGAACGTCATACAGCAATGTGGGTTCGGATCTCAGAAAACCGACGAGTTTGAAGGTGAGTTTCTTTACAGGAATTTGAAGAAAATAAAACAATCTGCATCTATTATAGTATAGAGTTCTTATATTATATCGTCAATCGACCTGTTTTCGTGCCCCACCTATTTTCGAATTTGTTTGTGAATGACGTCATTTCTGTCAGTAATATATGTTTGTTTGATACAGTACGTTAAAATACAAAACCGGAAATGGGCAAGTAAACGGTAAATATTCACATTATATTACGAAAATATGTAAATAATGATTTAATAAATGTACGATTAAAATCTCTTAAACATATAGATATATATATATATACTGAGTCAAAAAAGAAACGATACCAAACTAAAAATGACGTAAAATGGATAAAACCATAGAAAGGTTTAATATATTATTACGTATCAGTACCGGGTATCTTATTGCAACTTCAGCCAACCATAAACACAGGTAAATAAACACCCGATAATTCTGGAACGCCGAATGTCCGATTTGCACTCGCTCCTCAACAAAGACAACTTCCTACACATGTACAAATCGGAAAACCGGTTTATTGTACTGGTATTGCATTATCATCGAGGAAAAACACCTTACATACCCATTGTTACCTCTAACAAAATGCCTAGGCTAAACCGCAATCAGAGAATGCGTGCCATTGGCATGATTGACGGCGGTTTACGTCAGCGTGACGTCGCAAATCGACTCGGGGTTACGCGGATCACGATAACACGTCTACTTCGACGTTATCGAACACATGGATCGGTGGACGACCGTCCAAGATCTGGTCGACCACGTGTGACGACGCGTGAACAGGACCGTCACATTCGGACGTCACATTTACGTGACCGGTTCCTACCTGCTACGCACACAGCTGCCGTTACTCCTGGGATGACCAACAATCGCATCAGTGCACAAACAGTCAGGAACCGGCTCGGTGAACGTGGCATTCGTGCCTATCGGCCATACGTTGGACCCATCCTGACACGACGTCACCGTGACGTACGGCGGTAATGGACGACGGAATGTGCTCGCTGGACTCGGTTACAGTGGAATTCGGTGATGTTTAGCGATGAATCGCGGTTCTGTTTGCGTCGAGCGGATGGCAGAGAGCGGGTATATCGCAGACGCGGTGAACGTTACGCCGACGCATGTGTACGTCAGGTCGATCTGTTCGGGGGCGGAAGCGTTATGGCGTGGGGCGGTATCACCTTCGGCAGTCGCACTGAACTGTTAGTGGTGGACGGGAACCTAAACGCCCAGCGGTACTGTGATGAGATCCTTGCGCCAGTTGTTGTGCCGTTCTTTAACGCCAACAGAAACGTCACACTGTTCCAACAGGACAACGCCAGGTGTCATACTGCTCGGATTTCCACCACATTATTGGAGCAGAACAATATTGAAACCCTGCCGTGGCCTGCTTTGTCACCAGACTTGTCACCCATAGAACATTTGTGGGATACGTTAGACCGCCGCGTCAGACGACGTCAGCCGGTAACGTTAAACCAACTGAGGGATGTTTTGCGTCAGGAGTGGACAAATATTGACCAGCAAGAGATTCAGACACTCTTCCGTTCGATGCGACGGCGGTGCATTGCAGTGAGAGACGCAAATGGTGCCCATACTCGGTATTGACGTCTGTGTGAAAACTCCATTAGACCCCTGTCCGACGAATTACGTCATCACGCAGCAGACAGTTTCGGAGGCTCATTATGCTTTATGTGCTCCTCTTTCAAACATGTTGGACTATCATCTTATGAATTTTCAAAGAATTTTCTTAATAAATGTTGAAATTATAGACACATAAACACCAGGTATCGTTTCTTTTTTGACTCAGTATATCATATATATAATTATAAAGAAATATGTGTTTGTATTTCTAACGGATGAACGGATTAAAGTTTGCAAGGTCACGTGGTCATGAGAAAATGTCGGAATACACATTTCTATTACATGAAATTTGATTGGTGGATCGAGAAAACAGGTCTATTTTGGCGCCATGTTGAATTCACATGCGAGTGAAATTGTAGTTTATTTTAAACGACATTGTGCATTCTGAGTCAAGCTCATTAAATGCAAGAATGATCACTTTACATAGTAATATTATATCACCTGCTATAAATCGGACTACAAGCCTTAGAGGTCGGATATGTAGTCCAGTGGCTAACACGTTGGACTGGTAATACAGTGATAGCAGGTTCGATCTCCCGTCTGACCCTAATAAAATTAACAGTCTTTCAGATGGGACTTTAAACCGATGTCTCGTGTCGGTGCTCTACACCGTGCACGTAATAGAATCAGAGGAGGCTCTGGAATGGGTCTCTGTCTGTATCAGTATCATTGCACTATCCTCCAAACATCTAAAATGACTAATCTCTTCAGGCGGCGTCACTCATATGGGTAACCGGTAGCGACGATAAATAAACGTAAAACACACACCTTAGAGGTCCGAAAACCTGTACGGTCATTAGACTATGTTTTATAATACCAACATTTGGTATTTGTATTATGCTCTGTGTATGCCCAAATTGAACAAATGGAGGGCAGTTTTATTACTGTGAATACGTGCAAGTAATACACCCGAACACTTTGATATCTTCATAACATCACACAATCTTGGACTATTAATTGTTTCAAAATGCACACTTGTCAACAACTATAATTGTATTATTATAAAATAGTATTGTATTTATATATTCTGAGTGTAGGGTTAGTAAGGGGTGGTTCCCCGACCCCTACTTCCCTATTTCGTGAATTAAACGAGGTTACTCCCAACAGGGGCCTCAAATAGGAAACAAAGGACACGTCTAGATATACATATAATGTATTATATTCGGTTTTTTTAATATTAAGCGAATCGTTTTTTTAATTGTGTAGTTAACGTTACGTCACTATTGGCAGATTGGTGGGGGTGTCCATTGTTTTAAATAATTATTGATTATTGTTAATATAGTTACAAAGCCGCGGAATTGTAATATATTTTATGGTTCCAAGCTTCAGCGATTATTATTATTAATGACCGCATAAAGAAATTGGAATACGCACTAAAAATACCAAGAATTTGCTATTATAAAAAATTGGCGCGAAATGCCGCTATCTTTTGGATTTATTTTAGAATGGTAAGAAGAATGCTTGTGGCTCTCTATAGACGGGTCAGTAGATCAGTGGTTAACACGGCGGGATGAACCCAGGGATCGCAGGTTCGATCCCCCGTCTAACCCTAACGATATGAACTGTATTTCAGATGAGACTTTAAACCGAGGACTCGTGTCAGTGCATTACACCGTGCACATAAAAGAAGATTCTGGAACGGGTTTTTGTCTGTATCATTGCACTATCCGCCAAAATAACTAATCTTTTCATGAGGTATCGCTCATACGGGCAACCAGTAGCGACGATAATAAACGTAATAAGTATAATTCTAGAAATAATGACTAGTAGTTGATCATAACAGCCGAAACGAACCCGCGTTCGCTTCATGTGCGAAAGGTCCGGAGTTCGAGCCCCGCTGGAGCTGTTACGATTGTGTCCTTAGGCAAGGCATTTAAATTCCACGTTGCCGTTGCCTCTTCTCTCCCTCGTGGCGATGGATTTCATCAGGAATGAGGTCTCGAGAGCGATTTATATAAGTTGAAAGAACTTGTTTCGCAATCGAGCTAAAATAAATTTGTATAAACTAACCTGCTAACTCTTAAGCTATGGCCCGGTATTTAAGTTTTAACTTTATTTATTTTACAACGATTGCGAAACAATCTTTAACAACTTATATTAGTCACTCTCGTTGGCACGGATGCGAGCACACATGTGATCATTCGTGTGGGAGCACCTGGAGAACCCCCACCTGTCCGATCGGGCGACCACCATCACCATCGCACATACATCCCGGTTATAGGATCGAACCCGGGTTGCATTGGTGAGAAGCGAGCGCGCTAATCACTGCGCTAATCGGACAGTCGGTATTTAAACACTGCAATTCACCTGTTTAGTATTCCGATGCAACTTTATTTGACACAAGTTAGATTAGGGTTAAGATTTATAAATCGCTCTCGAGACCTCATTCCTGACCGAATGCTCTGACGCGGTTTGAACTCGTGACCTCTCAGATACTCCACACTGTTTAGTATTGAGTTTTTAAGTTAATTAAACGTTCTCGTTCGTTCGATGTACATGTAGCTTGACAGAGGAGGGAGAACCAATCTAACGAACACATACTTTGAATGGTTCAGTCTTTTCAAATTATTTGATACGTAATTGCTTATTTCACAAACCAAACGTTGCATGTTGAACATCAAGCAAACGTCTTCGCTTTTCAGTAAATGCCTAATTGGATCGGATCGATTCACAATTTGCCAGCAATTACAATAATATAATATTATTATTTCATTGAGGGACGTCAATTTGAAATAAATCAACATGGCATCGTGCACAACTGTCTGAGGATGCAATTTGTTTTCTACATTAATTCAAGACTCGATTTCTTAAACTGTTCGTCTGAATGACGCACTGATTAAACATCGAACGTACTCAAGTAGTAGTATACATGTGTATCAATGTTCCAAACGCGTGTCACCACATGTACATGTATGCACATAGTTTCATAATAATTGTGTTTTGCGTTTATTTATCGTCGCTACCGGTTGCCCATATGCGCGACGCCTTAGCAATCTCTTCTTCTCTGCACATACAGTCTACCATCCGTTATGTCGAATTCCGTCGGACCGAACAAACTACTTCGGTATAATAAGTTTGACTTAACGAAATTCGATATAAAATAGAGTCAGTTATATGTATAATGATAGTGTCTGAAACGGGACTTTGATCCAACTTCGAGATAACCGGATAATTCGACATAACCGACTTTGATATAACGGATGTAGACTTTAGTTGTAATTTACAGACGCATTGAACTTGTGTTCGTCTAATCGTGTAATCTCTCTTTCACATTTGCTGTTTAGTCCATAGACGCTCAGATAAGCTGTGGTGCTGGTCACTCTCACAATACAACCAATGAAATGAAGCATGTCCCAAACTTATCATTGGTTCGTCTATCAAGTCTATATGTGACAGATTATGACTAGTTTTTATTGCAGGCACGTCCTTTTTGGTAGTCCTTATTTTCCATATAAACGCCATTCCGGATCGTTTATTAATATTGTTTATTACAGGAACGTGTTCCCGATATATCCGTATACAGCCGTCATTGTACACTATTGTTCATTACAGACACGTGTTCCCGATATCTCCGTATACAGCCGTCATTGTACACTATTGTTTATTACAGACACGTGTTCCCGATATCTCCGTATACAGCCGTCATTGTACACTATTGTTCATTACAGACACGTGTTTCCGATATCTCCGTATACAGCCGTCATTGTACACTATTGTTTATTACAAACACGTGTTCCCGATATCTCCGTATACAGCCGTCATTGTACACTATTGTTCATTACAGACACGTGTTCCCGATATCTCCGTATATAGCCGCCATTGTACACTATTGTTCATTACAGGAACGTGTTCCCGATATATCCGTATACAGCCGTCATTGTACACTATTGTTCATTACAGACACGTGTTCCCGATATCTCCGTATATAGCCGTCATTGTACACTATTGTTTATTACAGGAACGTGTTCCCGATATATCCGTATATAGCCGTCATTGTACACTATTGTTCATTACAGACACGTGTTCCCGATATCTCCGTATATAGCCGCCATTGTACACTATTGTTCATTACAGGAACGTGTTCCCGATATATCCGTATATAGCCGTCATTGTACACTATTGTTCATTAGAGGAACGTGTTCCCGATATATCCGTATATAGCCGTCATTGTACACTATTGTTCATTACAGACACGTGTTCCCGATATCTCCGTATATAGCCGCCATTGTACACTATTGTTCATTACAGGAACGTGTTCCCGATATATCCGTATATAGCCGTCATTGTACACTATTGTTCATTAGAGGAACGTGTTCCCGATATATCCGTATATAGCCGTCATTGTACACTATTGTTCATTACAGACACGTGTTCCCGATATCTCCGTATATAGCCGCCATTGTACACTATTGTTCATTACAGGAACGTGTTCCCGATATCTCCGTATATAGCCGTCATTGTACACTATTGTTCATTAGAGGAACGTGTTCCCGATACCTCCGTATATAGCCGCCATTGTACACTATTGTTCATTACAGACACGTGTTCCCGATATCTCCGTATACAGCCGTCATTGTACACTATTGTTTATTACAGACACGTGTTCCAGATATCTCCCTATACAGCCGTCATTGTACACTATTGTTCATTACAGACACGTGTTCCCGATATCTCCGTATATAGCCGCCATTGTACACTAGTGTTCATTACAGGAACGTGTTCCCGATATATCCGTATACAGCCGTCATTGTACACTATTGTTCATTACAGACACGTGTTTCCGATATCTCCGTATATAGCCGTCATTGTACACTATTGTTTATTACAGGAACGTGTTCCCGATATATCCGTATATAGCCGTCATTGTACACTAGTGTTCATTACAGACACGTGTTCCCGATATCTCCGTATATAGCCGTCATTGTACACTATTGTTTATTACAGGAACGTTTTCCCGATATCTCCGTATATAGCCGCCATTGTACACTATTGTTCATTACAGGAACGTGTTCCCGATATATCCGTATATAGCCGTCATTGTAAACTATTGTTCAGTAGAGGAACGTGTTCCCGATATATCCGTATATAGCCGTCATTGTACACTATTGTTCATTACAGACACGTGTTCCCGATATCTCCGTATATAGCCGCCATTGTACACTATTGTTCATTACAGGAACGTGTTCCCGATATATCCGTATATAGCCGTCATTGTACACTATTGTTCATTAGAGGAACGTGTTCCCGATACCTCCGTATATAGCCGCCATTGTACACTATTGTTCATTGCAGGAACGTGTTCCCGATATATCCGTATATAGCCGTCATTGTACAATATTGTTTATTACAGGAACGTGTTCCCGATATCTCCGTATCTAGCCGTCATTGTACAATATTGTTTATTACAGGAACGTGTTCCCGATATCTCCGTATATAGCCATCATTGCTGGACTGCTATGGGAGTGTCTATATATTGTTATGACGACCTATTACACATTATTGTTCATTACAGGCACGTTTTCCCGGTCGTCTCCGTATATAGCAGTGATTGCTGCTGCCATATTGTTAACGACAGCCATTGTGGTACCATTAACAATCCTTATTACTGCATGTACGTAATAAATCCACACCGCCCACCTATTCTCAATAGAGGACTTGTCTCAGGCCATTCTAAATATGCTTGTTTATGGTTTCCTGGCTGTAGAACATTGGCCTTGATGTTATAAAGTTCAAGTGATTTGATTGGTGTTAGGCTGAGATAATGCACATATCTCAACCAATGAGAACGCTTGAGACTGAATTCTATATTTGAGAACAAGTTTCATTTCCGGTACCCCCAGGTCATCATTCTTTTAATATGTTCGTAACTGCCTTGGAAAACATTTTGGAAAATATATGACCTTTACTGGAATTTTAAAAACAATTCAAATATAATATAAATTAGCATACTGTATTATGCATGATATAAGTAGAACATATTTGGGAGGTATGCATTTTTCTATGCGTTTTTTTCTGTTGTTCTTCCCCCTGTCTGCGTTGATAGTCTGCATTGAAAACAAACCAAAAAATGTCATGCGTAAGCTATGGCATGTCAGGAGACCATAACCATGCATGTTTGGCCTATCAGGCATGTGAAATCATTATGTGCATGTACGTCGTGGTAGTCTGATAGACAAGGGTCAGCAATGCACTTCCAAAAACATGTATTTGAAACACCATTGTAACAATAAGATAACTTGTCCTTAGAGTGAGAGTTTTAATAGCTTGAGTTGCTTACCCAAGAACAATCATTTAGTATAGATACACCGCTAATGGTAGATGTCTCTTCCACTGTGAATGATGAGTGCTGGGAACAGCAGGCATGAACCATTTATATCCCAAATAGTTTCTCTCAGACCGCATTACATTCATACATGCCATTATTTCTGACTGACTCATCCGTGGTCAGGTGGTTACGGTCGCTGACGTGTATACCACTGTAACCTATCATCACTGATGGTCACAAGTTCGAGCCCCGTTCAGACCGTGTCTTATTTATATGAAAAAGTTGGCAGTTTCTTACGGAGGTTGGTGCACAAAGTACTGGTTAACCGTTGGAGCCTGCCCAGGAAAGGTGCTGTGAGGTAAACAGCTCCAACCGGTAGCGACGTTAAATAAACTTAAATAATAAAAACTGACAAAGTAATGAGAGACACCGGTGAGTTACTGCCCCTGAGTACTCCTGAAGGTATATATGCCATCTTAAGTGGTTTACTCTGTTTTTATCGTTGTTTCTCATCTACAATTTCTAAATTACTATTTCCAGACTTATATCCTATAGTATATCCAATGGGTACTTATCTGTTGCGAATTGTTATCAAGTAACTACCATGAATTTAAATAAAATCACATAATATGGTCAACAGTAAAATCAAAGGACCGATATGCATTTCGGGATCAATCGGACTTTATCGGCCAATGGGGGTAACAGAAATGCCAGCGATGTGGCTCATCAGGAGAACTATATTGCTGACTCTGCTATATATCGTAGATTATTTTCTTTCATAGATTAATCCTGTATTTATTTCAGTTTACGCATTAGGTTTGTTTTGACTTGTTTGTTTTTGCAGACGATCGACTCGATCACTTCGCGCCACCCAACCGAACAGTGATTGCTGGAATTATGCTGTTGCTTGTCGCCCTAGTAGTTCCAATTACCTTCCTCTTTATGAGAAAATGTGCGCCCTGTTCTAGTTCTACCTACAATCATAGCTCACTCATAATTCAGGTATAAATCATAAATCAGGTATAAATCATAATCATAAATCATGCATAAATCATTTATCATGTATTATATCATGTATTATATCAATTAGTACAATCACCCGGATAATTTAAGGCTACTGAAGGATGTACTACGAACGATGTAATTTTGTTTATAGTCGCCACCGCATAAATGCATTTGGGCGACAAGGATGTACTACATGGTGTTGGGCCTCATTTATAAAAATGCACGATGGGCCTAATTTTTTTTTTATACTTTATTTATTTTACAATGATTGCGAAGCAAGTTTTAACAACTTATATTAATCACTCTCGTTGGCTCGGATGAAATGTGGTCATAAATTTCTTTAAAATTATATCGTTGTAAAGCAAACTGTAGCATAGTCATTCGTGTGCATACAACCATATACATGTGTATATACTTCTTTAAGTGATACATTGACGAGATATGATGCTAATACTTTACTATTACCATTCACTGTGTATATGGATTTGCAATGGGTGGCTAATAGAACACAATTATTGTCCATGCATAGGGGTCGAAATATGGACAACACAATGTCGTCACATGTAAATCACGCCATTAGTGTGACTGAAAAGCTGTTAATACCATCATAACTGACATTACTCGTCTTGATGATGAGTTCATCATGGTATACGCTGGAACTTGGAACGGAAATAATAATACCAGATCACAGGCCATCAATCACCCGATCCTAGGCCATCAATCACCCGATCCGAGGCCATCAATCACCCGATCCTAGGCCATCAATCACCCGATCCGAGGCCATCAATCACCCGATCCGAGACATTCAATCACCCGATAACGTGATAAAGATCTGATATTTTACGTCAGGAATATTTAGTCTAGTGAATTCTGATTGGTTTTCAGAATGATTTTGATGCAACAATTCAGAATGGCATGGTGATTTCATTGGCTGTTTTTCTCTTTAAAGGGTTTCTTAAAAAAAAGGATATGATTATAATCGAGACTGCATGTCTCCTGTACGATGCAGACCCGATTTCTAATATTTATAATTCATTCAAAGTATGAATACGTACTATATGTACTAGCAGGAGCTGTATGGCCGGTCAGATTAGGAATACAGTCAAACCTGTGTTAGTGGTCACCTCTATTAAGCAGCCAACCTGTATTAAGCAGCCAGTTTACATATTCCCAATATGTTGTTTTATTATACTTTTGACCTCTATTAAGCAGCCAACCTGTATTAAGCAGCCAGTTTACATACCCAATATGTTGTTTTATTAAACATTTGACCTCTATTAAGCAGCCACCTGTGTTAAGCAGCCACTTTCTGTGATTCCCTTGGCTCGCTGTTTAAGATGGGTTTGACTGTACATAAGTTAATATGTTACAGACACATAAGTCAACATTTATTGCGATTTATATCATTTGGAAGTCACAAACATCGATGGTTTTATTCTATTTTTCCAGTACACTTACTTATGGGACAGTCATAGTTTCTTTCCTATCTGCCTGTGTCGATATTTGATATAATTTGCTTCGCCATCAGTTATGTTCTACCTTACTTACCCCTTAATGAAAACTGGCGTCCAGTCGTTTGCATTGTGAGCCTGGAGAAACGAGCGCTACTGTATCTCGTCGTCTTACAAGATTGGAAATTTAGCTTCAAGTTTTAGCGCGATATACCCTGAACTGTGCTGATTGGCTGTCAAACCCCATACACTCACTCAAAATGACATAACTCGAAATTGATTAGTTTGTACACATTTTATTTAGCTCGAATGCGAAATAAATTCTTACAACATTATTTAACCCTTTCCTTCATAGAGATTCAGGTTAATATACTATTATATCTCCATACAAACAACAGCCATCTAACTATCATGCAGCGGATAAGTAGCCGTCATATCTATCCCACCTCCATAGATATTACTGGAACTACATAGAGATTTAGGTTAATATACTATTATATCTCCATACAAACGACAGCCATTTAGCTATCGTGCAGTGGATAAGTACTCGCCATATCTATCCCACCTCCATAGATATTACTGGGACTACATAGAGATTTAGGTTAATATACTATTATATCTCCATACAAACGACAGCCATTTAGCTATCATGCAGTGGATATGTAGTCACCATATCTATCCCACCTCCATATATATTACTGGGACTACATAGAGATTTAGGTTAATACAGTTAAACCTGTCTTAAACAGCCAGCCAAGGGAGTCACATAAAGTGGCTGCTTAGCACAGGTGGCTGCTTAATAGAGGTCAAATGTATAATAAAACAGAATATTGGGAATCTGGAAACTGGCTGCTTAATACATACTGGCTGCTTAATGGAGGTGACCGCTAACACAGATTTGACTGTATACTATTATATCTCCATACACACGACATTCATTTAGCCATCGTGCAGTGGATAAGTAGCCGTCATATCTATCCCACCTCCATAGATATTACTGGGACTACATGAGATTCTGACCTTTATTATGAACATTGGTTTGGCTACTACATTGTCAATGTATGTCGTATTGGTAATGGCGTCAAGAGGTGCTTCTATGAGGGAAAGGGTTTATGGACATTGGTTTGGCTACTACATTGTCAATGTATGTCGTAATGGTAATGGCGTCAAGAGGTGCTTCTATGAGGGAAAGGGTTTACGGACATTGGTTTGGCTACTACATTGTCAATGTATGTCGTAATGGTAATGGCGTCAAGAGGTGCTTCTATGAGCGAAAGGGTTTATGGACATTGGTTTGGCTACTACATTGTCAATGTATGTCGTATTGGTAATGGAGTCAAGAGGTGCTTCTATGAGGGAAAGGGTTTATGGACATTGGTTTGGCTACTACATTGTTAATGTATGTGGTATTGGTAATGGCGTCAAGAGGTGCTTCTATGGGGGAAAGGGTTAATGGACATTGGTTTGGCTACTACATTGTCAATGTATGTTGTATTGGTAATGGCGTCAAAAGGTGCTTCTATGAGGGAAAGGGTTAATGGACATTGGTTTGGCTACTACATTGTCAATGTATGTCGTAATGGTAATGGCGTCAAGGGGTGCTTCTATGAGGGAAAGGGTTTATGAACATTGGTTTGGCTACTACATTGTCAATGTATGTCGTAATGGTAATGGCGTCAAGAGGTGCTTCTATGAGGGAAAGGGTTTATGGACATTGGTTTGGCTACTACATTGTCAATGTATGTCGTAATGGTAATGGCTAAGTGAAAGGGTTAATCCCCTCTTGTGACCTCATTCCTGATGGAATCCATCGTCATGAGGATGAGAGTAGAGGACGTTTGGACTTAAGAGTCTTGCCTAAGGACACCAACCATCGTGGGTCTGATGGGGGCTCGAACTCACCACATCTCGCCTACACGGCGGGCACCTTTATCCATTACCCCAAGGAGGCTCTAGAAATCGAAATAATACTAATAATAATAATAAAGGTTGTATCTAGGTAATAGTAGTTATCTTTCAGTGAGGTTGGTATAATTTTAAAGAAATGTTAATCATCGTGTACGAAATGAGGTTCTACTATGCTAGCAGACTTCCGTGGCCCTTGAATTATTTATAGAATTATGTCCATTGCTCATGTTAGATATTAGTTTATACAAATGTATTTTAGCTCGATTGCGAAACAAGTTCTTTTTATTATTTATTATATTAATCACTCTCGATACCTCATTCCTGAAAGAATCCATCGCCACGAGGGAGAGGGAGAGAGAGAAGAGGAAGTATGGAATTTAAATGCCCTGCTTGTTTATGGCACAATCGTAACGGCTCCAGCGGGGCTCGAACTCGGGGCATTTCGTGCCTGAAGAGAACGCGCTGCGCTACCACTGCGCTATCACGACTTCCACAAGATATATAGATGATCTAGAAATCGGAATGATAATAATAATAATAAAGGTTGTATCTAGGTATTAGTAGTTATCTTTCAGTGAGGTTGGTATAATTTTAAAGAAATGTTAATCATCGTGTACGAAATGAGGTTCCAATATGCTAGCAGACTTCCGTGACCCTTGAATTATTTATAAAATTATGTTCATTGCTCATGTTAGATATTAGTTTATACAAATTTATTTTAGCTCGATTGCGAAACAAGTTCTTTTTATTATTTATTATATTAATCACTCTCGAGACCTCATTCCTGATATAATCCATTGCCACCAGGGAGAGAGAAGGGGCAATGAGGAATTTAAATACTTTGCCTACGGTCACAATCGTAACGGCTCCAGCGGGGCTCGAACTCGGGGCATTTCGCGCCTGAAGCGAACGCGCTACCACTGCGCTATCACGACTTCCACAATATATTTAGACATTAATGTACGTATTGTATGAATGTGCACATCGTAGTCGTCAACTGTATTATCTTATTTATTTAACTCTTTCAGCGCCGAATAAATTCAGAGCATGTGCAAACAACATAGATCCAGATCAGCCGCGGCGTAACGCCGCGTCTGATCAGGATCTATGTTGTTTGCTATTCGGACAGGTGCTTCAGCTCAACTGTCTGAAGAGCAATCAGCATATAGCCTGATCAGACGGCATGTTCTATTCTGTCCGATCGGGTTCTCTACTTTTTTACAATGTCGCTTTTATGCGACATTGGCGCTGAAAGAGTTAAGAGTATGTATGTGTGCCTGTTGTAACTTTGTTTGTAATGTAATTTCGCGGGCAAAACAAGCATATATCAAACTTGTTCAGTGATGGTCCTGCCTATATGTACGGAGTATGTAGATAAAAATCTTAATCTAGCCCAAACATGACTATGTAAAATATTGATGTACACCGTTTGTCTCGAGGTTGGTGTCTCGCTTCACACCGCTGTAGGTTAGAATTCACGGGGATGTCGAATTATTTTCCTATGAGATTGTGGTCGTTTACCTCGAATCAGTTGCTCCTCACAGCTGTAGGTTCGAATTCACTGGGGATGTCGAATTATTTCATGTTGTGAAGCTATCCAACTGGCTTGCGGAAGGTCGGTGGTTCTACCAGGATGCCCACCCGTGCTGCTCGGAGGAGCACCCCGGGTCAACCTCCTCCAATGACAGCTGGAGTGTCGCCATATGACCTAAGCTGTTGGTACGAGTTTAAGCCTCAAAGTCAAAACAAATGTTCCCCGTAGTCTTTGATTTCATGTATCGATGGTAGCTGGTTATGTCATGGTTGTAGGCATATCCAACTCTTTGGTGTACTTGTATATATTTGGCGTTTTCGTTCTGCAGCATGTTTATTGTTTGTAATTTGCCAACAATCGGACTAGATGTATTTTAGTTATGACAGCGACTAGCGATTTTGCTATTCGGATGCTCCATTGGGAATGTCGGGAATTCCAATGTTTGATTATTATTTGGAGATATTATTTTAAAATGAGTTTATTAAGGAATACAGATGAAACACTGCCTATCTTAATTGCATCTAGCTATTACGAAAATTGCCCTCGATGGACTGTCACATTATTTATTTTAGTTTGATCAACCCGGGATGATTTCGTTTGTGATTTCAGGTTTCTTGTTAATTCACTAAGAGAAGAAATAATTATGATTTTATGATAGTTTATATTTCATTTTGCCGGTTTTATGACAGTTTATTTCAATGTGATGATTTTATGACAGTTTAGACGATTTTATGACAGTTTATTTCAATTTGACGATTTTATGACAGTTTAAACGATTTTATGACAGTTTATTTCAATTTGACGATTTTAAGACAGTTTATTTCAATTTGACGATTTTATGACAGTTTATTTCAATTTGACGATTTTATTTCAATTTCATGATTTTATGACAGTTTATTTCAATTTGACGATTTTATAGCGGTTTAGTTCATTGTTAATGATTTTCCAAATTTGTGTTTTATTCTTGTTTTGCAATCAAAGGATTGTTTCAACTAGTTGAACCACGCTACACGCATGCACAGCTTAACCCTCGTTATAAATGTCTGTATTACGAATGTTATCGAATAACCGTTGCCAAGCAACCAAGTTCACGTTGAAGTAGTAGGTGAATATTGGTAGCCATCACATGTTTAGTTTATCTTATTACAGAGTAATATTATGCCCCACCATTTTGTGTTATTTAACTTTTTTGTATTGTCAATTTTTACATGTATTATGTATTCATAAGTTGATTGTAAAGCGCTGTCAATGTGTAGGGGCGGGGGGCTGGGGCTCCATGGCCGAGTGATTAATTAAGGTCATTGACTTCAAATCACCTGCCCTCACCGCTGTCTGTTCGAATCCCACTGGGGGGGGGGGTAAATTACTTCATGTACAGAAGCGATCCAGCTGACTTACGGAAGGTCGGTGGTCCTACCCGTGTTCTTTCTTCACAAATAATAGCTGTACCCTCGCCGTATGACCTAAGCTGTCGGTGCATCGTTAAACCCCAAAAACAAACAAACACAATTTGTAGGATAGTTATTTTGATAGATTTATTTCTATTTCACATCAGTGTTCTTCCCATAGGTAGTCGATTGCATATATACGTACATGCAGCTCTGACATATATACATGTACGCGGTCAACCCGTACCCTAGTCAACTCGACCCTCGACCTCGACGTACGCCATAGTACCCCTGGTTGTTGTAAGCGGCGATGTTTCGATTTTAATGAATGACCCGCACTTCACTGTGTTCAAATATCGACAAACTGTACAATAAAAGCATTGTTTTAAAAATGATAAAAAAGTCGTACTCTTTCTAAGTACAATCGACTATGGTAAGTCGAGGCAGAGGTTGAGTTGACTAGGGTACGGGTTGACCTGCTTGGGCGTATCTATGCAATCGGCTTCCTATGGATCTTCCACAATGAAAATGAAAAGGCATACAATTAATTTCAATGTGCTGTTGTCTTATTTTGCCAATCTAGCGTACAGCAAATTGACACCAGAATTAATTTGATTTTAGTTTCTCCATACGCCGCTCAGCAAAGCGACGTCGCGCCATTGACGTAATATTATGGGGGGGGACACGGCTTATTAAAAAAATGTTTACAAATTTTGACATCAAATTTAGATAAATCAAAAGTGAAAATATAGGGGTGTTTGTGTTTTCGGTTATGATAACATTATATTAAAACAATATACCTACAGTCAAACCTGTGTTAGTGGTCACCTACACTACGCAGCCAACCTGTACTAAGCAGTCAGTTTCCAGATTCCCAATATGTTGTTTTATTATACATTTGACCTCTATTCAGCAGCCACCTGTGCTAAGCAGCCATACTCCGTGATTACCTAGGATGGCTGCTTAAGACAGGTTTGATTGTATATGTAATCCAAACATGATACCGGCGACCGATTTCTGTAACGTGTCAATCTCATTTTTACCAGGAATCTGTGAAAAATACATCGGGAACGGACATTCAAAGTATGGACAACGAGTACCAAATACAGGAGAACAGCAAGAGAAGACCGAGAAATGGAAGATAACCTCTCCCGTCTTATTCCAGAGTTACATCCTAGAAATGAGTTTAACCCTTTCAACACCACAGCACAGACCTCTAAATTGGCTTACAAAAAAGTGTAGATCCAGATGAGCCGGCTCGTGATCTGCACTTTTTTCAAGTAATATAACTATTTTTAGAAAAAATATTACCCATTTTGATAAATGAACTGATCTAAATGTAATATTGTTATTAATTTATTGGTCTAAAAATATCATGGACCAGTCCATGTCAGTTACTTGGTGTTGAATGGGTTAATAACAGAGTTGTATTTCATTGCGCATGTTCTTCGTACATTACATTACAATCATATACAGCCATTAACGACATGTAAAGCAAGTTGAAAATAATATTGTCGTGCTTCGTACATTACAAACATATACTGGTATAGCTCAGCGGTAGCGCGCGTTCGCTTCACGTGCGAAAGGCCCGGAGTTCGAGCCCCGCTGGAGCCGTTACGATTGTGTCCTTAGGCAAGGCATTTAAATTCCACATGCCTCTTCTCTCTCCCTCGTGGCGATGGATTCCATCAGGAATGAGGTCTCGAGAGTGATTAGTATAAGTTATAAGAACTTGTTTCGCAATCGAGCTAAAATAAATTTGTATAAACTAAACAAACATATACAGCCATTAACGACATGTAAAGCAATTTGAAAATAATATTGTCTAGCTTAGTTACCAGTGCATCAAACGGTTGAACCATTAACCTGCCAACTATATTGGTTGGAATGTGAAAGCAACATAGATCCAGATCAGCCGACTGATCTGGATCTATGTTGCTTTCACATTCCAGCCAATATAGTTGGCAGGTTTATGTTGTTTACTGTTCAGACAAGTGTTTAGCTCCACTATCCGAATTACAAACATCATTCTGTGCCGTCTAGTCTGGCTCTATGGTGTGTTATGTTATGTTTGTGTTTGTTTGTTTTTTTAACTTTATTTATTTTACAACGATTGCGAAGCAAGTTTTAGCAACTTATATTAATCACTCTCGTTGACGCGGATGAACGCGTATATGTGGCCATTCGTGTGTTGTTTGTAAAGGCGACTTTAGTTGTGATTGGCAGGTTAAGTGTTAATGGACATGGGTTGGGCTACAAGTTATGACAACATTATTCACAGTCCTCCCCCATCACTTCAAACTGAATTAACAATACTGGATGGACACTTTATGTTATGTATGATCTGGTGTAGAAGATGAATCACATATATCACGACACTAGTGAGACCCCAGCTTGAATATGGCTCAGAGATCTGGTCGCCCCATACCCAAACATTGATATACCAAATTGAAGGTGTCCAGCGAAGAGCAGCCCGTTGGATAAAGGCTGACTTCTATCGTACCTCTAGTGTTACAGACATGCTACATTCCCTAAATCTACGCAGACTAGATCAACGGCGTATTGACAATAGGTTATCCCTTATGTATAAAATTCATAATGATCTTGTTGCTATTCCCATTGAAAATTACCTAGTTCCCCTCTCCCATCCTGCTCGCCATTGCCATTCATTAAGCTATAGGTTAATTACAGCAACTACAGACTACTACAAGTTTTCCTTTTTTCCAAGAACAATCTACCATTGGAACCATCTCCCTCCTGACATTGTCCATCTCCCTACCATAGAGCAATTCAATACGACAGTTTGCCATATTGATCATGCCAGTCCCTAGTTGTTCTGCGCAGCTGCTTTTAAACTTTTACCACAACTTATTTTCATTACCTTCTTAAATTATACTTTTAACTACTCATACTTTTAACTTCTTTGCGGTTTTTGACGCGCAACATGTCTACGTCCCCGCGAGGGGTTCGACATTAGCGGAAGATAGATAGATAGATATATACAAGTATATTTAATAGTTATATTCTATTCTATCATAGAAATGAATGACTTTCAAGTGAGGAAACTATCCAGCTGGCATGCGGAAGATCGTTGGTTTTACTCGGGTGCCCGTCCGTGGCCGAATACTGCTCTGGGAGGGGGTATTACTCCACCAATAATAGCGTCAGATTCGCCATATAACCTAATATGTTTAATTTGTGGAAGTCGTGATAGCGCTATGGTAGCGCGTTCGCTTCAGGTGCGAAAGACCTGAAGTTCGATCCCCGCTGGAGCCGTTACAATTGTGTCCTTAGGCAAGGCATTTAAAATTCCACGTTGCCTCTTCTCTCTCCCTCGTGGCGGTGGATTCCACCAGTAATGAGGTCTCGAGAGTGATTAATATAAGTTATAAGAACTTGTTTCGCAATCGAGCTAAAATAAATGTGTATAGACTATATGCTTAATGCGACTGTAAATCTCAAACATTTAAGCAAGAAATGAATGATTACAGAAATAATAAACTGTGAGTTTGACCGAGGACTGCAGTTGTCAGAAAATGTAACCCGATATGACGCAACACTCTGTGACGTTTCGAACGTCACAAATTTATATTTGCCGCCAGAAATATTTCGACGTATTATACTTCGAAACTCTTTTACATACACGGCGCTTGGTTTCATAGTATCATTTTAATATTACTTTCATAGTACCATTTTAATATTACTTTTACATACACGGCGCTTGGTTTCATAGTACCATTTTAATATTACTTTTTATAGTTATTCTTCGAAAGCATTGTCATAAACCAGGTGTACATGCATAAAGCATATTGGTTGTCGTTGTAACATTTAAATTTCTTTTGAATACAACATTCATTTCGACGAACATACTTGTCACCAACATATCCCATTGAACATAATTCATCATTGACATAAGTATTCCATTGAGCTTAATACATCATTGGCATATTCCATTGAACGTAATACAACATTGGCATATTCCATTGAACGTAATACAACATTGGCATATTCCATTAAACGTAATACAACATTGACATATTCCATTGAGCTTAATACATCATTAGCATATTCCATTGAACGTAATACAACATTGGCATATTCCATTGAACGTAATACAACATTGGCATATTCCATTAAACGTAATACAACATTGACATATTCCATTGAGCGTAATACATCATTGACATATTCCATTAAACGTAATACAACATTGACATATTCCATTGAACGTAATACAACATTGACATATTCCATTAAACGTAATACAACATTGACATATTCCATTGAGCGTAATACATCATCGACATATTCCATTGAGCGTAATACATCATTGACATATTCCATTGAACGTAATGCAACATTGACATATTCCATTGAACGTAATACAACATTGACATATTCCATTGAGCGTAATACATCATTGACATATTCCATTGAACGTAATGCATCATCGACATATACCATTGAACGTAATACAACATTGACATATTCCATTGAACGTAATACAACATTGACATATTCCATTGAACGTAATGCATCATCGACATATACCATTGAACGTAATGCATCATCGACATATACCATTGAACGTAACTATTACTATGTATCATTTCAGTGAGCTTTCTATTGAAAGTATTGCTATATTACATTTCAGTGAGCTTTCTATTGAAAGTATTGCTATATTACATTTCAGTGAAATTGCTATTGAAAGTATTGCTATATTACATTTCAGTGAGATTTCTATTGAAAGTAATGCTATATTATATTTCAGTGAGATTTCTATTGAAAGTATTGCTATATTACATTTCAGTGAGATTTCTATTGAAAGTAATGATATATTACATTTCAGTGAGATTTCTATTGAAAGTATTGCTATATTACATTTCAGTGATATTTCTATTGAAAGTATTGCTATATTACATTTCAGTGAGATTTCTATTGAAAGTATTGCTATATTACATTTCAGTGATATTTCTATTGAAAGTATTGCTATATTACATTTCAGTGAGATTTCTATTGAAAGTAATGCTATATTACATTTCAGTGAGATTTCTATTGAAAGTATTGCTATATTACATTTCAGTGAGATTTCTATTGAAAGTATTGCTATATTACATTTCAGTGAGATTTCTATTGAAAGTAATGCTATATTACATTTCAGTGAGATTTCTATTGAAAGTATTGCTATATTACATTTCAGTGAGATTTCTATTGAAAGTAGTATTGCTATATTACATTTCAGTGAGATTTCTATTGAAAATATTGCTATATTACATTTCATTGAGATTTCTATTGAAAGTATTGCTATATTACATTTCAGTGAGATATTTGCTGAACGTATTGCTATGTAGTTTTCTGTGAGCTTTTGGCTGAAGTAATTATTATGTAACATTTCAGTGAGCATTTATTCTAAATTTATTACTGTATAACGTTTCAGTGAGCGTTTTGAAGAAATCATCATGTTGTATCATTTCAGTGTGTTTTATGCTACTATGTAGCATTTCAGTAATCGTTTTGTTGAAATAGTTTCTATGTATTAAACAGTGCCGTGTATATCCTGAAATTGTCGAAATGTAGCGTGGCGTCCGTGGTCCAGTGGTAGAGCGTCGGATTTGGAATCGAACGGTCCCGGGTTCGATACTCGGTCAGGCCACGTATGTAGTATCATTGAGCAAGACACCTCACACACTTGGCATAGTACTGGTTAACCACTTAGGTAGGCTAAGCTTGCCTAGGAAAACATTTCTACGTCCCCGCAAGGGGTTTGACATTAATGGAACATACATACATACATGTAACATTTACGTGAACTTTTTGTTGGAAATAGTTTCTATGTAACAATTCAGTGGGTTTTATCCTGAAATTGTCGAAATGTAACATTTCCGTGAACTTTTTGTTGGAAATAGTTTCTATGTAACAGTTCATTGAGTTTTATCCTGAAATTGTCGAAATGTAACATTTCCGTGAACTTTTTGTTGGAACTAGTTTCTATGTAACATTTGAGTGAGCTTTTAGCTGAAATTGTCGAAATGTAACATTTCCGTGAACGTTTTGTTGGAAATAGTTTCAATGTAACAGTTTTAGCTCGATTGTGAAACACGTTCCTGCAACTAATATTAATCACTCTCGCAACCTCCTGTATTGTGGATTCCATCGCCACGAGGGAGAGAGAAGAGGCAAAGTGGAATGAAGCGAACGAGCCACCACTGCGCTATCACGACTTCTACTTCCACTTTTGCAGAAAATGTTGTTAAATAACATTTGAGTGAGATTTTTGCTGAAATTGTTGCTATGTAACATTTGAGTGAGTTTTTTGCTGAAATTGTTGCTATGTAACATTTGAGTGAGATTTTTTGCTGAAATTGTTGCTATGTAACATTTGAGTGAGCTTTTTGCTGAAATTGTTGCTATGTAACATTTGAGTGAGCTTTTTGATGAAATTGTTGCTATGTAACATTTGAGTGAGATTTTTGCTGAAATTGTTGCTATGTAATATTTGAGTGAGCTTTTTGATGAAATTGTTGCTATGTAACATTTGAGTGAGCGATTTGCTGAAATTGTTGCTATGTAACATTTGAGTGAGATTTTTGCTGAAATTGTTGCTATGTAACATTTGAGTGAGATTTTTGCTGAAATTGTTGCTATGTAACATTTGAGTGAGATTTTTGCTGAAATTGTTGCTATGTAACATTTGAGTGAGTTTTTTGCTGAAATTGTTGCTATGTAACATTTGAGTGAGATTTTTGCTGAAATTGTTGCTATGTAACATTTGAGTGAGAATTTTGCTGACATTGTTGCTATGTAACATTTGAATGAGTTTTTTGCTGAATTGTTGCTATGTAACATTTGAGTGAGCTTTTGCTGAAATTGTTGCTATGTAACATTTGAGTGAGCTTTTTGCTGAAATTGTTGCTATGTAACATTTGAGTGAGATTTTTGCTGAAATTGTTGCTATGTAACATTTGAGTGAGCTTTTTGATGAAATTGTTGCTATGTAACATTTGAGTGAGCTTTTTGCTGAAATTGTTGCTATGTAACATTTGAGTGAGATTTTTGCTGAAATTGTTGCTATGTAATATTTGAGTGAGCTTTTTGATGAAATTGTTGCTATGTAACATTTGAGTGAGCGATTTGCTGAAATTGTTGCTATGTAACATTTGAGTGAGCTTTTTGCTGAAATTGTTGCTATGTAACATTTGAGTGAGATTTTTGCTGAAATTGTTGCTATGTAACATTTGAGTGAGCGATTTGCTGAAATTGTTGCTATGTAACATTTGAGTGAGCTTTTTCCTGAAATTGTTGCTATGTAACATTTGAGTGAGATTTTTGCTGAAATTGTTGCTATGTAACATTTGAGTGAGCGATTTGCTGAAATTGTTGCTATGTAACATTTGAGTGAACGTTTTGATGAACTTGTTGCTATGTAACATTTGAGTGAACGTTTTGCTGAAATTGTTGCTATGTAATATTTGAGTGAGCTGTTTGCTGAAATTGTTGCTATGTAACATTTGAGTGAGCATTTTGCTGAAATTGTTGCTATGTAACATTTGAGTGAGCGCTTTGCTGCAATTGTTGCTATGTAACATTTGAGTGAGCGCTTTGCTGCAATTGTTGCTATGTAACATTTGAGTGAGCGTTTTGCTGCAATTGTTGCTGCATAACATTAAAGAAAGTTATTTTGGTCTCCCACTACCAGTGCATTTTAGCATTCTCGCCAAAGAGAAGCAAGCTGTCAACAAATTCCACTATTTCATTTCCATAAGTTTGTGGGCTTTATATACATGTTTCACTGTATCTGCATGTTGTAAGCACTACACTGCCAAATGTAACAGAATGGGTTGTTTATGAGTGATTAGTGTTTGCAATGAGCGTTTAAAGCGACACCATATCAAACGGAATAATAAATACATGTATTATAAAATTTGAAAGTTTACGTACAAGTAGCAATGCTATTACACATTATGATTCCATTATAATTTGAATAATTATTTTCAGCCAGTAAACAGTGGGTTTGTGCAATATAACAAAGTGAAAGTACGATTTTCCTGGCTCAGTTCGTCACGCCCTGCGTACATTCGGAACGCATCGCCCTCTATCGGTAATCAGAACAAAATCCGAGACTAGTCTGGGAACAGGCGTCGATATACTTTGCCCGGTCATTCAAATAAATATATTTTAACACTGAGGCTACGTGAGCATTCGTGTATATTCGGAAATAATCGTGTATAATCGTGCCTTTTCGTCGATTTCCGATAGAATTCCGTTTCTATATTTAGCGATAGTATCTTGTAGAGAAGAGTTGGCGTTCTTCAAATCTACACCTTCATAAATGAGGATGTAAAGTAGATGGCGCTACAATCGGAAATCAAGTTTCCACAGGCTGTCATTTTGCCAGAAGTTAAAAAGTGAAAAATCGACAGACTGGAACCCAGGCTAATCCGAGACAGCTGTTTCCACATACGTTGTTGCGTGACGCATGCTCAGTAAGCATTGTTTACATACCTTTGATGAGAAACAATTTGCGCATACGACGGTGCTATATGTTGTTAATGTTTTAGTTTCTGTGCGAATATTTGGAAGTCTTAAACACATAGTCATTGGAAATGATATTATTCAACCCTTTCCCTCATAGAAGCACCTCTTGACGCCATTATCAATACGACGTATATTGACAATGTAGTAGCCAAACCAATGCTCATAATAAAGGCCAAAATTCCATGTAGTCCCAGTAATATATATGGAGGTGGGATACATATGGCGACTACTTATCCACTGCATGATAACAAATGAATGTCGTTTGTATGGAGATATAATAGTATATTAACCTAAATCTCTATGAAGGAAAGGGTTAAATACGTGGAACTTGTTAACAAAATAACATCCTTTATTCCGATGTAGTGTCGCTTTAAGTGTGTAAATGTATACTGCCGTTCATGTTTGTTCGAATACTGAGATTGTTAGATTCATGCGGGCTAGTCTGGGGCACATGGCCCCGTGCTACGGATTTCGTTGGTGGACGTGCCGTTAGTATGATTGGCCATGCTGTCCTATGGTGGTTGCGACGGATGGTGGTTAGATCCTTTGTTTGTGGCTGGGGCTACCGTTCGACTTTCCGCGTTTGAAATTTGACATAATTTATAGTCTCTTGTGACGACAACATTAGAATGACAACAATTATTAAATGTGTATTGTCAATCTAAATCTGTATATGTAAATAAAGTTGTAACATTTGGATAGAACTGTACTGCATATTTAATAAGTTATATGCTCGTGTGCTTTGTCTAGCTAGTTATTTCTACAGTATGTGTTTATGCTCCAAATAAATGTACTTAAAGCGACACTATATCAATGAAAATGCAAATGTCTGCAGAATGTAATTTCCTATTATATGGTATAATATTTCCCCAAATATTTGCCTCACAAACTGAGTATTTCAACTAATAAACAAACGTATGCGCGGTTTGTTTACATAACATAATAATGTAAATTGGGTCGACATCCATGCGTAATACAACGCGTTTATGCTGAATAACACGATACATGGTACAGCTTTATCGTCAATTCAGGAGCATGGATGACCGTTATATGAAATCCTACTTTCAATTTTGAAAGTTTGTAGACCACAAAAACACTGTTGAAAGTATTCTGAAGAATTTATAGTAGCAATGCATTTATACGTGAACAAATGTATTTTATTTGCTTTTTACGATGTAATGTCGCTTTAAATTATGTACACTTATCTTCATTTTGATGTCGAGTTATATCGTTATACCGTTAGTGCATACGAGATATCAGCGGCGTAGCTAGCGATTTTAAATATGTAGGCCCGACTAATTAATTGAGCGCCGAAAGTCCAGTGATACTTGAGGGGTATGTGGTCATGCTTCTCCAGCAACAAACAAGTTGAATCCTAGAACGTGAATGGTGTACTCCGACGCATTTTAATGCACGTTTTAGACGACGGTCCAATTGCGGTATTTTCAGAGATTCATGGTGTCGTGCATTGGTGTCTCGAACTACGGGAAGGAAAATAGTGTCGGAAATACAAATTAAAATTTAAAAACCAATAGCTGTCACAGCTGCCAAATAAAAGTGGACGTTTAATTGCCTACTTTCTGAGTTTAATGATGTTCGACTTAGATATATATATATACACAGCTATACGTAGTTTAGCATTCTGCTATATAATTTTATTACAAGTGTAGATCATCGACTGGCTTGGCTTACTGAATATTAATTCATTTGATGACACACCTCTAAATTAGAAAATATATATATAGCTCGTATTGACACCGTCACCTGCACGTGTGGATCTGTTCCTTCTATGATGATTGAGTTTATTCACCCTCGCCTCCGGCGAACCATGTGGGCGAGCGTGTTCCCTGTAAGGATTGTGATGCGTTTCTGTAATAGACCGCCTCCCTATCATCACTGATGGTCACTGGTTCGAGCCCAGCTCACACATGTCTCTTTATATGAACATGTTGCCGCCGTGCATGTGTGGTTACGGTCGCTGACTTGTATACCACTGTAGCCTATCATCACTGATGGTCACGGGTTCGAGCCCAGCTTACACCGTGTCTCTTTATTTGAAAAAGTTAGCCGTTTCTTACGGATGTTGATGCACCCAAGTACTGGTTAACCGATGGAGCCTGCCCAGGAAAGGTGTTGTTAGGTAAACTGCCTGTCGAGTCGCTCAAATGAGAAACAGGTAGCGACGTTAAAATAATACACTTAATAATTCGATCGTAGTGTCCTATGAGATTCAGCTAATAATGTGAAATAATACATGTAAATATATGCTAATTATTAATGAGAAATAATACATGTAAATATATGCTAATTATTAATGAGAAATAATACATGTAAATATATGCTAATTATTAATGAGAAATAATACATGTAAATATATGCTAATTATTAATGAGAAATAATACATGTAAATATATGCTAATTATTAATGAGAAATAATACATGTAAATATATGCTAATTATTTGGTTTGTTTTGTTTTTTGGTTGTGTTTTGTTTTTTGGTTGTGTTTTGTTTTTTGTTTTGGTTGTTTTTTGTGTTTGTTTTGTTTTTTGTGTTATGTAAATATATGCTAATTATTAATGAGAAATAATACGTGTAAATATATGCTAATTAATAATATGAAATAATACATATAGAGATATGTTAATTAATAATGTGAAATAATACATGTAAAATATATGCTAATTATTAATGAGAAATAATACGTGTAAATATATGCTAATTAATAATATGAAATAATACATATAGAGATATGTTAATTAATAATGTGAAATAATACATATAGAGATATGCTAATTAACACATATAAACGATTGAATATTACAGTATGAGTCTGAGTATGAGACGGATCTGTAGTCCAGTGGTAACACGCTGGACTGGTACTCCAGGGATCGCAGGTTCGATCCCCCGTCTGACCCTAATAAAATTAACAGTCTTTCAAGACGGGACGTTAAACCGAGGTATCGTGTCGGTGCTGTACACCGTGCACGTAAAAGAACCAGAGGAGACTCTGGAATGGATCTCTGTCTGTATCATTGCACTATCCTCCAAAAATCTAAAATGACTAATCTCTTCAGGGTGCGTCGCTCATATGGGCAACCGGTAGCGACGATAAATAAACGTAAAACATACAAAAGAACGGGTCTTAGTTAGTGTTCATTTACACATCAGCCACCTGATACACATGGTATTAAAATAGTGTGGCCTATGCATATAGTGTATTGATATCATACCTGTTTCTCGTTATTTGAATAATTAAACAAGTAGGTTGTGTGTTCATAAACAGAAACCACCAGTGTTATACAGGAACAACATGTACCGAGTGTGCTTGTTTGTGATTATATGTGAACTGTCGCGGAGACGTGTACAATGTGTACATAAAGAAGGTGGGTACACGTATATAGCTGATTAGGTTTGCTATTTCACTGAGTGTAGTTTATACAAATTTATTTTAGCTCGATTGCGAAACAAGTTCTTTCAAATTATATTAATCACTCTCATACCTCATTCCTGCTGGAATCCATCGTCACGAGGGAAGAGGGAAGAGGCAATGTGGAATTTAAATGCCTTACCTAAGGGAACTAAGTGTTTATTTGTAATATTAAGGGTTGCACCATATGGCGACTCTCTGGCTATTAGTTGTGGACGAAGACCCCGGGTGTCCCTCCGAGCAGTAGACTCATACACCATAGTAGAACCACCGATCTTCCACAAGCCAGCTGGATAGCTTCCTCACCGGAAATAATTCGACACCCCAATTGGGATTAATATAAGACCAAATAATGGGTACTAGCAAGGCGAAAGCCAACGAGAGATATTTGCCCAATCCATAGCCCCAAGTAATACATCGCCATTGAGATGTAATAATCTGTTTATTATATACCTGTTATAAGTCTGTCCGATTAGCGCAGTGGTCAACGCGCTCGCCTCTCACCATATGCAACCCGGGTTCGATTCGCGGACCGGGAAGTATGTGAGATGGTGGGCGCCAGATCGGACGGGTGGGTATTCTCCGGGTACTCCGGTTTCCTCCCACATTAATCTGCACATTTACCCTTTCATCCGCGTCACTAAGAGAGTGATTAATATAAGTTGTTAAAATTTGTTTCGCAATCGTTGTAAAAATAAATAAAGTTTAAACTTTTTATTACAGACCTTCATATTATTGTATGGTCAAATGCGAAACCAAATAAAATAATTAAATGTTACGTTGAAATTTCTAAGACGCATGTATTGACAAACGAGAATAATTTTAATCTTGATGCTAACGTTGTGATGGTCGCCGTCTCCGATAAACGCTACTACATGTATCAGACATCAATAGGTATTTACCAATCAAACAAGTATATGTAGAATTACCTTAGTTAGACACACATATGTTTTAAGCATGTATGTTTTCAACCACCATTGACTATTATTTGTAAAATGGTAGTTGTACCATGTAAACTCAAGCGGAAGTCGTGATAGCGCAGTCCTGGCGCGTTCACTACAGGTGCGAAATGCCCAAGTTCGAGCCCAGCTTAGCCGTTACGTTTGTGCCCTTAGGTAAAGCATTTAAATTCCACATTGCCGCATCTCTCTCCCTCGTGACGATGGATTCCATCAGGAATGAGGTATCGAGAGTGATTAATATAAGTTGTAAGAAATTGATTCGAAATCGAGTTAAAATAAATGTGTACAAATGAAACGCATGGGTTTGTAACCTTTTGTTGAATAAACTCTCTATTTATACAGAAGTGCTTATGAAATCTCATCACATACCTCATGACTTATCTATTTCAAAATGATGAAATAAAGAGAACATACGTAACAAAAGAATCAATATTAATCTGGGTTTTTTACGTTTATTTATCGTCGCTACCGGTTGCCCATATGAGCGACGCCTCCTGAAGATATTAGTCATTTTAGATTTTTGGAGGATAGTGCAATGATAGAGAGAGACCCATTCCAGAATCTCCTCTGGTTCTTTTACGTGCACGGTGTAAAGCACCGACAGGAGACCTCAGTTTAACGTCCCATCTGAAAGACTGTTAATTTTATTAGGGTCAGATGGGGGATCGAACCTGCGATCCCTGGATTACCAGTCCAGCGTGTTACCACTGGGCTATAGATCCGTCTGTTATATTAATATGTGCTGTGTAAAATCTGACAAAATATGGAACATATCTTTTGTTCATGCATTACCAGACACATATCGTGCATATTCCTATTAGATACGGTAACTGTTGTGTTTGCAGTGTCAGCAAATATACAACCAATAAACACAAGCGTAACAGATCCACAGAGAACCGTGGTAGCCATTCAAACTGATGTAAGGAAGACCATCCAGAAGACACAACCTGACAATGCTGACGGTATTGCTGAAATAACATCAAATATACTGCCTCGTCATGTTGCAACCAGACAAGAAGGAACAAAAACCACAGAAAACAATGCAGTGAATAGAAATGTGGGCAACACAGCACCAGTTCTGACTCCCGGAAATAGTAATATATATATGGGTATGCAGAATGAAAATATGGGTTTAGTTAGAAGATCATTTGTTGAACAAACTACAAACAGAGACTACCGTCCAAGTGAGAGTAGTTCTCAGCAGATTCAGAGAACGGGTATACAAGGTCATCCGATGGAAGAATGGTTGCTTACGTCGCAGAATACACCATACGTTAGAAACCAATACTTTTTCAGTCCAGATGTGACTCTCAACGGGGATAGTTTACGGAATAATGGACGCGATTCAGCTAGATTTCCTAATTCAGATTCCGTCTACCTCGGCGATATCCCTATGAATATAGAATTGCACGTGCATAATACTTTCTATGTACTACCACAATCAAGTAGGGCGTTTACAAATATTCCAATACTCACTTCATCTGAAAGATATTTTACCAACAGGGTATTACCACCATTTCAATATTTCCCATCAAGCAATGCTCAGCTGTTCCGTAATGCGGATTATAATAGTAGCATATATCCATACGACATGTCAGTTCCAAGAAACACTGAAAGTAGAGGTTTTCGACCATCATTCCAGGGATACATGGGCGCTCATGGTAGTACATTGTCTCAGTCTCTCAGATATCCCGCTGGAATTCGTAATCAGAACAATAGAAGGAGCTTAGAAACCAGCTATGATGTCCCGTCAAACCGAAGATCTTCGAATATCTATAGACTTGGCAGGTCTGTGCTTTTTCAAAGCTATGAACCATATTAAGGCTGGTGCTGTATTTGTTGTTGCATTGTAATATGCAGATGGATTTATTGACTTGCACCAGTACCGTACAACAGCTTCGGTTTGAGTACCACCTTATTAGGTATTTATTATTTTGCAGATCTAATAGATTCCTTATCATAGTGTGTGTTTTGTGTTTATTTGTCGTCGCTACCGGTTGCCCATATGAGCGACGCCACCAGAAGAGATTAGTCATTTTAGAGTTTTGGAGGATAGTGCAGTGATACAGACAGAGACACATTCCAGAATCTCCTCTGGTTCTTTTACGTACACGGTGTAACCTCGGTTTAAAGTCCCATCTGAAAGACTGTTTAGGGTTTTTTAGAGTCGGACGGAGGATCGAACCTGCGATCCCTGGATTACCAGTCCAACGTGTTATTCACTGGACTACAGATCCGTCTGTGATATGATTCTCTGCAGCAAATTATGCCTGTATTATTTACTGTAACGCCATCACTGATGGTCACGGGTTCGAGCCCCACTCAGGCCGTGTCTATTTATATGAAAACGTTGGCAGTTTCTTACGGAGGTTGGTGCATCAAGTACTGGTTAACCGCTGGAGCCTGCCCAGGAAATGTGTTGTTTGGTAAACCGCCCATCGGCGATATAGCCCAAAATGGTGCTGATGAAACATATTTTGGGGTGTATGTATATTGTAAAGAACACAATAATAATAATAAAGACTTTATTAACTAATTTACTTATTTATGATATACTTAGCAACGTTTCTGCCTCCACACTTTTATTTATTAAATATCTTTTTTTACATACCAAATATATCATAAAATTCTATCCGCTCTCAGTATACACAGATGTCTAGCAGATTAATCAACCGCAAATCACATTATTGATCTAATTCGAGATACACGTGCATTTCATGCGTTTTGCCTGTATATGTTATCAAAGTAAAGTAATAAACCCGTTGGAATAATCCATTACTGTATAGGTAAGGCATGATAGGTTTACGCTAGCTTACAGGTAATGTGACGTATTGTTTAAATGTATATATGGTTTATGCTGTACGTATTATTAACCCTTTCAACACCACAGACCTCTAAATTGGCTTACAAAAAAGTGTAGATCCAGATGAGCCGGCTCGTGACGAGCCGTCTCATCAGGATCTGCACTTTTTTCAAGTAATATAACTATTTTTAGGGGAAAAAATACCCATTTTGATAAATGAACTGATCCAAATGTAATTTTGTTATTAATTTATTGGTCTAAAAATATCATGGACCAGTCCATGTCAGTTACTTGGTGTTGAATGGGTTAACATAAAGCATTGAAAGGTAAAATTTATCACACATACAAAATGTTTAGAGGCATATTGTATTCTTTATTTCAGTCTCATCAAATGTACAGCATATAACAAACACAAAGTGTAGTTTACATATTAAAATGTACATTGCCACTCAATTCAGAATTACAAGAGAATGTATCTATACATCCTTCATCTATAACATATTGCACTACTAAAAGCATGTTTACACACACCATCCATACCCATCTTAGTGGCGTCCGTGGTCCAGTGGTAGAGCGTCGGATTTGGAATAGAACGGTCCCGGGTTCGATACTCGGGTCAGGCCACGTATGTAGTGTCATTGAGCAAGGCAGCTCACACACATTGCTTAGTACTGGTTAATCGCTTAGGTCGGCTGAGCCTGCCCAGGAAAACATGTCTAAGTCCCGCGAGGGGTTTGACATTAAAGGAACATACGTACATACAACTGTCTAAAATATCTATATTGAAATAATACTCACAACCTGACCTACCTGTAATGTGCCTATATTATCGAATCTTTGGTTAGAACCGTTATTACTCTACTCTGAAGGCACTACACACCTGTGCTAATCCCCTAACAAACGGACACATCTAACAGCTGTGGTCATTGACATGTAGAAACCACTTGCAACAGTTTATGATATCGTGCGTCGAATGATGATAGCAGAAAATGGGTTGTTGTGGGAATGGACCGGGACGGAGTCTCTAGCAGGCAGGTAAGCTATTCAATATTGTATCAATTTAAGGGGTTATGACGTGTGCAGTGTGTAGATATTGACCGAGAAACAAATACTTTGATAATAAACAACAAACGGCACTGTCGCCATAGACGGATCTGTAGTCCAGTGTTAACACGCTGGACGGGTAATCCAGGAGAATTATATAAGCCTTGTCTTTCATTCTAATCCTTTTTCTGTATTTTTTGATGGTTGTTCATGCATTGTGTATTATTATATTGGGAAATATAATATGCTTAAACTAGTAATCGCAGGTTCGATCCCCCGTCTACCCTAATAAAATTAAGTCTTTCAGGTGGGAAGTTAAACTGAGGTCTCGTGTCGGTGCTGTACACCGTGCACATACAAGAACCAGAGGAGACTCTGGAATGGGTCTCTGTCTGTATGATTACACTATCCTCCAAAAATCTAAAATGACTAATCTCTTCAGGAGGCGTCGCTCATATGGGAAACCGGTAGCGACGATAAATAAACGTAATACACGTCACCACGTTCATTTTTAATAAATATAATATTGGCCCAATTGCGATGTTTATAAATAGAAACTTGAGTTTGAAATGAATCTCTATATAGAAAAACGGTTATTTGTTGAGCTGCATAACCATCATACGGATTGAACAGGTTGAATGTGGCGATAATTTACACAGTTGTACTTATGTTGGGTTTCTACGAGTATTTTACAAGATCAATTTATCTATAGTAACTTGCCCTCCAAGCAAAACAAACGATGGTAAAACATGTCTTCAGTACGTGTGTTCCTCTCTGCATAGCGTTGTTCCTCTCTGCATAGCGTTGTTCCTCTCTGCATAGCGTTGTTCCTCTCTGCATAGCGTTGTTCCTCTCTGCATAGCGTTGTTCCTCTCTGCATAGCGTTGTTCCTCTCTGCATAGCGTTGTTCCTCTCTGCATAGCGTTGTTCCTCTCTGCATAGCGTTGTTCCTCTCTGCATAGCGTTGTTCCTCTCTGCATAGCGTTGTTCCTCTCTGCATAGCGTTGTTCCTCTCTGCATAGCGTTGTTCCTCTCTGCATAGCGTTGTTCCTCTCTGCATAGCGTTGTTCCTCTCTGCATAGCGTTGTTCCTCTCTGCATAGCGTTGTTCCTCCTGCATAGCGTTGTTCCTCTCTGCATAGCGTTGTTCCTCTCTGCATAGCGTTGTTCCTCTCTGCATAGCGTTGTTCCTCTCTGCATAGCGTTGTTCCTCTCTGCATAGCGTTGTTCCTCTCTGCATAGCGTTGTTCCTCTCTGCATAGCGTTGTTCCTCTCTGCATAGCGTTGTTCCTCTCTGCATAGCGCATGTACATAAAACTCCCTAGATACTCTCGATAAGGGCTACACAAGCATTCACGAATGCCCACATCACAAAATATGCGTAAACGTTTACGTGAGCTAGAGTTACCGGCCAAGCAGCCATATCTCTATGGGTATTCTAGGTGGTTTATGCCATACCATACACTGTCCTATGCTTTATGACATACACTGTCATATGGTTTATGCCATACACTGCTATATGGTTTATACCATACACTGCCATATGGTTTATGCCATACACTGCTATATGGTTTATGCCATACACTGCCATATGGTTTATGCCATACACTGCCATATGGTTTATGCCATACACTGCTATATGGTTTATGCCATACACTGCTATATGGTTTATGCCATACACTGCTATATGGTTTATGCCATACACTGTCATATGGTTTATGCCATACACTGCTATATGGTTTATGCCATACACTGCTATGTGGTTTATGCCATACACTGCTATATGGTTTATGCCATACACTGCTATATGGTTTATGCCATACACTGCCATATGGTTGATGCCATACACTGCTATATGGTTTATGCCATACACTGCTATATGGTTTATGCCATACACTGCCATATGGTTTATGCCATACACTGCCATATGGTTTATGCCATACACTGCTATATGGTTTATGCCATACACTGCTATATGGTTTATGCCATACACTGCTATATGGTTTATGCCATACACTACTATATGGTTTATGCCATACACTGCTATATGGTTTATGCCATACACTGCCATATGGTTTATGCCATGCACTGACATATGGTTTATGCCATACACTGCTATATGGTTTATGCCATACACTGCTATATGGTTTATGCCATACACTGTCATATGGTTTATGCCATACACTGCTATATGGTTTATGCCATACACTGCTATGTGGTTTATGCCATACACTGCTATATGGTTTATGCCATACACTGCTATATGGTTTATGCCATACACTGCTATATGGTTTATGCCATACACTGCTATATGGTTTATGCCATACACTGCTATATGGTTTATGCCATACACTGCTATATGGTTTATGCCATGCACTGCTATATGGTTTATGCCATGCACTGCTATATGGTTTATGCCATACACTGTCATATGGTTTATGCCATATACTGCTATATGGTTTATGCCATACACTGCCATACACTGCTATATGGGTTATGCCATACACTGCTATATGGTTTATGCCATACACTGCCATACACTGCTATATGGTTTATGCCATACACTGCCATACACTGCTATATGGGTTATGCCATACACTGCCATACACTGCTATATGGTTTATGCCATACACTGCCATACAGTTTATGCCATACACTGCTATATGGTTTATGCCATACACTGCTATATGGTTTATGCCATACACTGCTATATGGTTTATGCCATACACTGCTATGTGGTTTATGCCATACACTGCTATATGGTTTATGCCATACACTGCTATATGGTTTATGTCATACACTGCTATATGGTTTATGCCATACACTGCTATATGGCTTATGTCATACACTGCTATATGGTTTATGCCATACACTGCTATATGGTTTATGCCATACACTGCCATACACTGCTATATGGTTTATGCCATACACTGCCATACACTGCCATACACTGCTATATGGGTTATGCCATACACTGCCATACACTGCTATATGGTTTATGCCATACACTGCCATACACTGCCATACACTGCCATACACTGCTATACACTGCTATATGGTTTATGTCATACACTGCTATATGGTTTATGCCATACACTGCTATATGGTTTATGCCATACACTGCCATACACTGCTATATGGTTTATGCCATACACTGCTATATGGTTTATGCCATACACTGCCATATGGTTTATGCCATGCACTGACATATGGTTTATGCCATACACTGCTATATGGTTTATGCCATACACTGCTATATGGTTTATGCCATACACTGTCATATGGTTTATGCCATACACTGCTATATGGTTTATGCCATACACTGCTATGTGGTTTATGCCATACACTGCTATATGGTTTATGCCATACACTGCTATATGGTTTATGTCATACACTGCAATATGGTTTATGCCATACACTGCTATATGGTTTATGTCATACACTGCTATATGGTTTATGCCATACACTGCTATATGGTTTATGCCATACACTGCCATACACTGCTATATGGTTTATGCCATACACTGCTATATGGTTTATGCCATACACTGCTATATGGTTTATGCCATACACTGCCATACACTGCTATATGGTTTATGCCATACACTGCCATATGGTTTATGCCATACACTGCTATATGGTTTATGCCATACACTGCTATATGGTTTATGCCATACACTGCTATATGGTTTATGCCATACACTGCTATATGGTTTATGCCATACACTGCTATATGGTTTATGCCATACACTGCTATATGGTTTATGCCATACACTGCTATATGGTTTATGCCATACACTGCTATATGGTTTATGCCATACACTGCTATATGGTTTATGCCATACACTGCTATATGGTTTATGCCATACACTGCTATATGGTTTATGCCATACACTGCTATATGGTTTATGCCATACACTGCTATATGGTTTATGCCATACACTGCTATATGGTTTACCATACACTGCCATACACTGCTATATGGTTTATGCCATACACTGCTATATGGTTTATGCCATACACTGCTATATGGTTTATGCCATACACTGCTATATGGTTTATGCCATACACTGCTATATGGTTTATGCCATGCACTGCTATATGGTTTATGCCATACACTGCCATACACTGCCATACACTGCTATATGGTTTATGCCATACACTGCTATATGGTTTATGCCATACACTGCTATATGGTTTATGCCATACACTGCCATATGGTTTATGCCATGCACTGACATATGGTTTATGCCATACACTGCTATATGGTTTATGCCATACACTGCTATATGGTTTATGCCATACACTGTCATATGGTTTATGCCATACACTGCTATATGGTTTATGCCATACACTGCTATGTGGTTTATGCCATACACTGCTATATGGTTTATGCCATACACTGCTATATGGTTTATGTCATACACTGCTATATGGTTTATGCCATACACTGCTATATGGTTTATGTCATACACTGCTATATGGTTTATGCCATACACTGCTATATGGTTTATGCCATACACTGCTATATGGTTTATGCCATACACTGCTATATGGTTTATGCCATACACTGCTATATGGTTTATGCCATACACTGCTATATGGTTTATGCCATGCACTGCTATATGGTTTATGCCATGCACTGCTATATGGTTTATGCCATACACTGTCATATGGTTTATGCCATACACTGCTATATGGTTTATGCCATACACTGCCATACACTGCTATATGGGTTATGCCATACACTGCTATATGGTTTATGCCATACACTGCCATACACTGCTATATGGTTTATGCCATACACTGCCATACACTGCCATACACTGCCATACACTGCCATACACTGCTATATGGTTTATGCCATACACTGCTATATGGTTTATGCCATACACTGCTATATGGTTTATGCCATACACTGCCATACACTGCTATATGGGTTATGCCATACACTGCTATATGGTTTATCCATACACTGCTATATGGGTTATGCCATACACTGCTATATGGTTTATGCCATACACTGCTATATGGTTTATGCCATACACTGCCATATGGTTTATGCCATACACTGCCATATGGTTTATGCCATACACTGCTATATGGTTTATGCCATACACTGCTATATGGTTTATGCCATACACTGCTATATGGTTTATGCCATACACTGCTATATGGTTTATGCCATACACTGCCATATGATTTATGCCATACACTGCCATATCCGGCACCCAAGTACTGGTTAACCGCTGGAGCCTGCCCAGGAAAGGTGTTGTTAAGTAAACTGCCCGCCGGCGATGTAGCCCGAAATGGTGCTGATGCAGGCGTAAAACCCGAAATATAACATACACTGCCATATGATTGACTGAATTAATTTAACACAATATTTGAAATTACTTTTGCCTGTCTTTGTAATGCTCGAGCTAGTCTCAGCTGAAAGCAGATTGCAAGTATAAAACTGGAAACCGCTCGTTTCTGTGTTAAATATTTAAAACTTTTAATGATTAAATATTGGATTAAACTATTAACTCTCAGTGATAGATCATTATTATTTAAAACATATAAAATGTTAAAAACAGATACTGATACTGGACTTACTTATAATAAAAACAACTGGGCTTATCAAATTAAAATTATTCTAGATCAATGTGGTCTAACATATCTTTGGCAGCATCAGTTTAATATGTTACTAAATTTTAATCAAATCAAACAAAGTCTACTAGATATATATCAACAAAGCTGGTATTCAACATTAAATAATTCAACACGACTAGAAACATATTGTTTATTTAAACATTCTTTTAAATTTGAATCATATCTGGATATCATAACTGAAAGTAAATATAGAACAGCACTAACTAAATTTAGAACATCATCACATGATCTTTTTATAGAAAAGGGACGTTACTTAAATTTACCTAGGCACCAACGACTATGTACTCAATGCAATATGAATATGATAGAAAGTGAATTTCATTTTCTCCAAATATGCCCTAAATATACTGACTTAAGACGGTCTCAGGTCGTTTCGCCCTAAATACATGTTCGCACCGGGTCGTTTCGCACTGGGTCATTTCGCCCTATAGATAGTAGGTAACGGTGGTATGGTGGGTAGTTTCGTTACTTCATCAACGAGACGGGCAGCACGCGCGGTGGGCGGATCCTCATCACGAACGATGGGTATACCTGTGGTGTGAAGGTAATTACAAAATTGTAAAATATAAGTCAATCCGAATTATTGTGATCGAACATGTGAAAATGGAAATATTTGATAATTGTTCACATTGTATGTCTTAATAAATCAGAGCATAATGTAAATATTACCTATAATTAATATGTTTACATTATCAACATATTATTGCAGAGGTGCATCAATAAAATGTTTCCTGTACATGCCATTTATAGTATTAAACATGTTTTAGGTGAACAACAAGACATCTACTGTATGGACATGCAGTGCAGTCGAAGAAAATGAGGTGCCACGCCACAGTTAGACAGGTCGGCGACAACTTTATTCCTACAGGGGCCCCGCACTGCCATCCAGGAGATCTAGCCTTACCAGTGAAGATCCAGGTTTCATCAAAGGTAATAATAACGATAAACAATGTTAATAAAATATAATAATGTTATTCTTTGTGCATTCCATCGACAAGAACCTACTTTTGTGTTTTTTGTGTGTAATATAACCAGCATAGTTCCATGTTATATTTTACAGTCGAAGACAATCGCCAAGAATCAGTTGTTCCGTCCTGCCACGGAAATTGTCGAGAACGTACAACTGAGAGAGGTCGCCCCAGAGCTTCGATTCCTGCAGCCGAAGACGAGGTTGGTGAAGAGGGCCGTCAACCGCTTCCGTTCCGGCATGAGGCCAGCAGAACCATCTTCACTAGACTTCGAGGTATTTCGTTACGTTAAATACATATATGTAAATGATATGAAACAAATGAACGCGATTGTTGCCTGTAATTGTTAAAACATATTATTTAATAATAGTACCATCGTATTTATACCCTGAATACTATATGAACAACTCTCACAAAATGACCGTAGTATATGTATATAATTATGCATGGTATATGTACATTTACAGATGAACTCAACGTTTCTGAAGGCAGACGAATTCCTGATCGCGGATTTACACGGGGACGGACAGCGGCACGTCGTTTTCGCCACCCAATTTCAAGTGAGCGTGCTTCGACAAGCCAAGAGATGGTTCATTGATGGGACATTTAAGGTACGAAAACGTAATGATAAACTATTTAATCATTCGAATAATCAATCAGCGAATCAATCATGTCCACAGTATGTATATCCATCCTTCCTAATCACATGTATTGTATTGTTATTCAGATCGTCAAGGAACCATTCACGCAGCTGATGTCTGTGCACGCCTTTGTTCAGGTCGGTGGCATCCAGAAGCAGTTCCCACTTGTCTTCGCCCTGATGTCGCGGAGACAGAAATCAGATTACGTGTCGGTGGCATCCAGAAGCAGTTCCCACTTGTCTTCGCCCTGATGTCGCGGAGACAGAAATCAGATTACGTGTCGGTGGCATCCAGAAGCAGTTCCCACTTGTCTTCGCCCTGATGTCGCGGAGACAGAAATCAGATTACGTGTCGGTGGCATCCAGAAGCAGTTCCCACTTGTCTTCGCCCTGATGTCGCGGAGACAGAAATCAGATTACGTGTCGGTGGCATCCAGAAGCAGTTCCCACTTGTCTTCGCCCTGATGTCGCGGAGACAGAAATCAGATTACGTGTCGGTGGCATCCAGAAGCAGTTCCCACTTGTCTTCGCCCTGATGTCGCGGAGACAGAAATCAGATTACGTGTCGGTGGCATCCAGAAGCAGTTCCCACTTGTCTTCGCCCTGATGTCGCGGAGACAGAAATCAGATTACGTGTCGGTGGCATCCAGAAGCAGTTCCCACTTGTCTTCGCCCTGATGTCGCGGAGACAGAAATCAGATTACGTGTCGGTGGCATCCAGAAGCAGTTCCCACTTGTCTTCGCCCTGATGTCGCGGAGACAGAAATCAGATTACGTGTCGGTGGCATCCAGAAGCAGTTCCCACTTGTCTTCGCCCTGATGTCGCGGAGACAGAAATCAGATTACGTGTCGGTGGCATCCAGAAGCAGTTCCCACTTGTCTTCGCCCTGATGTCGCGGAGACAGAAATCAGATTACGTGTCGGTGGCATCCAGAAGCAGTTCCCACTTGTCTTCGCCCTGATGTCGCGGAGACAGAAATCAGATTACGTGTCGGTGGCATCCAGAAGCAGTTCCCACTTGTCTTCGCCCTGATGTCGCGGAGACAGAAATCAGATTACGTGAAGTATAATTGGTCATGCCATTACACATCACCCTCAAATTTATAACATATTTTTTAATTTTTTTAATTTTATACTTTTTTATTTTAATTGCAAGCAAGTTTGAACAACTTATATTAATCACTCTCGTTGGCTCGGATGTAAGCGTATATGTGGTCATTCATGTGTGAGGAAACCGGAGTACCCGGAGAAAACCCACCTGTCCGATCTGGCGACCAGCGTACCATCTCACATACTTCTCTGTCCGAGGATCGAACCCGTGAGAACATATTGATTATCAATAAAAAGTCATGATCGATGTATTGTGTGTATATGTATTTATTAACTATTTTACTGCAAATGTATTTCAGGTTTTCCAGTCGCTGAAGGACATCATGCCACAGACAACCGTGGAGTCGTTCGTGCTCGATTTTGAGCGAGGTGAGTATATAAAAGAAACACTGATATCTGTGTGTTATACGTTTATTTCAAAGGATATATATAGGATAGGATAGTGCCTGTGACAGACAGAGACCCATTCCAGAGTCTCTACTGGTTATGTTACGTCCACGCTGCATAGCACCGACACGAGACCTCGGTTTAACGTTCCATCTGAAAGACTGTTAATTTTATTAGGGTCAGACGGGGGATTGAACCTGCGATCCCTGGATTACCAGTCCAGCGTGTTACCACTGGACTACAGATCCGTCTGTATATTTTCATTACAGCCATTAAAGCATTATATATGTTTCAATTACAGCTGCGTGGCAAGCGTTGGAAGAGGTGTTCCCGGGAGTGCCGACGAAGGGATGCGTCTTCCACTGGACACAGGCGGTGTGGCGACACGTCCAGGAGTACGGTCGTGTGCCCACCTACAGGCAGACGAAGACCACCCACCAGTTTGTGAGCCAGCTTCTGGCTCTCCCGTTCCTCCCCGGTGCCCACATCCCACCGACATTCGACTCACTTCGTGTTAGGGCGAACACCGATGCGCTAAAGGTATAAAATGCATCCATATTGGTTACTTAAATTTGGCAACTATAATTTAATTGTATATGATCAAAATTAAATATTACTACATGTACGTATATGGGATCGTGTAATTAATTATTATCATAATATTTAATTTCTTTCTCACTTTCAGATGTTGGTGACATATATTCAGCGCCAGTGGATCGCCAGCGTGACGTTCCCGCCCGCTTCCTGGTCAGTCTGCCGTCATACAGTCCGAACCAACAACGACGTCGAAGGTAGGTGTTATGTATGTAGTCGTACATGAATATCAAGATGTTTGTATATGTAATTGATTACACATCCACGTAAACCAAGCTCAACATATTATTTGCTTACGTTAATACTATAATTTATTTCGTTTTCCAGGATGGCACTACCGGATGTTTCCATTTCAGTGAAGATGTTACCGACACAGACGAAGAGAACGGCCCTTTTTAGGGCCAACTATTGTTGGCTGGCTTAATGATGTGCAATATATATACGTCTTATTCGGCAAATTAATATGATATACATTGTACATCATCCTGTCACACCTCCTCGTGGTGCCAGCTGGTAACATGGTTTCATTTCACTACATTGTTATATGAAACCGTGGCTGACGTGACAGGCAATATTATATATTGAATATTATATATAAATATAATATTTAGGGCGAATCGACCTGGGGCGAACGTGCAACTAGGGCGAAACAACTCATAGTGCGAACGTGTAATTGGGGCGAAACGACCCGGGACCCTTAAGACACAAGTATTTTAAAAGATATTACTATACCTGGCCTACGTTACAATAATTGACCAACCTTTTAACAGCCGAATCAAAAGAATTATTACTAAAACTGTCCAAATTTATTTACTTTGCAAATTTACTAAGAAAGTAACTTCATTACACAATTAAAATTATTTGTATTCGTTAAGCACTTCTCTGAAAATCCATGACTGTCTACTCATATATATTGCGTATTTGCTATAAGCATATGACTATGTGTTATGCAATAAATTATTGCTGTTGTTGTTGTTGTTGTTGTAAATACTCTGTATGTTATAGTAGATGGTAAGCGTACAACTGAAAACCGCTTGTTTCTCACAAGTTAACTGCATATATATATATATATATATATATATTTATTTATTTGCCATATTCACAATACCATTTGTTAATTGCCAAAAGCATGTATATTGCTGCTTTTGTTGTAATAAAGTTTGAAACTAAGATATGTTCTCTCTAGGAGCGGTATTCAAAGCAACTTTTAACAACATTATTATAACCTGAATATATAGTCTTAAAGATATCTCAATAAGACATTATTTAATTGTTCCATTGATCTGTTTCAAAAGAAGACTTTGTTTGGTTTTTTCATTGTTATTCACACGACGTCACCTTGTGTTACGCATATTGGAGAGAAACCAATACAATTTGCGATTTTGATGTGGCGTCAGTTTGCATCAAAACCAAAGACGTAAATAACAGCATTGTACTTTCTCTATCTCAAAATTCAGCAGATGTTTTACATGTGCTCTTCTTGGTAGTCAATAAGTTGGCAAGACGTTTTAGGTGGGACAGACTGTACCTCTGTTTCTCTGTTTCTGTTCACATATACATCAATTAGAACCACTAGTAGTCTACAGCTCAGATGGTTTCCAACCGGCATACGACACTGGTGACAACTGCTTACCGTACGACGGTTTGGAAGGATTCATTAGGAATTGACGCGGTTTCTTGTCAATGTCGTCATTTTCTATAATGCCGAATGGGTGATTATCTTCTTCTTCCACTTCATGTATTTCACCTCGACCTTTAAGTTCGACTTGTTCCCTATTTGTAGGGCTGGACGATCTGGATCGGTCGTCAGCTTCTTCTACATCGTTAAACCTCTGAAGTCGTTCAGCTTCCTTTCTCTCCGGTTCTTCTACGTCCTTCTGCTCCACATCCTTTCTCTCCCGCTCCTCTTCCTTCTGTCGCACGTCTTTGATCAGCTGTTTGTCCTGCAGTGTAAAACAACGATGTTTGTTTGTTTCAATAATAAAGAAACAATATCAATCATTTTAACCGCCTAGCCCTTAATTTCGACGGTAACGCAGTGGTAATGTGGTCAGGTTTGTTAGTGTCGTTGTGGTATATGGGTTGAACACTTAATTAAATGGTGTGCTTAATAGGTAGACATTTCTCCTAAATACATATCTGCATGTGGTATTATTTCTCCTAAATACATATATGCATGTGGTATTATTTCTCCTAAATACATATATGCATGTGGTATTATTTCTCCTAAATACATATATGCATGTGGTATTATTTCTCCTAAATACGTATATGTATGTGGTATTATTTTTCCTAAATACATATATGCATGTGGTATTATTTCTCCTAAATGCATATATGCATGTGGTATTATTTCTCCTAAATACATATATGCATGTGGTATTATTTCTCCTAAATACAGTTATGCATGTGGTATTATACATTGAATTTGAATGTATGATTGTTGATGTGTGTAAATATTTGTAAATAATGAAATGAATAAATTTATAAAAAAATAAAAATATTTCTCCTAAAGTAGCATAATATAATTTTATTAGAAAGAAGACGACACTGACCCATTTATAGAACGAGCATATCCCATTGGAAACAGCTCGGCATTTCCCCAAGCTATATGGCTGTATGATATTATCCACCTCGTCAGCGACTTCTATATGCACGTCCTCTGGGCGCCTACAGATCACTCTCTTCTGTAAACTCTCCTTCCCCTGCCTCCCCATCAGAAACTGAATCTGTTCCCATTCCTGAAAAATCATAATAAATTTAAATAAATAAACAAATCGGTAAACTAAAAATAATCACACAGCAAGGGAATTCGTAACTCTGGAGTATCATTATGACATATTAATAACCCGGTTCCCGGCATCATTGTGACATATTAATAACCAGGTTCCAGGCATCATTATGACATATTAATAACCCGGTTCCAGACATGCAATATGTTTCTGGAATTACTCAGAGACAATTCCGAAGCATAGGTAGATGTGTGCATTCATTAGACACTATATACACTAGACACGGGAAGGCAATCGGAGGTTTGAGAAATTTGCAATTAAATGTGTGACACCAATATAGTCGTATTAAATTCCTAAAGGCATGATAACATTTATATATATATGACTGCTTTTTTTATTTATTGTAAAACTGATATTTCAATTCTGTAAAACTGATTTTTCAATTCTGTAAAACTGATTTTTCAATACTGTAAAACTGATTTTTCAATTCTGTAAAACTGATTTTTCAATACTGTATAAAACTGATATTAAAATTCTGTAAAACTGATTTTTCAATTCCTTTTGACCAAAATTAATATTTTTGTCAACATTCTTATATATCGTAATACATATAATAGTATGACCTCGACGTCATCTCTGCGCTCGCCAAGCAGTAAATACGTGGACCTCATGACGTCGTGGACAATAACTGGCGGTCTCTTGTAGTTTCGTATCTCTGTCATCGTGTGCTGGTCCATCCGTGCAATTGGGTGCATACCTGTCATAAGTGATTTGATTAATCATCGGAATCGTTTTACAATGCTGCAATACTATTAACCCATTCAACACTAAGTAACTGACCTGGACTGGTGCATGTTATTTTTAAACCAATAAATTAATAACAAAATTACATTTGGACAAGTTCATTTATCAAAATGGGTAATTTTGTCTAAAAATAGTAATATTACTAGCAAAAAGTGCAGATCTTGATGAGACAGCTCATGAGTCGGCCCATCTGGATCTACACCTTTTGTAAGCCTATTTAGAGGTCTGTGGTGTTGAAAGGGTTAAACAATGTCTTTAATTTCATTTAGAACCACAATCACCCAATGCAACCATCTACATCAAATTTTCTATACTGTGTAAAGTGGATTTGATCGACTTATTCGCTGCTTATAATAGGCTTGCTGCAGGCATATTTCACTCACTGTTTGTAGCAGACTTCAGGCATGTTTCAATCCAGTTTCGCGGTTCATTGCATCCTCAGTAAAGCTCAGTATGGTGGCCTCCTTGGTGATTGGTTAACGTCGTTGACTTCAAATCACTTGCCCTTCACCGTAATAAGTTCAAATCTCATTGCGGTCCAATTATTTAATGTGAGGAACATATCCAACTGGCATGTAGAATGTTGATGGTTCTATCCGGGTATCCGTAGATGATTGAAATACTGCTCGGAGGGGTAGCCGGGGTCTTCCTCCACCAATAATAGCTGGGGGGGGGGGGGCTATCAGACGGTCATGACCAAAGCTGTTGGTGCGACTTTAAATAAACCCCAAAAACAATCGGAGCTCAGTACAAGTCCAGCATACCTGCCATAATTAGGTTTCATCTACGATTTACAACTGTTGGGAGAACCGTAGATACGACAAGGATATATGTCGTACCGGATCGAGTGTCGGGAGGACCGAGATAAGACGAGCATATGTATGGTACGGAATAGTGTCAGTAGGACCGTAGATACGACAAGGATATGTATGGTACGGAATAGTGTCAGTAGGACCGTAGATACTATATGATGACATGTATGCTTGATAACCGTAGATTCAACAACGACGTGTGATACGGAATCAAGTGTGAGGAGGAATCGAGAGTATCGGACGGAATCGGGGTGATTATAGTAACATATGACTACAGGGATACAGACTACAGGGATACAGACTACAGGGATACAGACTACAGGGATGCAGACTACAGGGATACAGACTACAGGGATACAGACTACAGGGATACAGATTACAAGGATACAGATTACAGGGATGATGATTACAGGGATACAGACTACAGGGATACAGACTACAGGGATACAGACTACATACTACAGGGATACAGACTACATACTACAGGGATACAGATTACAGGGATACATATTACAGGGATACAGACTACAGGGATACAGACTACAGGGATACAGACTACATACTACAGGGATACAGATTACAGGGATACAGACTACAGGGATACAGACTACAGGGATACAGACTACAGGGATACAGACTACAGGGATACAGACTACAGGGATGATGACTACGGGATACAACTACGGGATACAGACTACAGGGATACAGACTACGTGGATACAGACTACGGGGATACAGACTACAGGGATACAGACTACGGGGATACAGACTACATGGATACAGACTACATGGATACAGACTACATGGATAAAGACTACGGGGATACAGACTACAGGGATGATGACTACGGGGATACAGACTACAGGGATGATGACTACGGGGATACAGACTACAGGGATACAGACTACAGGGATACAGACTACAGGGATACAGACGACATGGATACAGACTACGGGGATACAGACTACAGGGATGATGACTACGGGGATACAGACTACAGGGATACAGACTACAGGGATACAGACTACAGGGATACAGACTACAGGGATACAGACTACAGGGATGATGATTACAGGGATACAGACTACGGGGATACAGACTACAGGGATACAGACTACAGGGATACAGACTACATGGATACAGACTACGGGGATACAGACTACAGGGATACAGACTACAGGGATACAGACTACATGGATACAGACTACGGGGATACAGACTACAGGGATACAGACTACAGGGATACAGACTACATGGATACAGACTACGATACTACAGGGATACAGACTACAGGGATACAGACTACAGGGATACAGACTACAGGGATACAGACTACAGGGATGATGATTACAGGGATACAGACTACAGGGATACAGACTACAGGGATACAGACTACAGGGATACAGACTACGGGGATACAGACTACGGGGATACAGACTACGGGGATACAGATTACAGGGATACAGACTACAGGGATACAGACTACGGGGATACAGACTACATGGATACAACTACATGGATACAGACTACGGGGATACAGACTACAGGGATACAGACTACGGGGATACAGACTACATGGATACAGACTACATGGATACAGACTGCATGGATACAGACTACATGGATACAGACTACGGGGATACAGACTACAGGGATGATGACTACGGGGATACAGACTACAGGGATACAGACTACAGGGATACAGACTACAGGGATACAGACTACATGGATACAGACTACGGGGATACAGACTACAGGGATACAGACTACAGGGATACAGACTACGGGGATACAGACTACAGGGATGATGACTACGGGGATACAGACTACAGGGATACAGACTACATGGATACAGACTACGGGGATACAGACTACAGGGATACAGACTACGGGGATACAGACTACATGGATACAGACTACATGGATACAGACTACGGGGATACAGACTACAGGGATGATGACTACGGGGATACAGACTACAGGGATACAGACTACGGGGATACAGACTACGGGGATACAGACTACGGGGATACAGACTACAGGGATACAGACTACAGGGATACAGACTACATGGATACAGACTACGGGGATACAGACTACAGGGATACAGACTACGGGGATACAGACTACATGGATACAGACTACATGGATACAGACTACGGGGATACAGACTACAGGGATACAGACTACAGGGATACAGACTAAATGGATACAGACTACGGGGATACAGACTACAGGGATACAGACTACAGGGATACAGACTATAGGGATACAGACTACAGGGATACAGTCTACAGGGATACAGACTACATGGATGATGATTACAGGGATATAGACTACAGGGATACAGACTACGGGGATACAGACTACAGGGATACAGACTACAGGGATACAGACTACGGGGATACATACTACGGGGATACAGATTACGGGGATACAGATTACAGGGATACAGACTACAGGGATACAGACTACGGGGATACAGACTACATGGATACATACTACATGGATACAGACTACGGGGATACAGACTACATGGATGATGACTACGGGGATACAGACTACGGGGATACAGACTACGGGGATACAGACTACGGGGATACAGACTACAGGGATGATGACTACGGGGATACAGGCTACGGGGATACAGACTACAGGGATACAGACTACAGGGATACAGACTACATGGATACAGACTACGGGGATACAGACTACAGGGATACAGACTACGGGGATACAGACTACAGGGATGATGACTACGGGGATACAGACTACATGGATACAGACTACGGGGATACAGACTACAGGGATACAGACTACGGGGATACAGACTACAGGGATACAGACTACATGGATACAGACTACGGGGATACAGACTACAGGGATACAGACTACATGGATACAGACTACGGGGATACAGACTACAGGGATACAGACTACAGGGATACAGACTACATGGATACAGACTACGGGGATACAGACTACAGGGATACAGACTACAGGGATACAGACTACGGGGATACAGACTACATACTACAGGGATACAGATTACAGGGATACAGACTACAGGGATACAGACTACAGGGATACAGACTACAGGGATACAGACTACAGGGATACAGACTACAGGGATACAGACTACAGGGATGATGACTACGGGGATACAGACTACAGGGATACAGACTACAGGGATACAGACTACATGGATACAGACTACGGGGATACAGACTACAGGGATACAGACTACGGGGATACAGACTACATGGATACAGACTACATGGATACAGACTACATGGATACAGACTACGGGGATACAGACTACAGGGATGATGACTACGGGGATACAGACTACAGGGATGATGACTACGGGGATACAGACTACAGGGATACAGACTACAGGGATACAGACTACAGGGATACAGACGACATGGATACAGACTACGGGGATACAGACTACAGGGATACAGACTACAGGGATACAGACTACAGGGATACAGACTACAGGGATACAGATTACAGGGATGATGATTACAGGGATACAGACTACAGGGATACAGACTACAGGGATACAGACTACATACTACAGGGATACAGACTACATACTACAGGGATACAGATTACAGGGATACAGATTACAGGGATACAGACTACAGGGATACAGACTACGGGGATACAGACTACATGGATACAGACTACATGGATACAGACTACGGGGATACAGACTACAGGGATGATGACTACGGGGATACAGACTACAGGGATACAGACTACAGGGATACAGACTACGGGGATACAGACTACAGGGATACAGACTACGGGGATACAGACTACAGGGATGATGATTACGGGGATACAGACTACGGGGATACAGACTACAGGGATACAGACTACAGGGATACAGACTACATGGATACAGACTACGGGGATACAGACTACAGGGATACAGACTACGGGGATACAGACTACAGGGATACAGACTACATGGATACAGACTACGGGGATACAGACTACAGGGATACAGACTACAGGGATACAGACTAAATGGATACAGACTACGGGGATACAGACTACAGGGATACAGACTACAGGGATACAGACTACAGGGATACAGACTACAGGGATACAGACTACATGGATGATGATTACAGGGATATAGACTACAGGGATACAGACTACAGGGATACAGACTACAGGGATACAGACTACAGGGATACAGACTACATGGATACAGACTACGGGGATACAGACTACAGGGATACAGACTACGGGGATACAGACTACATGGATACAGACTACATGGATACAGACTACATGGATACAGACTACATGGATACAGACTACGGGGATACAGACTACAGGGATGATGACTACGGGGATACAGACTACAGGGATGATGACTACGGGGATACAGACTACAGGGATACAGACTACAGGGATACAGACTACAGGGATACAGACGACATGGATACAGACTACGGGGATACAGACTACAGGGATACAGACTACAGGGATACAGACTACATGGATACAGACTACGGGGATACAGACTACGGGGATGATGACTACGGGGATACAGACTACAGGGATACAGACTACATGGATACAGACTACGGGGATACAGACTACAGGGATACAGACTACATGGATACAGACTACATGGATACAGACTACATGGATACAGACTACGGGGATACAGACTACAGGGATGATGACTACGGGGATACAGACTACAGGGATACAGACTACGGGGATACAGACTACGGGGATACAGACTACGGGGATACAGACTACAGGGATGATGACTACGGGGATACAGACTACGGGGATACAGACTACAGGGATACAGACTACAGGGATACAGACTACATGGATACAGACTACGGGGATACAGACTACAGGGATACAGACTACAGGGATACAGACTACAGGGATACAGACTACATGGATACAGACTACGGGGATACAGACTACAGGGATACAGACTACAGGGATACAGACTACAGGGATACAGACTACAGGGATACAGACTACATGGATGATGATTACAGGGATATAGACTACAGGGATACAGACTACAGGGATACAGACTACAGGGATACAGACTACAGGGATACAGACTACGGGGATACAGACTACAGGGATACAGACTACAGGGATAC
>CM026399.1:32332744-32471636 GCA_014843695.1 Archivesica marissinica
ACAGAAATCAGATTACGTGTCGGTGGCATCCAGAAGCAGGTCCCACTTGTCTTCGCCCTGATGTCGCGGAGACAGAAATCAGATTACGTGTCGGTGGCATCCAGAAGCAGTTCCCACTTGTCTTCGCCCTGATGTCGCGGAGACAGAAATCAGATTACGTGTCGGTGGCATCCAGAAGCAGTTCCCACTTGTCTTCGCCCTGATGTCGCGGAGACAGAAATCAGATTACGTGACGGTATAATTGGTCATGCAATTACATATTCGATTAAGCAACATCACCCTCAAATTTATAACATTTTATTTTTTTTTTTTATTTTATACTTAAGCAAGTTTGAACAACTTATATTAATCACTCTCGTTGGCTCGGATGTAAGCGTATATGTGGTCATTCATGTGTGAGGAAACCGGAGTACCCGGAGAAAACCCACCTGTCCGATCTGGCGACCAGCGTACCATCTCACATACTTCTCTGTCCGAGGATCGAACCCGTGAGAACATATTGATTATCAATAAAAAGTCATGATCGATGTATTGTGTGTATATGTATTTATTAACTATTTTACTGCAAATGTATTTCAGGTTTTCCAGTCGCTGAAGGACATCATGCCACAGACAACCGTGGAGTCGTTCGTGCTCGATTTTGAGCGAGGTGAGTATATAAAAGAAACACTGATATCTGTGTGTTATACGTTTATTTCAAAGGATATATATAGGATAGGATAGTGCCTGTGACAGACAGAGACCCATTCCAGAGTCTCTACTGGTTATGTTACGTCCACGCTGCATAGCACCGACACGAGACCTCGGTTTAACGTTCCATCTGAAAGACTGTTAATTTTATTAGGGTCAGACGGGGGATTGAACCTGCGATCCCTGGATTACCAGTCCAGCGTGTTACCACTGGACTACAGATCCGTCTGTATATTTTCATTACAGCCATTAAAGCATTATATATGTTTCAATTACAGCTGCGTGGCAAGCGTTGGAAGAGGTGTTCCCGGGAGTGCCGACGAAGGGATGCGTCTTCCACTGGACACAGGCGGTGTGGCGACACGTCCAGGAGTACGGTCGTGTGCCCACCTACAGGCAGACGAAGACCACCCACCAGTTTGTGAGCCAGCTTCTGGCTCTCCCGTTCCTCCCCGGTGCCCACATCCCACCGACATTCGACTCACTTCGTGTTAGGGCGAACACCGATGCGCTAAAGGTATAAAATGCATCCATATTGGTTACTTAAATTTGGCAACTATAATTTAATTGTATATGATCAAAATTAAATATTACTACATGTACGTATATGGGATCGTGTAATTAATTATTATCATAATATTTAATTTCTTTCTCACTTTCAGATGTTGGTGACATATATTCAGCGCCAGTGGATCGCCAGCGTGACGTTCCCGCCCGCTTCCTGGTCAGTCTGCCGTCATACAGTCCGAACCAACAACGACGTCGAAGGTAGGTGTTATGTATGTAGTCGTACATGAATATCAAGATGTTTGTATATGTAATTGATTACACATCCACGTAAACCAAGCTCAACATATTATTTGCTTACGTTAATACTATAATTTATTTCGTTTTCCAGGATGGCACTACCGGATGTTTCCATTTCAGTGAAGATGTTACCGACACAGACGAAGAGAACGGCCCTTTTTAGGGCCAACTATTGTTGGCTGGCTTAATGATGTGCAATATATATACGTCTTATTCGGCAAATTAATATGATATACATTGTACATCATCCTGTCACACCTCCTCGTGGTGCCAGCTGGTAACATGGTTTCATTTCACTACATTGTTATATGAAACCGTGGCTGACGTGACAGGCAATATTATATATTGAATATTATATATAAATATAATATTTAGGGCGAATCGACCTGGGGCGAACGTGCAACTAGGGCGAAACAACTCATAGTGCGAACGTGTAATTGGGGCGAAACGACCCGGGACCCTTAAGACACAAGTATTTTAAAAGATATTACTATACCTGGCCTACGTTACAATAATTGACCAACCTTTTAACAGCCGAATCAAAAGAATTATTACTAAAACTGTCCAAATTTATTTACTTTGCAAATTTACTAAGAAAGTAACTTCATTACACAATTAAAATTATTTGTATTCGTTAAGCACTTCTCTGAAAATCCATGACTGTCTACTCATATATATTGCGTATTTGCTATAAGCATATGACTATGTGTTATGCAATAAATTATTGCTGTTGTTGTTGTTGTTGTTGTAAATACTCTGTATGTTATAGTAGATGGTAAGCGTACAACTGAAAACCGCTTGTTTCTCACAAGTTAACTGCATATATATATATATATATATATATATATATTTTATTTATTTGCCATATTCACAATACCATTTGTTAATTGCCAAAAGCATGTATATTGCTGCTTTTGTTGTAATAAAGTTTGAAACTAAGATATGTTCTCTCTAGGAGCGGTATTCAAAGCAACTTTTAACAACATTATTATAACCTGAATATATAGTCTTAAACCAAAGACGTAAATAACAGCATTGTACTTTCTCTATCTCAAAATTCAGCAGATGTTTTACATGTGCTCTTCTTGGTAGTCAATAAGTTGGCAAGACGTTTTAGGTGGGACAGACTGTACCTCTGTTTCTCTGTTTCTGTTCACATATACATCAATTAGAACCACTAGTAGTCTACAGCTCAGATGGTTTCCAACCGGCATACGACACTGGTGACAACTGCTTACCGTACGACGGTTTGGAAGGATTCATTAGGAATTGACGCGGTTTCTTGTCAATGTCGTCATTTTCTATAATGCCGAATGGGTGATTATCTTCTTCTTCCACTTCATGTATTTCACCTCGACCTTTAAGTTCGACTTGTTCCCTATTTGTAGGGCTGGACGATCTGGATCGGTCGTCAGCTTCTTCTACATCGTTAAACCTCTGAAGTCGTTCAGCTTCCTTTCTCTCCGGTTCTTCTACGTCCTTCTGCTCCACATCCTTTCTCTCCCGCTCCTCTTCCTTCTGTCGCACGTCTTTGATCAGCTGTTTGTCCTGCAGTGTAAAACAACGATGTTTGTTTGTTTCAATAATAAAGAAACAATATCAATCATTTTAACCGCCTAGCCCTTAATTTCGACGGTAACGCAGTGGTAATGTGGTCAGGTTTGTTAGTGTCGTTGTGGTATATGGGTTGAACACTTAATTAAATGGTGTGCTTAATAGGTAGACATTTCTCCTAAATACATATCTGCATGTGGTATTATTTCTCCTAAATACATATATGCATGTGGTATTATTTCTCCTAAATACATATATGCATGTGGTATTATTTCTCCTAAATACATATATGCATGTGGTATTATTTCTCCTAAATACGTATATGTATGTGGTATTATTTTTCCTAAATACATATATGCATGTGGTATTATTTCTCCTAAATGCATATATGCATGTGGTATTATTTCTCCTAAATACATATATGCATGTGGTATTATTTCTCCTAAATACAGTTATGCATGTGGTATTATACATTGAATTTGAATGTATGATTGTTGATGTGTGTAAATATTTGTAAATAATGAAATGAATAAATTTATAAAAAAATAAAAATATTTCTCCTAAAGTAGCATAATATAATTTTATTAGAAAGAAGACGACACTGACCCATTTATAGAACGAGCATATCCCATTGGAAACAGCTCGGCATTTCCCCAAGCTATATGGCTGTATGATATTATCCACCTCGTCAGCGACTTCTATATGCACGTCCTCTGGGCGCCTACAGATCACTCTCTTCTGTAAACTCTCCTTCCCCTGCCTCCCCATCAGAAACTGAATCTGTTCCCATTCCTGAAAAATCATAATAAATTTAAATAAATAAACAAATCGGTAAACTAAAAATAATCACACAGCAAGGGAATTCGTAACTCTGGAGTATCATTATGACATATTAATAACCCGGTTCCCGGCATCATTGTGACATATTAATAACCAGGTTCCAGGCATCATTATGACATATTAATAACCCGGTTCCAGACATGCAATATGTTTCTGGAATTACTCAGAGACAATTCCGAAGCATAGGTAGATGTGTGCATTCATTAGACACTATATACACTAGACACGGGAAGGCAATCGGAGGTTTGAGAAATTTGCAATTAAATGTGTGACACCAATATAGTCGTATTAAATTCCTAAAGGCATGATAACATTTATATATATATGACTGCTTTTTTTATTTATTGTAAAACTGATATTTCAATTCTGTAAAACTGATTTTTCAATTCTGTAAAACTGATTTTTCAATACTGTAAAACTGATTTTTCAATTCTGTAAAACTGATTTTTCAATACTGTATAAAACTGATATTAAAATTCTGTAAAACTGATTTTTCAATTCCTTTTGACCAAAATTAATATTTTTGTCAACATTCTTATATATCGTAATACATATAATAGTATGACCTCGACGTCATCTCTGCGCTCGCCAAGCAGTAAATACGTGGACCTCATGACGTCGTGGACAATAACTGGCGGTCTCTTGTAGTTTCGTATCTCTGTCATCGTGTGCTGGTCCATCCGTGCAATTGGGTGCATACCTGTCATAAGTGATTTGATTAATCATCGGAATCGTTTTACAATGCTGCAATACTATTAACCCATTCAACACTAAGTAACTGACCTGGACTGGTGCATGTTATTTTTAAACCAATAAATTAATAACAAAATTACATTTGGACAAGTTCATTTATCAAAATGGGTAATTTTGTCTAAAAATAGTAATATTACTAGCAAAAAGTGCAGATCTTGATGAGACAGCTCATGAGTCGGCCCATCTGGATCTACACCTTTTGTAAGCCTATTTAGAGGTCTGTGGTGTTGAAAGGGTTAAACAATGTCTTTAATTTCATTTAGAACCACAATCACCCAATGCAACCATCTACATCAAATTTTCTATACTGTGTAAAGTGGATTTGATCGACTTATTCGCTGCTTATAATAGGCTTGCTGCAGGCATATTTCACTCACTGTTTGTAGCAGACTTCAGGCATGTTTCAATCCAGTTTCGCGGTTCATTGCATCCTCAGTAAAGCTCAGTATGGTGGCCTCCTTGGTGATTGGTTAACGTCGTTGACTTCAAATCACTTGCCCTTCACCGTAATAAGTTCAAATCTCATTGCGGTCCAATTATTTAATGTGAGGAACATATCCAACTGGCATGTAGAATGTTGATGGTTCTATCCGGGTATCCGTAGATGATTGAAATACTGCTCGGAGGGGTAGCCGGGGTCTTCCTCCACCAATAATAGCTGGGGGGGGGGGCTATCAGACGGTCATGACCAAAGCTGTTGGTGCGACTTTAAATAAACCCCAAAAACAATCGGAGCTCAGTACAAGTCCAGCATACCTGCCATAATTAGGTTTCATCTACGATTTACAACTGTTGGGAGAACCGTAGATACGACAAGGATATATGTCGTACCGGATCGAGTGTCGGGAGGACCGAGATAAGACGAGCATATGTATGGTACGGAATAGTGTCAGTAGGACCGTAGATACGACAAGGATATGTATGGTACGGAATAGTGTCAGTAGGACCGTAGATACTATATGATGACATGTATGCTTGATAACCGTAGATTCAACAACGACGTGTGATACGGAATCAAGTGTGAGGAGGAATCGAGAGTATCGGACGGAATCGGGGTGATTATAGTAACATATGACTACAGGGATACAGACTACAGGGATACAGACTACAGGGATACAGACTACAGGGATGCAGACTACAGGGATACAGACTACAGGGATACAGACTACAGGGATACAGACTACAGGGATACAGACTACAGGGATGATGACTACAGGGATACAGACTACAGGGATACAGACTACAGGGATACAGACTACAGGGATACAGACTACAGGGATACAGACTACAGGGATACATACTACAGGATACAGACTACGGGATACAGACTACAGGGATACAGACTACGGGATACAGACTACATGGATACAGACTACATGGATACAGACTACATGGATACAACTACAGGATACAGACTACGGGGATACAGACTACAGGGATGATGACTACGGGGATACAGACTACAGGGATACAGACTACAGGGATACAGACTACAGGGATACAGACTACAGGGATACAGACTACATGGATACAGACTACGGGGATACAGACTACAGGGATACAGACTACAGGGATACAGACTACAGGGATACAGACTACAGGGATACAGACTACGGGATGAGACTACAGGGATACAGACTACAGGGATACAGACTACATGGATACAGACTACGGGGATACAGACTACAGGGATACAGACTACGGGGATACAGACTACATGGATACAGACTACATGGATACAGACTACGGGGATACAGACTACAGGGATGATGACTACGGGGATACAGACTACAGGGATACAGACTACGGGGATACAGACTACGGGGATACAGACTACGGGGATACAGACTACAGGGATGATGACTACGGGGATACAGACTACGGGGATACAGACTACAGGGATACAGACTACAGGGATACATACTACATGGATACAGACTACGGGGATACAGACTACAGGGATACAGACTACGGGGATACAGACTACAGGGATACAGACTACATGGATACAGACTACGGGGATACAGACTACAGGGATACAGACTACAGGGATACAGACTAAATGGATACAGACTACGGGGATACAGACTACAGGGATACAGACTACAGGGATACAGACTACAGGGATACAGACTACAGGGATACAGACTACATGGATGATGATTACAGGGATATAGACTACAGGGATACAGACTACAGGGATACAGACTACAGGGATACAGACTACGGGGATACATACTACGGGGATACAGACTACGGGGATACAGATTACAGGGATACAGACTACAGGGATACAGACTACGGGGATACAGACTACATGGATACATACTACATGGATACAGACTACGGGGATACAGACTACAGGGATGATGACTACGGGGATACAGACTACAGGGATACAGACTACGGGGATACAGACTACGGGGATACAGACTACAGGGATGATGACTACGGGGATACAGGCTACGGGGATACAGACTACAGGGATACAGACTACAGGGATACAGACTACATGGATACAGACTACGGGGATACAGACTACAGGGATACAGACTACGGGGATACAGACTACAGGGATGATGACTACGGGGATACAGACTACATGGATACAGACTACAGGGATACAGACTACAGGGATACAGACTACGGGGATACAGACTACAGGGATACAGACTACATGGATACAGACTACGGGGATACAGACTACAGGGATACAGACTACATGGATACAGACTACGGGGATACAGACTACAGGGATACAGACTACAGGGATACAGACTACATGGATACAGACTACGGGGATACAGACTACAGGGATACAGACTACAGGGATACAGACTACGGGATACAGACTACAGGGATACAGACTACAGGGATACAGACTACAGGGATACAGACTACAGGGATACAGACTACATGGATACAGACTACGGGGATACAGACTACAGGGATACAGACTACGGGGATACAGACTACATGGATACAGACTACATGGATACAGACTACATGGATACAGACTACGGGGATACAGACTACAGGGATGATGACTACGGGGACAGACTACAGGGATGATGACTACGGGGATACAGACTACAGGGATACAGACTACAGGGATACAGACTACAGGGATACAGACTACATGGATACAGACTACGGGGATACAGACTACAGGGATACAGACTACAGGGATACAGACTACAGGGATACAGATGACTACAGGGATACAGACTACAGGGATACAGACTACATGGATACAGACTACGGGGATACAGACTACAGGGATACAGACTACGGGATACAGACTACATGGATACAGACTACGGGGATACAGACTACATGGATACAGACTACGGGGATACAGACTACAGGGATGATGACTACAGGGATACAGACTACAGGGATACAGACTACAGGGATACAGACTACAGGGATGATGACTACGGGGATACAGATTACAGGGATACAGACTACATGGATACAGACTACGGGGATACAGACTACAGGGATACAGACTACGGGGATACAGACTACATGGATACAGACTACGGGGATACAGACTACAGGGATGATGACTACAGGGATACAGACTACAGGGATACAGACTACAGGGATACAGACTACAGGGATGATGACTACGGGGATACAGACTACAGGGATACAGACTACAGGGATACAGACTACAGGGATACAGACTACAGGGATACAGACTACATGGATACAGACTACGGGGATACAGACTACAGGGATACAGACTACGGGGATACAGACTACATGGATACAGACTACATGGATACAGACTACATGGATACATACTACAGGGATGATGACTACGGGGATACAGACTACAGGGATGATGACTACGGGGATACATACTACAGGGATACAGACTACAGGGATACAGACTACAGGGATACAGACTACAGGGATACAGACGACATGGATACAGACTACGGGGATACAGACTACAGTGATACAGACTACAGGGATACAGACTACATGGATACAGATTACGGGGATACAGACTACAGGGATGATGACTACGGGGATACAGACTACAGGGATACGGACTACATGGATACAGACTACGGGGATACAAACTACATGGATACAGACTACATGGATACAGACTACGGGGATACAGACTACAGGGATGATGACTACGGGGATACAGACTACAGGGATACAGACTACGGGGATACAGACTACGGGGTGTAGACTACGGGGATACAGACTACGGGGATACAGACTACAGGGATGATGACTACGGGGATACAGACTACGGGATACAGACTACAGGGATACAGACTACAGGGATACAGACTACATGGATACAGACTACGGGGATACAGACTACAGGGATACAGACTACGGGGATACAGACTACAGGGATACAGACTACATGGATACAGACTACGGGGATACAGACTACAGGGATACAGACTACAGGGATACAGACTACATGGATAGAGACTACGGGGATACAGACTACAGGGATACAGACTACAGGGATACAGACTACATGGATGATGATTACAGGGATATAGACTACAGGGATACAGTCTACAGGGATACAGACTACGGGGATACAGACTACGTGGATACAGACTACGGGGATACAGACTACGGGGATACAGATTACAGGGATACAGACTACAGGGATACAGACTACGGGGATACAGACTACATGGATACAGACTACGGGGATACAGACTACAGGGATGATGACTACGGGGATACAGACTACGGGGATACAGACTACAGGGATGATGACTACAGGGATGATGACTACGGGGATACAGGCTACGGGGAAAAAGACTACAGGGATACAGACTACAGGGATACAGACTACATGGATACAGACTACGGGGATACAGACTACAGGGATACAGACTACGGGGATACAGACTACAGGGATGATATCTACGGGGATACAGACTACAGGGATACAGACTACATGGATACAGACTACGGGGATACAGACTACAGGGATACAGACTACAGGGATACAGACTACATGGATACAGACTACGGGGATACAGACTACAGGGATACAGACTACAGGGATACAGACTACGGGGATACAGACTACATACTACAGGGATACAGATTACAGGGATACAGACTACAGGGATACAGACTACAGGGATACAGACTACAGGGATACAGACTACAGGGATACAGACTACAGGGATACAGACTACAGGGATGATGACTACGGGGATACAGACTACAGGGATACAGACTACAGGGATACAGACTACATGGATACAGACTACGGGGATACAGACTACAGGGATACAGACTACGGGGATACAGACTACATGGATACAGACTACATGGATACAGACTACATGGATACAGACTACGGGGATACAGACTACAGGGATGATGACTACGGGGATACAGACTACAGGGATGATGACTACGGGGATACAGACTACAGGGATACAGACTACAGGGATACAGACTACAGGGATACAGACGACATGGATACAGACTACGGGGATACATACTACAGGGATACAGACTACAGGGATACAGACTACAGGGATACAGACTACAGGGATACAGATTACAGGGATGATGATTACAGGGATACAGACTACAGGGATACAGACTACAGGGATACAGACTACATACTACAGGGATACAGACTACATACTACAGGGATACAGATTACAGGGATACAGATTACAGGGATACAGACTACAGGGATACAGACTACAGGGATACAGACTACATACTACAGGGATACAGATTACAGGGATACAGACTACATGGATACAGACTACAGGGATACAGACTACAGGGATACAGACTACAGGGATACAGACTACAGGGATGATGACTACGGGGATACAGACTACAGGGATACAGAATACAGGGATACAGACTACATGGACACAGACTACGGGGATACAGACTACAGGGATACAGACTACGGGGATACAGACTACATGGATACAGACTACATGGATACAGACTACATGGATACAGACTACATGGATACAGACTACGGGGATACAGACTACAGGGATGATGACTACGGGGATACAGACTACAGGGATGATGACTACGGGGATACAGACTACAGGGATACAGACTACAGGGATACAGACTACAGGGATACAGACGACATGGATACAGACTACGGGGATACAGACTACAGGGATACAGACTACAGGGATACAGACTACATGGATACAGACTACGGGGATACAGACTACGGGGATGATGACTACTGGGATACAGACTACAGGGATACAGACTACATGGATACAGACTACGGGGATACAGACTACATGGATACAGACTACATGGATACAGACTACGGGGATACAGACTACAGGGATACAGACTACGGGGATACAGACTACGGGGATACAGACTACGGGGATACAGACTACAGGGATGATGATTACGGGGATACAGACTACGGGGATACAGACTACAGGGATACAGACTACAGGGATACATACTACATGGATACAGACTACGGGGATACAGACTACAGGGATACAGACTACGGGGATACAGACTACAGGGATACAGACTACATGGATACAGACTACGGGGATACAGACTACAGGGATACAGACTACAGGGATACAGACTAAATGGATACAGACTACGGGGATACAGACTACAGGGATACAGACTACAGGGATACAGACTACAGGGATACAGACTACAGGGATACAGACTACATGGATGATGATTACAGGGATATAGACTACAGGGATACAGACTACAGGGATACAGACTACAGGGATACAGAATACAGGGATACAGACTACATGGACACAGACTACGGGGATACAGACTACAGGGATACAGACTACGGGGATACAGACTACATGGATACAGACTACATGGATACAGACTACATGGATACAGACTACATGGATACAGACTACGGGGATACAGACTACAGGGATGATGACTACGGGGATACAGACTACAGGGATGATGACTACGGGGATACAGACTACAGGGATACAGACTACAGGGATACAGACTACAGGGATACAGACGACATGGATACAGACTACGGGGATACAGACTACAGGGATACAGACTACAGGGATACAGACTACATGGATACAGACTACGGGGATACAGACTACGGGGATGATGACTACTGGGATACAGACTACAGGGATACAGACTACATGGATACAGACTACGGGGATACAGACTACAGGGATACAGACTACGGGGATACAGACTACATGGATACAGACTACATGGATACAGACTACGGGGATACAGACTACAGGGATGATGACTACGGGGATAGAGACTACAGGGATACAGACTACGGGGATACAGACTACGGGGATACAGACTACGGGGATACAGACTACAGGGATGATGATTACGGGGATACAGACTACGGGGATACAGACTACAGGGATACAGACTACAGGGATACATACTACATGGATACAGACTACGGGGATACAGACTACAGGGATACAGACTACGGGGATACAGACTACAGGGATACAGACTACATGGATACAGACTACGGGGATACAGACTACAGGGATACAGACTACAGGGATACAGACTAAATGGATACAGACTACGGGGATACAGACTACAGGGATACAGACTACAGGGATACAGACTACAGGGATACAGACTACAGGGATACAGACTACATGGATGATGATTACAGGGATATAGACTACAGGGATACAGACTACAGGGATACAGACTACAGGGATACAGACTACGGGGATACATACTACGGGGATACAGACTACGGGGATACAGATTACAGGGATACAGACTACAGGGATACAGACTACGGGGATACAGACTACATGGATACATACTACATGGATACAGACTACGGGGATACAGACTACAGGGATGATGACTACGGGGATACAGACTACAGGGATACAGACTACGGGGATACAGACTACGGGGATACAGACTACAGGGATGATGACTACGGGGATACAGGCTACGGGGATACAGACTACAGGGATACAGACTACAGGGATACAGACTACATGGATACAGACTACGGGGATACAGACTACAGGGATACAGACTACGGGGATACAGACTACAGGGATGATGACTACGGGGATACAGACTACATGGATACAGACTACGGGGATACAGACTACAGGGATACAGACTACGGGGATACAGACTACAGGGATACAGACTACATGGATACAGACTACGGGGATACAGACTACAGGGATACAGACTACATGGATACAGACTACGGGGATACAGACTACAGGGATACAGACTACAGGGATACAGACTACATGGATACAGACTACGGGGATACAGACTACAGGGATACAGACTACATGGATACAGACTACGGGGATACAGACTACAGGGATACAGACTACAGGGATACAGACTACAGGGATACAGACTACATGGATACAGACTACGGGGATACAGACTATAGGGATACAGACTACATGGATACAGACTACATGGATACAGACTACATGGATACAGACTACATGGATACAGACTACATGGATACAGACTACGGGGATACAGACTACAGGGATGATGACTACGGGGATACATACTACAGGGATGATGACTACGGGGATACAGACTACAGGGATACAGACTACATGGATACAGACTACGGGGATACAGACTACAGGGATACAGACTACATGGATACAGACTACGGGGATACAGACTACAGGGATGATGACTACGGGGATACAGACTACAGGGATACAGACTACATGGATACAGACTACGGGGATACAGACTACGGGGATACAGACTACATGGATACAGACTACATGGATACAGACTACGGGGATACAGACTACAGGGATGATGACTACAGGGATACAGACTACAGGGATACAGACTACAGGGATACAGACTACAGGGATGATGACTACGGGGATACAGACTACAGAGATACAGACTACAGGGATACAGACTACAGGGATACAGACTACAGGGATACAGACTACATGGATACAGACTACGGGGATACAGACTACAGGGATACAGACTACGGGGATACAGACTACATGGATACAGACTACATGGATACAGACTACATGGATACATACTACAGGGATGATGACTACGGGGATACAGACTACAGGATGATGACTACGGGGATACATACTACAGGGATACAGACTACAGGGATACAGACTACAGGGATACAGACTACAGGGATACAGACGACATGGATACAGACTACGGGGATACAGACTACAGTGATACAGACTACAGGGATACAGACTACATGGATACAGATTACGGGGATACAGACTACGGGGATACAGACTACAGGGATGATGACTACGGGGATACGACTACAGGGATACGGACTACATGGATACAGACTACGGGGATACAGACTACAGGGATACAGACTACGGGGATACAGACTACATGGATACAGACTACATGGATACAGACTACGGGGATACAGACTACAGGGATGATGACTACGGGGATACAGACTACAGGGATACAGACTACGGGGATACAGACTACGCGGATACAGACTACGGGGATACAGACTACAGGGATGATGACTACGGGGATACAGACTACGGGGATACAGACTACAGGGATACAGACTACAGGGATACAGACTACATGGATACAGACTACGGGGATACAGACTACAGGGATACAGACTACGGGGATACAGACTACAGGGATACAGACTACATGGATACAGACTACGGGGATACAGACTACAGGGATACAGACTACAGGGATACAGACTACATGGATACAGACTACGGGGATACAGACTACAGGGATACAGACTACAGGGATACAGACTACATGGATGATGATTACAGGGATATAGACTACAGGGATACAGACTACAGGGATACAGACTACGGGGATACAGACTACGGGGATACAGACTACGGGGATACAGACTACGGGGATACAGACTACGGGGATACAGACTACGGGGATACAGATTACAGGGATACAGACTACAGGGATACAGACTACGGGGATACAGACTACATGGATACAGACTACATGGATACAGACTACGGGGATACAGACTACAGGGATGATGACTACGGGGATACAGACTACAGGGATACAGACTACGGGGATACATACTACGGGGATACAGACTACAGGGATGATGACTACAGGGATGATGACTACGGGGATACAGGCTACGGGGATACAGACTACAGGGATACAGACTACAGGGATACAGACTACATGGATACAGACTACGGGGATACAGACTACAGGGATACAGACTACGGGGATACAGACTACAGGGATGATGACTACGGGGATACAGACTACAGGGATACAGACTACATGGATACAGACTACGGGGATACAGACTACAGGGATACAGACTACGGGGATACAGACTACAGGGATACAGACTACATGGATACAGACTACGGGGATACAGACTACAGGGATACAGACTACAGGGATACAGACTACATGGATACAGACTACGGGGATACAGACTACAGGGATACAGACTACATGGATACAGACTACGGGGATACAGACTACAGGGATACAGACTACATGGATACAGACTACGGGGATACAGACTACAGGGATACAGACTACAGGGATACAGACTAAATGGATACAGACTACGGGGATACAGACTACAGGGATACAGACTACATGGATACAGACTACGGGGATACAGACTACAGGGATACAGACTACAGGGATACAGACTACAGGGATACAGACTACGGGGATACAGACTACAGTGATACAGACTACGGGGATACAGACTACATGGATACAGACTACATGGATACAGACTACGGGGATACAGACTACAGGGATGATTACTACGGGGATGCAGACTACAGGGATGATGACTACGGGGATACAGACTACAGGGATACAGACTACAGGGATACAGACTACATGGATACAGACTACGGGGATACAGACTACAGGGATACAGACTACATGGATACAGACTACGGGGATACAGACTACAGGGATGATGACTACGGGGATACAGACTACAGGGATACAGACTACATGGATACAGACTACGGGGATACAGACTACAGGGATACAGACTACGGGGATACAGACTACATGGATTCAGACTACATGGATACAGACTACGGGGATACAGACTACAGGGATACAGACTACAGGGATACAGACTACATGGATACAGACTACGGGGATACAGACTACAGGGATACAGACTACGGGGATACAGACTACAGGGATACAGACTACGGGGATACAGACTACGGGGATACAGACTACAGGGATACAGACTACAGGGATACAGACTACAGGGATACAGACTACATGGATACAGACTACAGGGATACAGACTACAGGGATACAGACTACAGGGATACAGATTACAGGGATACAGACTACATGGATGATGATTACAGGGATATAGACTACAGGGATACAGAATACAGGGATACAGACTACGGGGATACAGACTACGGGGATACAGACTACGGGGATACAGACTACGGGGATACAGATTACAGGGATAAAGACTACAGGGATACAGACTACGGGGATACAGACTACGGGGATACAGACTACAGGGATACAGACTACAGGGATACAGACTACAAGACTACAGGGATACAGACTACAGGGATACAGACTACACAGGGATACAGACTACAGGGATACAGACTACAGGGATACATACTACAGGGATACAGACTACAGGGATACATACTACATGGATACAGACTACAGGGATACAGACTACAGGGATACAGACTACAGGGATGATGATTACAGGGATACAGACTACAGGGATACAGACTACAGGGATACAGACTACAGGGATACAGACTACAGGGATACAGACTACAGGGATACAGACTACAGGGATGATGAGTACAGGGATGATGATTACAGGGATACAGACTACAGGGATACAGACTACGGGGATACAGACTACAGGGATACAGACTACAGGGATACAGACTACAGGGATACAGACTACATGGATACAGACGACAGGGATACAGACTACAGGGATGATGATTACAGGGATACAGACTACAGGGATACAGACTACAGGGATACAGACTACAGGGATACAGACTACAGGGATACAGACTACAGGGATACAGACTACAGGGATACAGACTACACAGGGATACAGACTACAGGGATACAGACTACAGGGATACAGACTACAGGGATACAGACTACACAGGGATACAGACTACAGGGATACAGACTACAGGGATACAGACTACACAGGGATACAGGGATACAGACTACACAGGGATACAGACTACACAGGGATACAGACTACAGGGATACAGACTACAGGGATACAGACTACAGGGATGATGATTACAGGGATATGATTACAGGGATACAGACTACAGGGATACAGACTACAGGGATACAGACTACATGGATACAGACTACAGGGATACAGACTACAGGGATACAGACTACAGGGATACAGACTACGGGGATACAGACTACATGGATACAGACTACATGGATACAGACTACATGGATACAGACTACGGGGATACAGACTACAGGGATGATGACTACGGGGATACAGACTACAGGGATGATGACTACGGGGATACAGACTACAGGGATACAGACTACAGGGATACAGACTACAGGGATACAGACTACATGGATACAGACTACGGGGATACAGACTACAGGGATACAGACTGCATGGATACAGACTACGGGGATACAGACTACAGGGATACAGACTACAGGGATACAGACTACATGGATGTAGACTACGGGGATACAGACTACAGGGATGATGACTACGGGGATGATGACTACGGGGATACAGACTACAGGGATACAGACTACGGGGATACAGACTACAGGGATACAGACTACGGGGATACAGACTATATGGATACAGACTACATGGATACAGACTACGGGGATACAGACTACAGGGATGATGACTACGGGGATACAGACTACGGGGATACAGACTACAGGGATACAGACTACGGGGATACAGACTACGGGGATACAGACTACGGGGATACAGACTACAGGGATACAGACTACAGGGATACAGACTACATGGATACAGACTACGGGGATACAGACTACAGGGATACAGACTACGGGGATACAGACTACAGGGATACAGACTACATGGATACAGACTACGGGGATACAGACTACAGGATACAGACTACAGGGATACAGACTACATGGATACAGACTACGGGGATACAGACTACAGGGATACAGACTACAGGGATACAGACTACAGGGATACAGACTACAGGGATACAGACTACATGGATGATGATTACAGGGATACAGACTACAGGGATACAGACTACAGGGATACAGACTACTGGGATACAGACTACGGGATACAGACTACGGGGATACAGACTACGGGGATACAGACTACGGGGATACAGACTACGGGGACTAATACAGACTACGGGGATACAGACTACAGGGATACAGACTACAGGGATACAGACTACAGGGATACAGACTACATGGATACAGACTACGGGGATACAGACTACAGGGATACAGACTGCATGGATACAGACTACGGGGATACAGACTACAGGGATACAGACTACAGGGATACAGACTACATGGATACAGACTACGGGGATACAGACTACAGGGATGATGACTCCGGGGATGATGACTACGGGGATACAGACTACAGGGATACAGACTACGGGGATACAGACTACAGGGATACAGACTACGGGGATACAGACTACAGGGATGATGACTACGGGGATGATGACTACGGGGATACAGACTACAGGGATACAGACTACAGGGATACAGACTATGGGGATACAGACTACGGGGATACAGACTACAGGGATACAGACTACAGGGATACAGACTACAGGGATACAGACTACAGGGATACAGACTAAAGGGATACAGACTACATGGATGATGATTACAGGGATACAGACTACAGGGATACAGATTACAGTGATACAGACTACAGGGATACAGATTACAGGGATACGGACTACAGGGATGATGACTACAGGGATACAGACTACAGGGATACTGACTACACGGATACAGACTACGGGGATACAGATTACAGGGATACATACTACGGGGATACAGACTACGGGGATACAGACTACAGGGATACAGACTACAGGGATACAGACTACAGGGATACAGACTACATGGATACAGACTACAGGGATACAGACTACAGGGATACATACTACAGGGATACAGATTACAGGGATACAGACTACATGGATGATGATTACAGGGATATAGACTACAGGGATACAGACTACAGGGATACAGACTACGGGGATACAGACTACGGGGATACAGACTACGGGGATACAGACTACGGGGATACAGATTACAGGGATACAGACTACAGGGATACAGACTACTGGGATACAGACTACGGGGATACAGACTACAGGGATACAGACTACAGGGATACAGACTACAAGACTACAGGGATACAGACTACAGGGATACAGACTACACAGGGATACAGACTACAGGGAGACAGACTATACAGGGATACATACTACAGGGATACAGACTACAGGGATACATACTACATGGATACAGACTACAGGGATACAGACTACAGGGATACAGACTACAGGGATGATGATTACAGGGATACAGACTACAGGGATACAGACTACAGGGATACAGACTACAGGGATACAGACTACAGGGATACAGACTACAGGGATGATGAGTACAGGGATGATGATTACAGGGATACAGACTACAGGGATACAGACTACGGGGATACAGACTACAGGGATACAGACTACAGGGATACAGACTACAGGGATACAGACTACATGGATACAGACGACAGGGATACAGACTACAGGGATGATGATTACAGGGATGATGATTACAGGGATACAGACTACAGGGATACAGACTACAGGGATACAGACTACAGGGATACAGACTACAGGGATACAGACTACACAGGGATACAGACTACACAGGGATACAGACTACAGGGATACAGACTTCAGGGATACAGACTACAGGGATACAGACTACACAGGGATACAGACTTCAGGGATACAGACTACAGGGATACAGACTACACAGGGATACAGACTACAGGGATACAGACTACAGGGATACAGACTACACAGGGATACAGGGATACAGACTACACAGGGATACAGACTACACAGGGATACAGACTACACAGGGATACAGACTACAGGGATACAGACTACAGGGATACAGCCTACAGGGATGATTATTACAGGGATGATGATTACAGGGATACAGACTACAGGGATGATGACTACGGGGATACAGACTACAGGGATGATGACTACGGGGATACAGACTACAGGGATGATGACTACGGGGATACAGACTACAGGGATACAGACTACGGGGATACAGACTACAGGGATACAGACTACATGGATACAGACTCCGGGGATACAGACTACAGGGATACAGACTACAGGGATACAGACTACATGGATACAGACTACGGGGATACAGACTACAGGGATGATGACTACGGGGATGATGACTACGGGGATACAGACTACAGGGATACAGACTACGGGGATACAGACTACAGGGATACAGACTACGGGGATACAGACTACATGGATACAGACTACATGGATACAGACTACGGGGATACAGACTACAGGGATGATGACTACGGGGATACAGACTACGGGGATACAGACTACAGGGATACAGACTACGGGGATACAGACTACGGGGATACAGACTACGGGGATACAGACTACAGGGATACAGACTACATGGATACAGACTACGGGGATACAGACTACAGGGATACAGACTACGGGGATACAGACTACAGGGATACAGACTACATGGATACAGACTACGGGGATACAGACTACAGGGATACAGACTACAGATACAGACTACGGGGATACAGACTACAGGGATACAGACTACGGGGATACAGACTACAGGGATACAGACTACAGGGATACAGACTACAGGGATACAGACTACAGGGATACAGACTACATGGATGATGATTACAGGGATACAGACTACAGGGATACAGACTACAGGGATACAGACTACGGGGATACAGACTACGGGGATACAGACTACGGGGATACAGACTACGGGGATACAGACTACAGGGATACAGACTACAGGGATACAGACTACGGGGATACAGACTACAGGGATACAGACTACGGGGATACAGACTACAGGGATACAGACTACAGGGATACAGACTACAGGGATACAGACTACAGGGAACAGATACGGATACAGCTACGGGAACAGATACAGGATACAGACTACAGGGATACAGACTACATGGATACAGACTACAGGGATACAGACTACAGGGATACAGACTACAGGGATACAGACTACAGGGATGATGACTACGGGGATACAGACTACAGGGATACAGACTACATGGATACAGACTACGGGGATACAGACTACAGGGATACAGACTACAGGGATACAGACTACAGGGATACAGACTACGGGGATACAGACTACAGGGATACAGACTACAGGGATACAGACTACAGGGATACAGACTACGGGATACAGACTACGGGATACAGACTACGGGGATACAGATTACAGGGATACAGACTACAGCGATACAGACTACGGGGATACAGACTACAGGGATACAGACTACAGGGATACAGACTACAGGGATACAGACTACGGGGATACAGACTACGGGGATACAGACTACGGGGATACAGACTACGGGGATACAGACTACGGGGATACAGATTACAGGGATACAGACTACAGGGATACAGACTATGGGGATACAGACTACGGGGATACAGACTACAGGGATACAGACTACAGGGATACAGACTACAGGGATACAGACTACAGGGATACAGACTACAGGGATACAGACTACATGGATGATGATTACAGGGATACAGACTACAGGGATACAGATTACAGTGATACAGACTACAGGGATACAGACTACAGGGATACGGACTACAGGGATGATGACTACAGGGATACAGACTACAGGGATACAGACTACAGGGATGATGACTACAGGGATACAGACTACAGGGATACAGACTACAGGGATACAGACTACAGGGATACAGACTACAGGGATACAGACTACGGGGATACAGACTACAGGGATACAGACTACAGGGATACAGACTACTGGGATACAGACTACGGGGATACAGACTACAGGGATACAGACTACAGGGATACAGACTACGGGATACAGACTACGGGGATACAGACTACGGGGATACAGACTACAGGGATACAGACTACAGGGATACAGACTACAGGGATACAGACTACAGGGATACAGACTACAGGATATGACTACAGGGATACAGACTACAGGGATACAGACTACAGGGATACAGACTACGGGGTACAGACTACGGGGATACAGACTACGGGGATACAGACTACGGGGATACAGACTACGGGGATACAGACTACAGGGATACAGACTATGGGGATACAGACTACGGGGATACAGACTACAGGGATACAGACTACAGGGATACAGACTACAGGGATACAGACTACAGGGATACAGACTACAGGGATACAGACTACATGGATGATGATTACAGGGATACAGACTACAGGGATACAGATTACAGTGATACAGACTACAGGGATACAGACTACAGGGATACGGACTACAGGGATGATGACTACAGGGATACAGACTACAGGGATACAGACTACAGGGATGATGACTACAGGGATACAGACTACAGGGATACAGACTATAGGGATACAGACTACAGGGATACAGACTACAGGGATACAGACTACGGGGATACAGACTACAGGGATACAGACTACAGGGATACAGACTACTGGGATACAGACTACGGGGATACAGACTACAGGGATACAGACTACAGGGATACAGACTACGGGATACAGACTACGGGGATACAGACTACGGGGATACAGATTACAGGGATACAGACTACAGCGATACAGACTACGGGGATACAGACTACAGGGATACAGACTACAGGGATACAGACTACAGGGATACAGACTACAGGGATACAGACTACAGGGATACAGACTACGGGATACAGACTACAGGGATACAGACTACAGGGATACAGACTACAGGGATACAGACTACAGGGATGATGACTACAGGGATGATGACTACAGGGATACAGACTACAGGGATACAGACTACAGGGATACAGACAACAGGGATACAGACTACAGGGATACAGATTACAGGGATACAGACTACAGGGATACAGACTACAGGGATGATGATTACAGGGATACAGACTACAGGGATACAGACTACAGGGATGATGATTACAGGGATACAGACTACAGGGATACAGACTACATGGATCACAATGAAATGTGTTGTTCGGAATCGAGATCACGGCAGGGAAAACAACGATATGTGCAGTATATAGAATCAAGTGTATTGGTTACCGTAGACACGACACCGCCATGAGTGCTACGGAATAGTGCCTAAAGACACGAGCTTCAATGTTAAAACTACGCATAAATGCTATAGAACCTCCACCCATCCCTCCGATCAAACATCGTTATTAGCAGACCATCTATGATTATTATCATAAATAATATATGTATTTTTGACACTCATTCCGACAGCAGTGCATCCCACTAGAGCAGGACAGGAAGGGGTTGCAGGGGCATTTCATGATGCAGATGACAACACAATACCTCTTACTTACCTTCCTTCTGGTCAGATTTCATGATGCAGACAACACAATACATCTTACCTTCCTTCTGGTCAGATTTCATGATGCAGACGACAACACAATACCTCTTACTTACCTTTCCTTCTGGTCAGACTTCATGATGCAGACGACAACACAATATCTCTTACTTACATTCCTTCTGGTCAGATTTCATGATGCAGACGACAACACAATATCTCTTACTTACCTTCCTTCTGGTCAGATTTCATGATGCAGACGACAACACAATACTTGTTACTTACCTTCCTTCTGGTCAGACTTCATGATGCAGACGACAACACAATATCTCTTACTTACATTCCTTCTGGTCAGATTTCATGATGCAGACGACAACACAATATCTCTTACTTACCTTCCTTCTGGTCAGATTTCATGATGCAGACGACAACACAATACTTGTTACTTACCTTCCTTCTGGTCAGACTTCATGATGCAGACGACAACACAATATCTCTTACTTACATTCCTTCTGGTCAGATTTCATGATGCAGACGACAACACAATATCTCTTACTTACCTTCCTTCTGGTCAGATTTCATGATGCAGACGACAACACAATACTTGTTACTTACCTTCCTTCTGGTCAGACTTCATGATGCAGACGACAACACAATATCTCTTACTTACATTCCTTCTGGTCAGATTTCATGATGCAGACGACAACACAATATCTCTTACTTACCTTCCTTCTGGTCAGATTTCATGGTGCAGACGACAACACAATATCTCTTACTTACGTTCCTTCTGGTCAGACTTCATGATGCAGACGACAACACAATATCTCTTACTAACCTTCCTTCTGGTCAGATTTCATGGTGCAGACGACAACACAATATCTCTTACTTACGTTCCTTCTGGTCAGACTTCATGATGCAGACGACAACACAATATCTCTTACTTACGTTCCTTCTGGTCAGACTTCATGATGCAGACGACAACACAATATCTCTTACTTACCCTTCCGTCTGGTCAGAGTTCCTTCTAGTCGTTCAGCTTCTTGTATATCGTCGTCCAAGTCTGCTCGGTATTTTGAGTGTTTTGCCTTCTCTATCCATTTATGCACCACATTTCCATTGCGTCCTTTGATCGCTGATCTCAGTTCTGTACAACACAAAGACATACGACAATCACTTTAAACTATATGTCGTATAATATCACCCGTTGCGGTACGGACTAAGTCACCATTGAGGTGATTCCGTGTAAGCGAAAGATTCCTGATTCGAGCCCCGGATTTACTGCACATTTTTCTTACCCTGTAACAGTTGGCGCCCAACGGGGGTCGCGACTGAATATATACTTCAAGATCATGTTTACCGTGTATCTGTCCCTGGATATTAGTGGCAGATTTCCAAATGTGTGTGGATGTATGTCGCAGTACGGACCTAGACACCATTGGTGATATTATTTGTAAGCAGCTCGGCTAGTTTAGACAATGGTAGAGCGTTCGCCCTGTAAGCCAAATGCCACGGGATTCGATCCCCGTGTTGGCTGCACATGTTTCTTACCCTGCGATACATACAATGAACTATTGTGTCCATTTAACCTGGGAAATACATGCTGGCTGCAGATATAAGTTACAGTAGTTATTCCAAATTAGATTTCTGTGGAGACAATCAAACTTTCCGTACAACATGTTTGTATTGCGATAGCTTTAAGATGCGAGACCTGCGTTTTTCTAACCTCGTTTAATCTCCCAGTACTGCTTTAGTTTTTCTTCGCCTTGCTTTACTTCGCCGTGATCAGGAACATTGTAACATTTGAAGACTTCAATAGCGTCTGTAAGTGACTTTTCTGATGTATGATTCTTTATGCTGTCTTCCAGGCGCATCCGAAGCTTTTTGTCGCGGTATTTCTAAAATGCATGGCACAGGTGTAAATTACTACAAACAAAATGTACATACATTGATAATGATAGACATACAAGAGTCCATCATCCTTTCCAAAACTTGATTTGTGTGGATCAGTTTGTGCATTAGCTTTAATTGTAGATTCTAGTACATACGTACATCCATCCATCTGCTAATGTTGACCACAGATTATATGCACGACAACTCTGTGAAATGTATGAATTTACTATGAAGCGAAGAAGGATCTCAACGTAGCGGATCAATGGTCGAGTGGTACGCTAGTTGGCCCTTAATCCAAGCCTCGGATGTTGGATCCACCCCCCCCCCCGCTATAATATACTAAAATGACAAATAGCATGGTCATTTGGACGAGATCCTAAACCGAGGTCATGTGTCGGTACTTTACAGCATGCACGTAAAAGCACATAATTATATCTGTCCGTATCCTTACACTATCCTACAAATGTAAGTCCATACAAGTTGAATACAACCATAGCAATTATGAGAAGTTGCATATTATTTATAGGAGCCTCCGTGGTCGAGTGGTTAAGGTCGTTGGACTTCGTTAAAGACACCTCAAATTCTTCCATGTGAGGAAGCTATCCAAGCAAAGTCGACAGTTCTACCCGTGTACACTACCGTGCCTGAACTATTGTTCGGAAGGCCACGTTGGGTCTTCCTCCACCATACTAGCTGAAGAGGCACCATATGACCTAAGCTGTCCGTACGACTTTAAACCTAAAACGTATATAATATATTGAAATAAGTATTGCAATTTGCAAAATAAAACATGCAAATTAAAACAAACTATTCTTATAAAAACAAATGGAGACCTGTAAACTATAAAAGAATCAAAACATGACTATTTCGATCCCCCGTCTGACCCTAATGAAATTAACAGTCTTTCAGATGGGACGTTAAACCGAGGTCTCGTGTCGGTGCTTGTACACCGTGCACGTAAAGGAACCAGAGGAGACTCTGGAATGGGTATATGTCTGTATCATTGCACTATCCTCCAACAATCTAAAATGACTAATCTCTTCAGGAGGCGTCGCTCATATGGGTAACCGGTAGCGACGATAAATAAACGTAAACCACACATATATTTCGATTGACACTATATCTGCTATGATGCTACAGTAGTCCTGTGTTTACATGCCAATGGAATAGGATTCGTCTAGTAAGAGGAAACTAGTATGGTTATTTGGTTCTAAACACTTGAATGTACTGCATCTCTGTGAAAGTTATGTTCTTCGAGTCCGTAAACAAAATGTCAATTTAGATGAAAATGAAATGTAAAAACATAATGAAATTGTGTGCAGCATAGCCCAATATGTATTCGTGCGCCGAAAATCCCAGCCAATCAACAACAAAATCACCAACCGTTAACTCTATAGTGCAATAGTGCAACACACACTCCCTAAACCTGGTGACCAACATATGTTTAGCAATTATCCGTACACTCGCTCCCTCACCAGATCCCTAAACCTGGTGACCAACATATCTTGGTTATCGTTTAGCAATTATCCGTAGATTCAGAACATGTTTCACAATGTGCGACACATCGTGTGAATATGTGATGCATCGAATACACACAAACCGATTAAAATAACTTGGGAGTTGTAGTTGCATAATGTGAGTTTAATGAAAAACAGACTGGTGTGATCCTGCAAGCTGAACATGGTTGTCATATGATAGTGATGAAACTCGTGAGGCACATAAGCACACATCTATAAGGCCATAACAATGGTTTTTGCAAATTGCGTAAATTTCGCGAATAAAAAAAATGAAATTAATTTGTTTCGTTTTTATATCTTATTGCAAATCAATAGTAAGTATGTCATACACAAAAAGATACAATACATAGAATGAAAATGCAAATTGTTTGGGTGGCAAGTTTTAACAACATTAGACAACGGCCCGCACCAGACATGTAGCCTGGAAGGCCAAGTCTGTATGTTATAAGCATTGCTCGTACATCAAATTCATGCTCCAGATATTCGATTACTTTTGTCTTGAGGTTTTCACTCGGGTCAGCCAATCGGGATGTTTTAAAATGTCTAAAATGTGAACTTTTAAACCAATCGACCAACCAATCGGACAGTTATTGTAAACCGGCTCGCTGGGGTATATGTAGCCTGGAAACAGGCGTCGATATATTTTGCCTGATCAGTCAAATAAATATATTTTTTAACACCGAGACTATTAATTGGGCCGTATTGAGGTTCTGATCATATCAACGTCTAGGGAAACTGGACGGATTGTCCGTGTAATTATTGACTAACATTAATCCTATTGTTAGGCCTATTGGCACGTGATTTAATTAATGACGTACTTAAATCGAGGCACTGCAATGTTGATAACACTTTATAATTGGCCGACATTGCTTACGGGTCAGCGGAACGATAAATAGTTTTAAAAAGTACAATGTGCGTCTGATTTGACATATTTACTCAATATTTAAGCAGTCCTTTGTTCAATTACGCCGAATCTATCCACCACCATCTAAACGTAATATTTAAAATCCGCCATCTCGTCGATTTAACACAGAAACTGGGCATTATATGTGTGTAATGTAAATGAGTCTACGGGAACATTCGTGTATATTCGGAAATGATCGTGTATAATCGTGCCTGTTCGGCGATTTCCGATAGAATTCCGTTTCTATATTTAGCGATATTATCTTGTAGAGAAGAGTTGTCGTTCTTCAAATCTAGATGGCGCTACGATCGGAAATCCAATTTCCCCAGGCTGTAATTTTGCCAGAAGTTAAAAAGTGAAAAATCGACACTGGCACTCAGGCTAGGTGATATGTAAATGTAGTTAAACCACCAAAAAACTAAAAACTAGCAGGTGCTCACAAAATATCTTAAAATAATGGTGACAAATGCACACATGCATTTTCATACTCGCCGGTGTCCTTTCTCAAAGTTCTGGGGATAGAAATGATGAACAATACATACACGACATGTATACTAATCTCAATAATATACTATAATACTTAAAGCGACATTGCATCGTAAAAAACCCCAAAAACATGCATTGCTCACGTATTAATGCATTGCTACTACAAATACTTCCGAATACATTCGAACACAAATATTGAATCAATAAACAATGTGTTTGTGGTCTACAAACTTTCAAAAGTGAATGTAGGATTTCATATACCGGTCTTCCACGCTCCTGAATTGACATTTCTTCGTCATTGTAGTCAATACTAAACACGTGATACTGTCGCTTAGAGATAATAAATTTAACTAAGATTAGTCTACAAATAAACATGCATAGGAACAAATGTGAGATATAACTATAAATCTGTACCATAAATCTCGTTATTCGGGATACATATGTTGTATTACGCATGTATGTTGACCCTGTTTACATTATTTTGTTATGTAAACAAACCGCGTATACGATGCATGTTTATTAGTCGAAATACTCAGTTTTTGAGGCAAATATTGGGGGGGGAGGAATTATACCATATAATAGGAAATTACATTCTGTATAAGTTTGCGTTTTCACTGATGTAGTGTCGCTTTAATAGTTTTATATACATATTAAAACACAATTGTAATTTATTTAGATAAGATATTTACAGAATAAATAGTCTTAAAACTTAAAATGTTACAAATCTTTTAACATTTTGGTCAAATGTTCCAAGCTAATATACTGGTTCATTCAAATAAAATAGATTTCTTATAATCACATTATAGCGACACTACATCAGTGAAAACACAAATTTCTACAGAATGTATTTTCCTATTATATGGTATAATTTGTTTCCATGTATTTGCCTCAACTACTGAGTGTTTCAACTAATAAACAAACGTCGTATACGCGGTTTGTTGACATAATAAAATAATGTAAACATCCATGTGTAAAACAACTAGCGTATCCTGAATAACACGATTTATGGTACAGATTTACCGTTATATCTTGTATGTCTGCCTATTTATTTGTAGACTATTCTTAGTTAAATTATCTCTAAACGACATTATCTCGCACTTAGTATTGACTCCGTTGACAAACAAACGTCAATTCAGGAGCATGGAAGGTCATTATATGAAATCATGAAATTCAATGTTAGTGTTCGAATGTATTCGGAAGAATTTACTGCATATATACGTGCTTTTTGCGATGTAATGTCGCTTTAACATAGAGCTGTTCTTCTTTTATACATAATGCATAACGCGGTGTCCAGTTTAAACTGTATGTAGTTTGTTGGCATTAAATATAGTTTATCATCAGATGACATATGTATAAACTCATTATATATCAGAGTGGCTATATCAGAATATAGATCACAGTCTAAAAGTTAATAAAGTGTTTTTCATCTTCAACTAAACCACTGTTGCACATTTTACACATTCTATTATTTGAATGGAACTTTAGGCGTATCATAAAGACCAGTCTCTACTGCTAAAGGTAAGGAACTCGTATTTCGGTTTATGTTTGGTTTTATAAGAGACACTGGTACAGCTGTGTGCTAATTCATTGATTTTGAATATTTGTGTAAATCGAAGGTCACATTACATATTGTAACTATTTGTACCTGTGTGTGTGGACGCCTTCGAAGGTTGTATGAAAACTTATGTACGTTAGCAAGAGAGCTAAATAAGAACATTACATGGACCCTGCTATTTGTCAGTAAGGGCTAAGCAAGAAGTACGAACTGCCCGAGTGATATTCATATAACTTATAATGATATATAAGTATTTCCTAATTTGTGTATATATTCAGCTTCTTTCTATTGAATAAAGATACTTAAACTGATAAAGGGATTTACATAAAACGTATGTGAAAATTACCAATATGAGACAATTCCATGCCTATCTTTCAGTCATTTCCTTGGACGATTTTCAATATTTATGTTAATTATTTCAGTTAATTTATTTTTTCGAAGAAAATGGGTTCAGACATGCTAGCTTAGCATAAGCGTTGCCTGTTTTGCTGGCGTAACTGACGTGAAGAATAACGTCGCTTATAAACGTCATATCTAGACATACTGCCCTTCATACTGTCCCTTGTAATACAAAATTCCACGTAGCTATCGCCTCTTTGTGCATGTTTATGTTTTCAAATACAAAATTAAAACCACTATTTATTCATTTGATCAATTAACCTAGTGTTAACATAATTTAATAGTAATTCATCATTTACAATTCAATTCAATTCAATTATTCTTTATTAACTCAGATCATTTACATGACATATGAGTATACATGTAAAAAAATGTTATAATAATTAAAGATTTGGCTATGTATATATACAAATCATTTCAAGTCAGAAACAACCTGTTCTATGACTAGTGTTCATATCTCATTATACGTTATACGCTAGCCAATCGTAAACGTTCTGTATTTGCACGTGTTTTTATTTGCACATTTGCTCTATATAATTATATTATATATTTACACAAGGCACGCAGTGCCAATGTTCACGTTTGAATGTATGTAATGTGTATATAATGTGTACTCATGGGCATATTGCCCATTGTATTTCGAAATAAACTCTTGAAAACTCTTTGTAATTAATTAACAGAAGTTGTGACACGGATTGATAAATAAATAATATAAAGCATAGGAGAGAGAAGAGTCAAGTTTGGAGATGGGAAAAAAGAGCAGGAAATTCTATTATTTTGTTTTGTTTTATTTACTTATTTGTTTGATTGTACTATGATTGATTTGAAACAGACTATAGGTCAGGGAAATTGATGATTATGTAAACAAATATCTATATAAGAGGGACAATATACAAATACTTCAAACCAGTTTATTTGTGGGCATATTCTCAAATTTTTAAATTATTGAAAAATGGACATACGATGTCTCGTTTTCGGTTTCTTAGAGTACCTCTATGTGCAGCCATACCCATTCTAAGTAAGCGTATACTGAGACCTGGAATCGACCGGTCCCGGGTTCGATACTCAGTCAGCCCACTTAAGTAGTGTCATTGAGCAAGACACCTTACACACATTACTTAGTACTGGCAAACCGCTTAAGTCGGCTAGGCCTGCCCAGGGAAACATGTCTGGTCCCCACAAGGGGTTTGACATTAGTGGAACATGCATACATACGTTAGAATAGTGCGTTACCTCTGGTAGTATAGCAGATACCCCCTGTCTCTGCCTGATGAGATAAACGCACGCCTCGTGAAATTCCTTGGAACCTGTGTCCCTACAGTATATCTTTAGAGCGTACTGTCCTTCCTCTGGTATCTGAACCCGAATCTGAGCTTCATCGTCGCACGTTTCACATTCCACCTAATCATAAACAACTACGAATAAGCTCGAAACCGATGTGTGAATGTATCTAGAACATGTGCATCCTGGATCACCTATATAGGCGATGTGCATAACTAGCATTGGAACACAGACGGATCTGTAGTCCAGTGGTAACACGCTGGACTGGTAATCCAGGGATCGCAGGTTCGATCCCACATCTGACCCTAATAAAATTTAAGTCTTTCAGATGGGACTTTAAACCGAGGTCTCGTGTCGGTGCTGTACACCGTGCACGTAAAAGAACCAGAGAAGACTCTGGAATGGGTAATCTCTTCAGGAGGCATCGCTCATGTGGGCAACCACATGTGGGCAACCGGTAGCGACGATAAATAAACGTAAATCACACACAGATTTGGAACATATCTACAGTTAAATCTCGCCCTTTGCAACTGCGCATTAAAATTACGAAGTATCCCTAAATAACAGAACCACGTGCTTACTGAAGAGGGGGAGCTCTGATGAAAATCAAATGTCGCTTCCGGGTGTGTCGAACCGTTTTTGGAAATTATTCTTTGGTAGATCGCAAAAGAGGAGACTGATTACTGATTAAAAATAATTCTTCCAATAATTTCGTTATTTGTATGTGAACATTGATATACAGTGTGTGTCATCTAAGTTATCCTGGACAAAACAAAGGGCAACAGTGTGACTTTCTTTAACATGTATCTAAGTTATCGTTTACAAACCCAAGTGAAAGGTGTCTTGTGAACTTGTGAAGTAGAAATGATAAAATGACGATATAGCGAACGCCACCACCGGTGTCTCATAGAAAATGACTTACCTGTTCTACGAGGTCATAAATGTGTAAAAAGTTGTGTGTCAGCTGGCATGTGACATTTAAGTCCCGCTCCATCTTGAACAGCACATCACACACTTCCCCGGGCTTCATGTATATACAGCCTTCAAAATGGGTCAACGGTACGAGACCTAAATGCTTGCAGGAAGGGCCCGGTCCCCAACCCGTCTGTGGATTTTCCGGCAGTGGTTCAATTTCATCATCCTCAAATTTTTTATCGGAAATTATTCTAAGCTGACACAAACGTTCTAAGCCATGACTCTGCTTATTAGACGTTGTTTTGTCCGTTTTATGTGATTCCTTTCCGTAACCACTATATATATCGAGCATATATCGCCCAGGTTTTGGAAGACAAATTTCGTAAATAAACTTTGAAGATTTTCTGTTCACAAACACATACTTATTTAAATTATGTATTGCGGTGTTTTCACTTTCGTTTTCGTTAGATTCTGCAAGGTAGCGCATGCAAAAACTCGACTGAACAGTATTCATTTGTCTCTTGGGAAATGATAATTCAACGTCTATCTTCCCGTTTACGGCACGAGCGGTCCCGGATTTTGGCGCCAAAATATTCGCACTCATGGCAAAGAAATGCGGTCGGTAGTTTGGCAAACTGAGGAACTGTTTGCTCGACAAGGGTTGGTTCACGAGCTGCCATCGATAATTGTCTGGTGAACAAAGTGTAGAAAATTCATTGGGATCTGGGAAGAAGAAGAAATCTGAAGCCTGAAATGAATCGAAGAGTATTATAGAATAATTCATATTTATTTGCTCATTGACCGTTTCAATACATAGTTCCCACGGCCTGTGAAAATAGTCAAAAACACTTATCTTGGCAGCCATTTTGACTGGCATGTCTTATTAACGGCAATTTCCTGATTTTATTAATAATTCTTTAAATGCAATAACTTTATTCATTTTGGTTTCTTAATATAAAATGCGATATGATTTTAAAGGTATTGAAATGCACTTTTTAAATATTAATTTATTTTTTGACAACGATGTATGAATTATATATAAATTATAAGAACTTAACTTGCACCTATTTTTGAAAGTCTAGTTTTCACAGTTGAAACATTAATATATACAGGTAAATTATTATTTATTCGTTATTGATACGAAATGTGTGAAATGATACAAAAAATAGCTCCATTGGGAGCTTTCCAACAATGTATGAACCATGGTGATGGGATGAAAAATAAATATTTTATGAAGAAAACAAAATTACGCTACTATATATTACATATAATATCTGATCAACTTTGCCAATCAAAATGGCAGCCACAGTAGGAATGTATATTTATTTGTAGACTAATCTTAGTTAAATTTATTATCTCTAAGCGACAGTATCAAGCGTTTAGTATTGACTACAATGACAACGAAATGTCAATTCAGGAGCGTGGATGACCGGTATATGAAATTCTACATTTACATTTGAAAGTTTGTAGACCACAAACACACTGTTTATTGATTCAATATATGTATTCGAATGTATTCGGAAGAATTTGTAGTAGCAATGCATGTATACGTGAACAATGCATTTTTGGGCTTTTTGCGATGTAATGTCACTTTAAAATTTATAATTATGAAAGTGTCTATTTACAATTTCAATATATTTGATACAGAAGTATGTCTATTTAAATCTTTATTAAAATGGCTGGAAAGTAATTGCCTAATCAGGGACAAATATTCATAATACACGATAAATCGATCACACAAACATGAATAAACGTGTCTTATTGCTACGAAAGATCAGTTGTGACATTCTCTATATCATCATTTCACGATTTCAACTCAATTAAACACGATTAAACTATTTGTGAATTGGTGAAGTTGAAATCGTGAATTGGTGATGTTAAATCGTGAATTGGTGAAGTTGAAATCGTGAATTGGTGGAAGTTGAAATCGTGAATTGGTGGAAGTTGAAATCGTGAATTGGTGGAAGTTGAAATCGTGAATTGGTGAAGTTGAAATCGTGAATTTGTGAAGTTGAAATCGTGAATTCGTGAAGTTGAAATGTTGAAATGAATTCGTGAAGTTGAAATAGTGAATTGGTGAAGCTGAAATCATGAATTCATTAAGTTAAAATCTTGAATTCATGTAGTAGAAATGATGAAATAGCGAATGTCTCCACTGGACGTTCACAGGTCCTGCATGTCACATAATGAAATAGCTTAGCAAACTGACTAATATCATGAATCTACATAACTATGCCACATAAACCACATGTTTCACAAAACAATGTCAACACTGGTGGAACGAACAACATGAGAACGAACACATTGTTCATACTATATCACTAGTAGCATTGTAAACAGATACGTCTGGAGGTTCTAAAATAATGGTTAATGTGGGTGTGCGGAACCAGGGGGTCTATTTGTCTGGAGGTTCTAAAATAATGGTTAATGTGGGTGTGCGGAACCAGGGGGTCTATTTGTCTGGAGGTTCTAAAATAATGGTTAATGTGGGTGTGCGGAACCACGGGGTCTATTTGTCTGGAGGTTCTTAAATAATGGTTAATGTGGGTGTGCGGAACCAGGGGGTCTATTTGTCTGGAGGTACTTAAATAATGGTTAGTGTGGATGTGCGGAACCAGGGGGTCTATTTGTCTGGAGGTACTTAAATATGGTTAGTGTGGATGTGCGGAACCAGGGGGTCTATTTGTCATCATTCTGGAGGTACTTAAATAATGGTTAGTGTGGATGTGCGGAACCAGGGGGTCTATTTGTCATCATTCTGAAGGTACTTAAATAATGGTTAGTGTGGATGTGCGGAACCAGGGGGTCTATTTGTCATCATTCTGGGTGTACTTAAATAATGGTTAGTGTGGATGTGCGGAACCAGGGGGTCTATTTGTCATCATTCTGGAGGTACTTAAATAATGGTTAGTGTGGATGTGCGGAACCAGGGGGTCTATTTGTCATCATTCTGGAGGTACTTAAATAATGGTTAGTGTGGATGTGCGGAACCAGGGGGTCTATTTGTCATCATTCTGAAGGTACTTAAATAATGGTTAGTGTGGATGTGCGGAACCAGGGGGTCTATTTGTCATCATTCTGAGGTACTTAAATAATGGTTAGTGTGGATGTGCGGAACCAGGGGGTCTATTTGTCATCATTCTGAAGGTACTTAAATAATGGTTAGTGTGGATGTGCGGAACCAGGGGGTCTATTTGTCATCATTCTGGGGTACTTAAATAATGGTTAGTGTGGATGTGCGGAACCAGGGGGTCTATTTGTCATCATTCTGAAGTACTTAAATAATGGTTAGTGTGGATGTGCGGAACCAGGGGGTCTATTTGTCATCATTCTGGGTGTACTTAAATAATGGTTAGTGTGGATGTGCGGAACCAGGGGGTCTATTTGTCATCATTCTGGAGGTACTTAAATAATGGTTAGTGTGGATGTGCGGAACCAGGGGGTCTATTTGTCATCATTCTGGGTGTACTTAAATAATGGTTAGTGTGGATGTGCGGAACCAGGGGGTCTATTTGTCATCATTCTGGAGGTACTTAAATAATGGTTAGTGTGGATGTGCGGAACCAGGGGGTCTATTTGTCATCATTCTGAAGGTACTTAAATAATGGTTAGTGTGGATGTGCGGAACCAGGGGGTCTATTTGTCATCATTCTGGGTGTACTTAAATAATGGTTAGTGTGGATGTGCGGAACCAGGGGGTCTATTTGTCATCATTCTGAAGGTACTTAAATAATGGTTAGTGTGGATGTGCGGAACCAGGGGGTCTATTTGTCATCATTCTGAAGGTACTTAAATAATGGTTAGTGTGGATGTGCGGAACCAGGGGGTCTATTTGTCATCATTCTGGAGGTACTTAAATAATGGTTAGTGTGGATGTGCGGAACCAGGGGGTCTATTTGTCATCATTCTGAAGGTACTTAAATAATGGTTAGTGTGGATGTGCGGAACCAGGGGGTCTATTTGTCATCATTCTGGAGGTACTTAAATAATGGTTAGTGTGGATGTGCGGAACCAGGGGGTCTATTTGTCATCATTCTGGAGGTACTTAAATAATGGTTAGTGTGGATGTGCGGAACCAGGGGGTCTATTTGTCATCATTCTGGAGGTACTTAAATAATGGTTAGTGTGGATGTGCGGAACCAGGGGGTCTATTTGTCATCATTCTGGAGGTACTTAAATAATGGTTAGTGTGGATGTGCGGAACCAGGGGGTCTATTTGTCATCATTCTGGAGGTACTTAAATAATGGTTAGTGTGGATGTGCGGAACCAGGGGGTCTATTTGTCATCATTCTGGGTGTACTTAAATAATGGTTAGTGTGGATGTGCGGAACCAGGGGGTCTATTTGTCATCATTCTGGATGTTCTTAAATAATGGTTAGTGTGGATGTGCGGAACCAGGGGGTCTATTTGTCATCATTCTGGGTGTACTTAAATAATGGTTAGTGTGGATGTGCGGAACCAGGGGGTCTATTTGTCATCATTCTGGAGGTACTTAAATAATGGTTAGTGTGGATGTGCGGAACCAGGGTGTCTATTTGTCATCATTCTGGAGGTACGTGCCGTCTGATCAGGCTCTATGCTGTTTGCTAATCGGATAGTGGAGCTAAAACACTTGTCTGAATAGCAAACAACATAGATCCTCATCAGACGCGGTGTTGATTACATATTCCGTCCAAATTATTTAGCAGGTTAAGGGTTAATATATAATTAAAGTGAACATATGTGATTATATATTTTGTAAATCTGTTCGAATATAGCTAGCTCATGGTTTTGTCGGATCTTTCTAAAGTATGGTTATGATAATTCCTGGTCTGCCATGGTCCTGTTTTCATAGGCCATGCCACACACCGCCATCCATTTTGTCAGGGATAGGCCCCACCCACACCACCCCACCCCACCCCACCCACCCCACCCCACCCCAGGGAAACCATTGTGATATACATATGTTTACATTCAAATAAAGGAAGCTTGTCGTAGACTAATTATTTGACACTGTTACTGTATGCATTTGTAGGGTATATATTATAATAGATGACATTAGAAATAGACAGAAAGGCACTTCTTGCATTTCTAGAGCCTAGGGGAGACAACTCTCATATCAGAACAAAGGGGGAAAAGTCAAGAGTTCTCCAAAGTGATATTTGTTTTTGACATTTTATAGAAAATATGGCATCTCTCATGGAGGACAGTCCATTTTGAAGGAGTGTACTTCACCTGTATGTTATGTTAGAAACGTTAGAGTAATGTTTACATATGTGTCGGTCTGCAGTAATTGTTTACATATGTGTTGGTATACGTTCATTGTTAACCGGTGTATCGGTCTGCAGTAATTGTTTACATATGTGTCGGTATACGTTCATTGTTAACCGGTGTATCGGTCTGCAGTAATTGTTTACATATGTGTCGGTAGGCGTGCATTGTTAACCGGTGTATCGGTCTGCAGTAATTGTTTACATATGTGTCGGTATACATTCATTGTTAACCGGTGTATTGGTCTGAAGTAATTGTTTATATATGTGTCGGTAGGCGTTCATTGTTAACCGGTGTATCGGTCTGCAGTAATTGTTTACATATGTGTCGTTAGGCATTCATTGTTAACCGGTGTATCAGTCTGCAGTAATTGTTTACATATGTGTTAGTATACATTCATTGTTAACTGGTGTATCGGTCTGCAGTAATTGTTTACATATGTGTCGGTATACATTCATTGTAAACCGGTGTATCGGTCTGCAGTAATTGTTTACATATGTGTTAGTATACATTCATTGTTAACTGGTGTATCGGTCTGCAGTAATTGTTTACATATGTGTCGGTATACATTCATTGTTAACTCGTGTATTGGTCTGCAGTAATTGTTTACATATGTGTCGGTATACATTCATTGTTAACTCGTGTATTGGTCTGCAGTAATTGTTTACATATGTGTTAGTATACATTCATTGTTAACTGGTGTATCGGTCTGCAGTAATTGTTTACATATGTGTCGGTATACATTCATTGTAAACCGGTGTTATGTAGGTATACATTCATTGTAAACCGATGTTATGTAGGTATACATTCATTGTTAACCGGTGTATTGGTCTGCAGTAATTGTTTACATATGTGTCGGTATGCGTTCATTGTTAACCGGTGTATCAGTATACAGTAATTGTTTACCTGTGTTTCGGTATGCATTCATTGTTTACCCGTGTATCGGTCTGCAATAATTGTTTACCCGTGTATCGGTCTGCAGTAATTGTCTACCCGTGTATCGGTATATAGTAATTGTTTACCCGTGTATCGGTATATAGTAATTGTTTACCCGTGTATCGGTCTGCAGTAATTGTTTACCCATGTATCGGTATATAGTAATTGTTTACCCGTGTATCGGTATATAGTAATTGTCTACCCGTGTATCGGTATATAGTAATTGTTTACCTGTGTATCGGTATATAGTAATTGTCTACCCGTGTATCGGTATATAGTAATTGTTTACCCGTGTATCGGTATATAGTAATTGTCTACCCGTGTATGTGTATGCAGTAGTTGTTTATGCGTGTATCGGTATATACTATATAGTAATTGTTTACCCGTGTATCGGTATATAGTAATTGTTTACCCGTGTATCGGTATATAGTAATTGTTTACCCGTGTATCGGTATATACTATATAGTAATTGTTTACCCGTGTATCGGTATATAGTAATTGTTTACCCGTGTATCGGTATATAGTAATTGTTTACCCGTGTATCGGTATATAGTAATTGTTTACCCGTGTATCGGTATATAGTAATTGTTTACCCATGTATCGGTATACTATATAGTAATTGTTTACCCGTGTATCGGTATATAGTAATTGTTTACCCGTGTATCGGTATATAGTAATTGTTTACCCGTGTATCGGTATATAGTAATTGTTTACCCGTGTATCGGTATATAGTAATTGTTTACCCGTGTATCGGTATATAGTAATTGTTTACCCGTGTATCGGTATATAGTAATTGTTTACCCATGTATCGGTATATAGTAATTGTTTACCCGTGTATCGGTATATAGTAATTGTTTACCCGTGTATCGGTATATAGTAATTGTTTACCCATGTATCGGTATATAGTAATTGTTTACCCATGTATCGGTATATAGTAATTGTGTACCCGTGTATCGGTATAAACTATATAGTAATTGTTTACCCGTGTATCGGTATATAGTAATTGTGTGTGCATGTATTGGTATATAGTAATTGTTTACCCATGTATCGGTATATAGTAATTGTTTACCCGTGTATGGGTATGCAGTAGTTGTTTATGCGTGTATTGGTATATACTATATAGTAATTTTGTTTACCCGTGTATCGGGTTATAGCAATTGTTTACCTGTGTATCGGGTTATAGTAATTGTTTACCTGTGTATAGGTATATAGTAATTGTTTACCTGTGTATCGGGTTATAGTAATTGTTTACCTGTGTATCAGTATCATTCTGGTTGCCATTCTTTCCCGACTGTAATGCCCACTCTATGTGTATAAAATGCCATTCTTCGTCTGTGAACACGGCTGTCCATCTAGTTGACATAGTTTGTTCTGACGCCCCGATAAAATACTTCTCGTCTTTCCCCAAGCCGGACAAGATAATACACTGTATACCGGAACGCCTGTAAATAAACCGGACAAGATAATACACTGTATACCGGAACGCCTGTAAACAAACCGGACAAGATAATACACTGTATACCGGAACGCCTGTAAACAAACAGGACAAGATAATACACTGTATACCGGAACGCCTGTAAACAAACCGGACAAGATAATACACTGTATACCGGAATGCCTGTAAACAAACAGGACAAGATAATACACTGTATACCGGAACGCCTGTAAACAAACCGGACAAGATAGTACACTGTATACCGGAACGCCTCTAAACAAACCGGACAAGATAATACACTGTATACCAGTGTATACCGGAACGTCTGTAAACAAACCGGACAAGATAATACACTGTATACCGGAACATCTGTAAACAAACCGGACAAGATAATACACTGTATACCGGAACATCTGTAAACAAACAGGACATGTCAATACACTGTATACCGGAATGCCTGTAAACAAACCGGACAAGATAATACACTGTATACCGGAATGCCTGTAAACAAACTGGATAAGATAATACACTGTATACCGGAACATCTGTAAACAAACCGGACAAGATAATACACTGTATACCGGAACATCTGTAAACAAACCGGAAAAGATAATACACTGTATACCGGAATGCCTGTAAACAAACCGGACAGGATAATACACTGTATACCGGAATGCCTGTAAACAAACCGGACAAGATAATACACTGTATACCGGAATGCCTGTAAACAAACCGGACAGGACAATACATTGTACACCAGAATGCATGTAAACAAACAGGACAATACATTGTACACCAGAATGCATGTAAACAAACAGGACAATACATTGTACACCATAATACATGTAAACAAACAGGACACTACATTGTACACCATAATGCATGTAAGCAAACAGGTCAATACATTGTACACCAGAATGCATGTAAACAAACAGGACAATACATTGTACACCAGAATGCATGTAAACAAACAGGTCAATACATTGTACACCATAATACATGTAAACAAACAGGACAATACATTGCGACATCACCTAGCAATAACCAATCAGATAGCGCCATTGCGACATTATCTAGTAATAACCAATCGGATAGCACCATTGCGACATCACCTAGCAAAAACCAATCGGACAGCTCCATTGCGACATCATCTAGCAATAACCAATCGGACAGCACCATTGCGACATCACCTAGCAATAACCAATCAGATAGCACCATTGCGACATTACCTAGCAATAACCAATCAGACAGCACCATTGCGACATCACCTAGCAATAACCAATCAGACAGCACCATTGCGACATCACCTAGCAATAACCAATCAGATAGCACCATCTGCGACATCATCTAGCAATAACCAATCAGATAGCACCATTGCCACACACACAAAACCAACAAACAACAACAACACACCACAAAACCAACAAACACCACCACAACCACAAAACCAACAAACAACAACAACATCACCTAGCAATAACCAATCAGATAGCACCATTGCAACATCACCTAGCAATAACCAATCAGATAGCACCATTGCAACATCACCTAGCAATAACCAATCAGACAGCACCATTGCAACATCACCTAGCAATAACCAATCAGACACACCACAACACACCACAAAACCAACAAAACACCAGACATCACCTAGCAATAACCAATCAGATAGCACCATTGCGACATCACCTAGCAATAACCAATCAGATAGCACCATTGCGACATCACCTAGCAATAATCAATCAGATAGCACCATTGTGACATCACCTAGCAATAACCAATCAGACAGCTCCACCACTGTACCACCGCAACAACCCCTAAACAGAGTGCTCAAACCCACAGAGAAAATGTAAACAAGACTGCATTCATTTCCTGATGAAGGATTCATTGACTTAGTTGTTGATGAGAATACGGTTCCAGTTTGTACAGATTAACCTGTCATTTTAGGGGTCATACTATTATTTAATATCGTTGAAGACAAGTGACTGTTGAGTAATGGTCAAATTTCCTCCACGTATAAAGGAAGTAAAATTTCAAAACCAGAACAGCTCTTTGAAAATATGAAAATGCAATTAATAGCTGATGGGTAAGGGGGTGGTGAAACATTAATAGCTGAAGGGTAAGGGGGTGAAGAAACATTAATAGCTGAAGGATAAGGGGGTGGAGAAACATTAATAGCTGAAGGGTAATGGGGTGAGAAACATTAATAGCTGAGAAACATTAATAGCTGAAGGGTAAGGGGGTGGAGAAACATTAATAGCTGAAGGATAAGGGGTGGGAAATCATTAATAGCTGAAGGGTAAGGGGGTGGAGAAACATTAATAGCTGAAGGGTAAGGGGGTAGGGAAACATTAATAGCTTAAGGGTAAGGGGGTGGGGAAACATGATAGGCAGCAAATTCATCGAAAATGAAAATAAGTTGGTATTTCATTACTTTTTAATTGATAAAGATTTTCAGAACTGCACACATATGTGTGATAGCGCTGTTATAGCGCATTCGCTTCAGATGCGAAAGGTCCGGAATTCGAGCCCCTGCTGGAGTCGTTATGATTGTGACCTTAGGCAAGGCATTTAAATTACACGTTGGTTCTTCTCTTTTCCTCGTGGCGATGGATTCCATCAGGAACGAGGTCTCGAGAGTGATTTAATATAAGTTGTAGGACCTTGTTTCGCAATCGAGCTAAAATAAATTTGTATAAACAAAGCCATTACATAAACATATATATCAAGCCCAAGTAAACTACGCCCTCCCACACATATATACCAAGCCCAAGTAAACTACGCCCTCCCACACATATATACCAAGCCCAAGTAAACTATGCCCTCCCACACATATATACCAAGCCCAAGTAAACTATGCCCTCCCACACATATATACCAAGCCCAAGATATGCCTCTGAATTGTATGCAAATGATAGGTCAGCAATGAAAAATTCTGCGCAATCTCTACCTGCACAGTATTGTAAAAAACGTTGTTACATCTCCCGCCTCTTCCTTTATCAACTTCTTATAGCCACTAGGCGTGTCTCCATCGTTTACCATGTCTAGGTCAGGACTGCTGTAATCTTGTGATTTCATCCACAAATATATCGCTGGAAAATAACATGAACATATTCTCAGAAATGTATTACATTGTCCCAAGACTTTCGGTGTATATACAGACGGATCTATAGTCCAGTGGTAACACTTGCTGGACTGGTAATCCAGGGATCGCAGGTTCGATCCCTAATAAAATTAAATCTTTCAGATGGGACATTAAACCGAGGTCTCGTGTCGGTGCTGTACCCCGTGCGCACACATTCCGTGTATATAACGCCAACATCGACATCATCACCACCACTGTATCTATACATAGTTATGCACATTACCTAACCGGGCTCAATAATCTGTATCTATACATAATTATGCACATTACGTAACCGGGCTCAATAGTCTGTATATATACATAATTATGCACATTACGTAACCGGGCTCAATAGTCTGTATATATACATAATTATGTACAACGTAACCGGGCTCAATAATCTGTATATATACATAATTATGTACAACATAACCGGGCTCAATAGTCTGTATATATACATAATTATGTACATTACGTAACCGGGCTCAATAGTCTGTATATATACATAATTATGTACATTACGTAACCGGGCTCAATAGTCTGTATATATACATAATTATGTACATTACGTAACCGGGCTCAATAGTCTGTATATATACATAATTATGTACATTACGTAACCGGCTCAATAGTCTGTATATATACATAATTATGCACATTACGTAACCGGGCTCAATAGTCTGTATATATACATAATTATTACACGTAACCGGGCTCAATAGTCTGTATATATACATAATTATGTACATTACGTAACCGGGCTCAATAATCTGTATCTATACATAATTATGCACATTACGTAACCGGGCTCAATAGTCTGTACCAGTATATATACATAGTTATGTACATTACGTAACCGGGCTCAATAGTCTGTATATATACATAATTATGTACAACGTAACCGGGCTCAATAGTCTGTATATATACATAATTATGTACATTATGTAACCGGGCTCAATAGCCTGTATATATACATAATTATGCACATTACGTAACGGCTCAATAGTCTGTATATATACATAATTATGTACAACGTAACCGGGCTCAATAGTCTGTATATATACATAATTATGTACATTACGTAACCGGGCTCAATAGTCTGTATATATACATAATTATGTACATTACGTAACCGGGCTCAATAGCCTGTATATATACATAATTATGCACATTACGTAACCGGGCTCAATAGTCTGTATATATACATAATTATGTACAACATATCCGGGCTCAATAGTCTGTATATATACATAATTATGTACATTACGTAACCGGGCTCAATAGTCTGTATATATACATAATTATGCACATTACGTAACCGGGGCTCTGATTAATTTGTTGAACAATATTATACGTATTTAACAGAACGGAAACGAACCCTTTCTCTCTCTCAAACATCTCACCAACTGCACACCGTCTACCCTCTCTCTATTTCTATATCATGCCTATACCTCTCCCATCTCCCTCTCTATCACTCCCCTCTCCATTTATATCTCCTTCTCCCCTCTTTCACCCTATCTCTCCCACTCCCTCTATATCTCCCCTTTCCCTCTAACTATATCCCCTTTATCTCTCCTTATATATCCCCCTCTCACTTTGCAGCTAATTCTCCCCTCTCTCCCTCTATCTCTTTCTCCCCTCTTTCCCACTCCCCATCTCTTCCCTTTCCCACTCTATCTCCCACTTCTACTCCCTCTATCACTATTGCCTTCCCTTCCCCTCCCTCTATCTCCCCCTCCCCCTCCCTCTGTCTCTCACCGTTCACTCTCCCTTCTCTCTATATACCCCCTCTCCCTCTCCTGCTATATCTCTTCTTTTCCACTCATTAACTCTTTCCTCTCCCCCTGCCTGTCCCTCTCATTCAATCCCTCCCTCTCTTCCCATCTCATCTCTCTCCTCTCGCTCTTTCCCTCTCCCCTCACTTTATCCCTATCACTCCCCTCCCCTCCCTCTCCCTCACTCATTCGCTCACTCATTCCCTCCCTCTCTTCCCATCTCATCTCTCTCTTCTCGCTATTTCGTTCACTCTCTCCTCCCTCTCTAGTTATAAGGTACCTGTCACATGGTGAACCTCTTTCGTTTGTCCAGTCGTCAAATATTTCAAAAGTGATGTGTATGTGGCATCAGTTCCTATTGGCATCTGTAATATTAAGGGTGATATTGAATAGCATACCATCTAGTATACCGTCTAGCGTATCCTTAACAGGATCACAGCCGTTGAACGTTATAATGAAAAGGAAGGGACACTGTTTGGTAGGCCAGAACATGAATACTCGATCTGTCTTCCTATGTTAGGCCAGAACACGAATACTCGGTCTGCCATTCCTTGGTAGGCCAGAACACGAATACTCAGTCCAGCTTTCCTTGACAGGCCAGAACACACATACTCAGTTTGCCTTTCCTTTGGTAGGCCAGAACACAAATACACAGTCTGCCTTTCCTTTGGTAGGCCAGAACACAAAATACACAGTCTGTCTCTCCTTTGGTAGGCCAGAACACAAAATACTCAGTCTGCCTTTCCTTTGGTAGGCCAGAACACAAATACTCAGTCTGCCTTTCCTTTGGTAGGCCAGAACACAAATACACAATCTGCCTTTCCTTTGGTCGGCCAGAACACAAATACACAGTATGTCTCTCCTATGGTAGGCCAGAACACAAATACACAGTATGCCTCTTCTTTGGTAAGCCAGAACACAAATACACAGTCTGCCTTTCATTTGGTAGGCCAGAACACAAATACACAGTCTGCCTCTCCTCTAATAGGCCAGAACACAAATACACAGTCTGCCTCTCCTCTAATAGGCCAGAACACAAATACACCATCTGCCTCTCCTCTAATAGGCAGAACACAAATACACAGTATGCCTCTCCTCTAATAGGCCAGAACACAAATACACAGTATGCCTCTCCTCTAATAGGCCAGAACACAAATACACAGTCTGCCTCTCCTCTAATAGGCCAGAACATAAATACACAGTCTGCCTCTCCTCTAATAGGCGAACATAAATACACCGTCTGCCTCTCCTCTAATAGGCCAGAACATAAATACACAGTCTGCCTCTCCTCTAATAGGCCTAAGCGAGAACTAGTTCTTTACTTATCAGAAAACAAACAAAAATAAAACAAAATATTTATAAAATAGAATCGAAACACATTATCATTCTCTCATTTTGGTCCAAAATTTGATGCACATTTACCAACTTAATTTATAATGGATTAATGTAACTGGACATAATCAATGCCCATTTCGTATCTGTATGTAGTTTTCACAAATTGATTTAGCTCGACTGCGAAACAAGTTCTTACAACTTATATTAATCACTCTCGAGACCTCATTTCTGATGGAATCCATCGCCTCGACGGAGAAAGAAGAGACACTGTGGAGTTTAAATGCCTTGCCTAAAGGCACAATCGTAACGGCTACAGCTGGGCACAAAATCCGAGCATTCCGCACCTGAAACGAACGCACTACTACTACGCTATCACAACGTATCCTTTATATGTTGGAAATGTTGTCCATGTGGACCAGAATAATCTGCTTACCTCGTCAATTCTATTCTGAATATACTTGTTCACCTCCTCGTCATAGATTTCTCTCTTGTTTGTTTCTGGATGACATGGCGGTGGGTAGTCGGACTGGGTGTCTGGGACATTCCTCTGAAACATAGAGACAGCTTATTTTAAACTTTATTTATTTTACAACGATTGCGAAGCAAGTTTTAACAACTTATATTAATCACTCTCGTTTGCTCGGATGAAAGGGTATATTTATGTGATCATTCGTGTGGGAGGAAACTGGAGTACCCGGAGAAAACCCACCTGTCCGATCTGGCAACCATCGTACCATCTCACATACTTCCCGGTCCGAGGATCGACCCCGGGTCGCATTGGTGAGAAGCTTAAAATCACCCTGTGAAATACGATACAAAACAGTGTCGTTAATGTGAAGTGGGAACAGCACGATTGTAAACAACTAAAGGTATATGCAAATTTACTTTAGCTCGATTGCGGAACAAGTTCTTACAACATTAGATCAATCTCTCTCTCTCGAAACATCAGTCTTGAAGAAATCCATCGCCACGAGGAAAGAGAAGAGGCAATGTGGACTTGTCTAAGGACATCATCACTGTGTATTGGCGGGGTTCAAACTCGCAAGCGTAGATACCGCATCCATTTTTCCAATGAGGCTCCACAAATGTGAGTTAGATGTCTTACTGTTGTCTGTACCATTGACAGTAAGGAAACATTGTTGCATCGGCTTGTGCATAGTCCAGCCACCCCAAGCTTATTAAAATTGAATCAAGACCTGCCAACTTCTGGTGGACTTCTAGAGGGAGATTTGACTTTCCAATGAGGGAGATTTGACTTTCCAATGAGGGAGATTTGACTTTCCAATGATGGAGATTTGACTTTCCAATGAGGGAGATTTGACTTTCCAATGAGGGAGATTTGACTTTCCAATGAGGGAGATTGGGTATTCTTTGCAATAAAATAAGTATAAAGTTTAAAATTTACCTTCTACACCCGATATTATTACTGGATTCTTGACTTTATTTTGAATGTTGGTTTGGCTAATACATTGTCGATGTATGTGGTATTAGTAATGTTGTTTATAAGAGGAGTGTATGTGTGAAAGGGTTAAATGTTTCCGTGAACCAGCTGGGAATGTTTCCATCACTTACATAGTCCACTTTTTCTACTACTGGTTCAGGCCGCGACTCTGTACAACCCATTATGTATCACAACATGTGTAGACGCAATCGCACGTGTAGACGCAATAGCACGTGTAGATACAATCGCACGTGTAGACGCAATCACACGTGTAGACGCAATCACACGTGTATACGCAATTGCATGTGTAGATTTACTTGCACGTGTAACTATCACATCAGTTCTAACACATACCAAATCTGAAAATAAGAAAAGCATTCTCAACCGTGTCTGTCTATCTATATATAATTATATATACTAGAGGACATAGAAAACGCAAGCATTAAGTAAAACAATTTCAACAATTTCTGCACTATTTTAATTTTTAGTCTTTGATTTAAAGCGACATTACATTCCAAGAATCAAATAACATGCATTTTTCGCGTATAAATGCATTGCTACTACAAATTCTTCTGAATACATTCGAACACTAACATTGAATCAATAAACAGTGTTGTTGTGGTATACAATCTTTCAAAAGTGAAAGTAGGATTTCATATAACGGTCATCCAGGCTCCTGAATTGACGTTTGTTTGTCATTGGGGTCAATACTAAGCATGTGATACTTTCGATTAGAGATAATTTAACTAAAATTAGTCTACACATAAATATGCATAGGCACACATGTGAGATATCACCGTAAATATGTACCATGCCTTGTGTTATTCAGGATAAACGCTTTGTATTACGCACGTATGTCGACCTTATTTACATTATTTTGTTATGTCAACAAACCGCGTATACGACGTTGGTTTATTTATTGAAATACTCAGTTTTTGAAGCAAATATTTGGAATATAATTACACCATATATAGCAAATTACATTCTGAAGACATTTGCATTTTCACTGATGTGTTGTCGCTTTAAAATAGTTGTTAACAAGCATATACCCATATTGACTTGAGTAAGCGTCCGCTACAATGCTTCACTTTTCGTCTTTAGATATTGTTTGAATATGCCTACGACTGTAAGAAACTTTGAAATAAATAAAACGTAAACTTGTCCCTTTCGAGCCCCACTGGAGCCGATTGTGTCCTTAGGTAAGGCATTTAAATTCCACGTTGCCTCTTCTCTCTCCCTCATGGTGATGGATTCCATCAGGAATGAGGTGTCGAGAGTGATTAATATAAGTTGTAAGAACTTGTTTCGCAATCGAGCTAAAATAAATTTGTATAAACTAAACTAATTAAGTCCCTTTCCTTGGAAAATATGTAGTATAGCTGCGGTTACCTTTTTAGATCCTTCTTACGAAATTTGAAGAATCTCATTCAAAAACACAACAACTATACAATTTGTTATTTTATAAACGTGATTTCCAATTGCATTATAAATGAAATCCCCATTTAAATTTCTCGTGATCCACATGATGATGGCACAAAATGGATCGGATATATCAATTTTTACATACTTTAATTTTTAAAGTCTCTTCATTCAATTCAATCGGAAAAAAATATGTATGCACATTCGTCATGACTTTAGTAAAACAACCGTTGTAAAGTTATTTAGAGATTTTGTAAACAATTATCCATAAAGGGAGGTAATTTAGACATATATTAATTTCACAAAAAAAGTTCATTTGGGGACAGATTTTCAGATATTGACCTAAACTCTGAATAATATATTATTGAAAAATGTAAATATATATGAGATAGTACTACTGGATTTCAGACCTAAGGTGTGTTGGTGAATAACTTGTGGTTTGTCCGTTTTATGGCGGATAATATCACTATGTCAAGTGATCATGCTTGCATTTAATGTGCTTGACTAAACGCAGATTGCATAACATCTTTTTTAAATGAAACTACAATTTAATGCACATGTTTATTCAACATGGCGTCGAAAATGTTTTCGGTCCGCAGTAACATATATATGTTTTCCAGCATTTTCACATGACTGGCATGTGACATTGCACAGTAAGCGACTGACCCTAATAAAATTAACAGTCTTACAGATGGGACTTTAACCCGAGGGCTCGTGTCGGTGCTTTACACCGTGTACGTAAAATAACCAGAGGAGACTCTGGAATGAGTCTCTGGAGACTCTGGAATGGGTCTCTGTCTGTTACAGTCTGTATCATTGCACTATCCTCCAAAACTCTAAAATGACTAATATCTTTAGGAGGCGTCGCTCATATGGGCAACCGGTAGCGACGATAAATAAACGTAAAACACACTTGCACAGTAAAACTCATGAGCGTTCACCCGTTACAAATACAAATATTTCTTTATATATACATGTACCTCTGGTTAAGGGATTTTTAGGGTCAAGCAGTGAAAACATCATTCGGAAACGGGTGTGGATCGAAAACAGACTGATTGACAATATAACAATTGACTGGTTAGTTTATACACATTTATTTGAGCTCGATTGCGAAACAAGTTCTTACAACTTATATTAATCACTCTCGAGACCTTATTCCTGATGTAATCCATCGCCACGAGGGAGTGAGAAGAGGCAATGTGGAATTTAAATGCCTTACCTAAGGACACAGTCGTAACGGCTCCAGTGGGACTCGGACTCTGGGCCTTGACTTGTTATGTGTAAGCAGCACAGTCTATGTAAACACTTGAAAGGGCTTTAAGTATATGTATGATAGCAATTTATATCATGAAATATGTTGCATTCATGCCATCTTTATATGAATATATTTACATATATATAAATGGAAATCGATAATCAATCATTGGATGCGGATAATACCATGCTTAAAGAAGATATGGTGTATTCGTGACTGGTTGCCTGCCTGCATTCAATGGTTTGTGACTGGTTACCTGCATTCAATGGTTTGTGACTGGTTACCTGCATTCAATGGTTTGTGATGGCTTCTGTGTTCAATGGTACGTACAGTGAATAGGCTGAATCTCTACATATGTCGCTCATAATAGCATTGCTATGATATACCTATTGATCGTGTTGATTGATTTGACAGACTGCATGTGAGAATATAAAGATTGTTAATATACGAAACCATGGCCAGGTTGTGATAACACTCAAATAAATTTGAAACTCAATCTAGTCCCTTTCCCGTAAATTGATACGTGTATTAGCTACATGAAATGAGTACAAACTGTATACAGGAAAGGTGTTGTTAGGTAAACTGCCCGCCGGCGATATAGCCCAACATGGTGCTGATGCAGGCGTAAAACCCGAAATATAATATATAATAATATAACAAACTGTATATTTGGAAATAAAATGTTTAAAACCTAAAAAGGCTATTCTTTTAAAGCGACATTACATCACAAAAAGCCCAAAAAATGCATTGTTCACGTATAAATGCATTGCTACTACAAATTCTTCCGAAGAGTTTATACAAATTTATTTTAGCTCGATTGCGAAACAAGTTATGTCAACTTATATTAATCACTCTCGAGACCTCATTCCTGATGGAATCCATCGCCACGAGGGAGAGAGAAGAGGCAACGTGGAATTTAAATGCCTTGCCTAAGGGTACAATCGTAACGGCTCCAGCGGGGCTCGAACTCCGGACCTTTCGCACCTGAAGCGAACACGCATCCACTGCGCTATCACGACTTCCTTCGAATACATTCGAACACAAATATTGAATCAATAAACAGTGTGTTTGTAGTCTACAAGCTTTCAAAGTGAATGTAGGATTTCATGTACCGGTCATCCACCCTCTTGAATTGACATTTGTTTGTCATTGTAGTCAATACTAAACGCTTGATACTGTCGCTTAGAGATAATAAATTTAACTAAGATTAGTCTACAAATAAATATGCATAGGCACAAATGTGAGATATAACTGTAAATCTGTACCATAACTCTCGTTATTCGGGATACACAGGTTGTATTACGCATGTATGTCGACCCTGTTTACATTATTTTGTTATGTCAACAAACCGCGTATACGACGCTTGTTTATTAGTTGAAATATTCAATTTTTATTCAAATATTTGGAAACAAATTATACCATATAATAGGAAATTACATTTTGTATAAATTTGCATTTTCACTGATGTAGTGTCGCTTTAAAGGTATTACATGTGCATACTTTGTTGATTTTCGTCTGAAATACTGTACAAATGCATTCATTGTCCATCAATAATAAAAAAAGTAAAAGTAAAGTGGTTGTTTATTATAGTTACTGTCAACCCCTGAAAGGGCCAGCCATTCCTGATAAGATAATATCAATTTTATTTTGAGTCGGCAACATAGCAACAGTACAACACAAGCTCTGAGTGAGCGTTTGAACCGACTACCGGTATATAACATAAAATAATGGTAACAGCTATAAAATTAGAATCCCTGATAATAGTATGCATATTGATTATTAATTTGTTTCTAAGATAAATGCTGAAAAATAATAAAATATAACTTAGGTTATGTAGGTAAGACAAATGTGCTTGTTAGCTATAAAGAATATTAACCTAGTAAATCAATGACTTAATTGGTAAAACTAATATATATGGATTAAACAAATATACAAATTAATTAATATTTTACTCGCATGTATATACAAATTAATTAATAGTTTACTCGCAAGTATATACAAATTAATTAATATTTTACTCGCATGTATATATACAAATTAATTAATATTTTACTCGCAAGTATATACAAATTAATTAATATTTTACTCGCATGTATATATACAAATTAATTAATATTTTACTCGCAAGTATATACAAATTAATTAATATTTTACGCGCAAGTATATACAAATTAATTAATATTTTACTCGCATGTATATACAAATTAATTAATATTTTACTCGCAAGTATATACAAATTAATAAATATTTTACTCGCAAGTATATACAAATTAATTAATATTTTACTCGCAAGTATATACAAATTAATTAATATTTTACTCGCATGTATATACAAATTAATTAATATTTTACTCGCATGTATATACAAATTAATTAATAGTTTACTCACATTTGGCATAATCCCTCGTATAATCCACTGATCAAAGCAGATATCTAGTTTTATTGGGAAAGTTGTATCAATAATCCAATACCTAAAACAGAACAGAAGAGTTAAACATAAACAAAAGGCAATACATATCTACGGTGTTGTGTTTCATTAATGATTAACTTTCTTTTGTCACTTGTAAATAACGTATATTTATAATTACGCTATAAGTAGAATACAGTACGCTTTCCAAAGCTCCAATCCACCCGTAGCACAATACCTCTGCACAGGGTCTCTGTTGTATTCTCGTGTAGTATTCTGGTGTATTCTGGTAGTATTCTGGTATTATTCTGGTAGTATTCTGGTGTATTCTGGTAGTATTCTGGTATTATTCTGGTAGTATTCTGTGTATTCTGGTAGTATTCTGGTATTATTCTGGTATTATTCTGGTGTATTCTGGTGTATTCTGGTATTATTCTGGTATTATTCTGGTGTATTCTGGTAGTATTCTGGTATTATTCTGGTAGTATTCTGGTGTGTTCGGTGTATTCTGGTGTAGTGTTCTCGTGTAGTATTCTGGTAGTATTCTGGTAGTATTCTGGTGTATTCTGGTAGTTTTCTGGTAGTTTTCTGGTAGTATTCTGGTAGTATTCTGGTAGTATTCTGGTAGTATTCTGGTGTGTTCGGTGTATTCTGGTGTAGTTCTTGTGTAGTATTCTGGTAGTATTCTGGTGTATTCTGGTAGTATTCTGGTAGTATTCTGGTAGTATTCTGGTGTGTTCGGTGTATTCTGGTGTAGTTCTTGTGTAGTATTCTGGTAGTATTCTGGTGTGTTCGGTGTATTCTGGTGTAGTGTTCGTGTAGTATTCTGGTAGTGTTTGTGTAGTATTCTGGTAGTATTCTGGTGTATTCTGGTAGTATTCTGGTGTGTTCGGTGTATTCTGGTGTAGTGTTCTTGTGTAGTATTCTGGTAGTATTCTGGAGTGTATTCTGGGAATCATTCAATGAACATAAGATCACAGATTCACTATTGGAGTAAGTTATGATTTATTAAGGTATCTAGATCTTCCGTATTAGGCGTACAAGTTCCGCAGTCATACACAGCAACATTTTACAGAAATTTGCTACATGGTTGAGCGATTAAAATGATGATTAATTATTATGACGGCAACGGATGGCATTTTGTCAATGGTGACCATAATAAATTGCGACACTATCATGGTGTGATATTAACTTTTGCACTATCTCAGTGCACAGGTTCCATCTAAACATAGTGCATGTTAATAATAACGGCTTTCTTGTGATTGATTGATTATTGATGTAATATTCAATGAAGTTAATTTGTAAACACTTCACATGCAAGCGTTCGAATATCTAATCAAATATCTAATTAAAGTAATCTATTTGGTTGAATATCTAATCAAATATCTAAATAAAGTAATCTATTTGGTGTAAACATATTTATTCCACTATTAACATTCACAAAACAATACATGTACACAAAATCAAAGAAGTAAGTATATAGGAAAGGATTAATTTTATTTTAAACTATTTATTTTACGATTGCGAAGCAAATTTTAACGACTTATATTAATCACTCTCGTTGGCGCGGATGAAAGCGGTATATGTGGTCATTTGTGTGGGAGGAAACCGGAGTACCCGAAGAAAACCCTTCAGTCTGATCTGGCGACCACCGTACCATCTCGCATACTTCCCGGTCCGAGGATCGAACCCGGGTTGCATTGGTGAGAGGCAAGCGCGCTAACCACTTAAATTGTCTCTTTATAAAATCGGACATAACTATTTGCACACTTGCAGTGAAATTAACTCAAAATGTGGAATTTCATTAGAACTGTGCTGTTCTAATGGTTCTAATGGTTCTAATAATGGTTCTAATAATGGTGCTAATGGTTCTAATGGTTCTAATGACATTCCATGAACTATTTTCAGTTTCAGCTACAAATTTGAAAAACACATTAATGAATTGTCTTCTGCTTCAATTATTTTAACTATTTATAACCTTTAATTTACCCAACATGCAAAGAGTTAATGCGTTGCTAATTTAGCGGATAATCGGTCAGATGCATAGCTAATTTAATGGATAATCAGTCAGATGCATAGCTAATTTAATGGATAATCAGTCAGATGCGTTGCTAATTTAATGGATAATCAGTCAGATGCGTTGCTAATTTAGTGGATAATCAGTCAGATGCGTTGCTAATTTAGTGGATAATCGGTCAGATGCATAGCTAATTTAACGGATAATCGGTCAGATGCATAGCTAATTTAACGGATAATCAGTCGGATGCATAGCTAATTTAACGGATAATCGGTCAGATGCAGAGCTAATTTAACGGATAATCGGTCGGATGCAGAGCTAATTTAACGGATAATCGGTCAGATGCATTTCCAATTTAACGGATAATCGGTCAGATGTATTGCTAATTTAACGAATAATCAGTAGGATGCATTGCTAATTTAACCGTTATTCGATCAGGTGCATTAGTTTAAACAATATTTTATTCAAGAAAGGTACATAACACAGGAATAGTTAGAATTAGGGCAAAAGTCACATAAGACACTTATTCGAATCCCTTTCCTTAAGTATGCATTGCTAATTTAATATACAGTCGGATGCATTGCTAATTTAATATACAGTCAGATGCATAGCTAATTTAATATACAGTCAGATGCATTGCTAATTTAATATACAGTCGGATGCATTGCTAATTTAATATACAGTCGGATGCATTGCTAATTTAATATACAGTCAGATGCATAGCTAATTTGATATACAGTCGGATGCATTGCTAATTTAATATACAGTCGGATGCATTGCTAATTTAATATACAGTCGGATGCATTGCTAATTTAATATACAGTTGGGTGCATTGCTAATTTAATATACAGTGGGATGCATTGCTAATTTAATATACAGTCATTGCTAATTTAATATACAGTCAGATGCATTGCTAATTTAATATAGTCAGATGTATAGCTAATTTAATATACAGTCGGATGCATTGCTAATTTAATATACAGTCGGATGCATTGCTAATTTAATATACAGTCGGATGCATTGCTAATTTAATATACAGTCGGATGCATTGCTAATTTAATATACAGTCAGATGCATGCTAATTTAATATACAGTCGGATGCATTGCTAATTTAATATACAGTCGGATGCATTGCTAATTTAATATACAGTCGGATGCATTGCTAATTTAATATACAGTCAGATGCATAGCTAATTTAATATACAGTCAGATGCATTGCTAATTTAATATACAGTCGGATGCATTGCTAATTTAATATACAGTCGGATGCATTGCTAATTTAATATACAGTTGGGTGCATTGCTAATTTAATATACAGTCGGATGCATTGCTAATTTAATATACAGTCATTGCTAATTTAATATACAGTCAGATGCATTGCTAATTTAATATACAGTCGGATGCATTGCTAATTTAATATACAGTTGGATGCATTGCTAATTTAATATACAGTCATTGCTAATTTAATATACAGTCAGATGCATTGCTAATATAATATACAGTCGGATGCATTGCTAATTTAATATACAGTCAGATGCATTGTTAATTTAATATACAGTCGGGTGCATTGCTAATTTAATATACAGTCGGGTGCATTGCTAATTTAATATACAAGTCATTGCTAATTTAATATACAGTCAGATGCATTGCTAATTTAATATACAGTCGCATGCATTGCTAATTTAATATACAGTCGGATGCATTGCTAATTTAATATACAGTCAGATGCATTGCTAATATAATATACAGTCGGATGCATTGCTAATTTAATATACAGTCGGATGCATTGCTAATTTAATATACAGTCGGATGCATTGCTAATTTAATATACAGTCGGATGCATTGCTAATTTAATATACAGTTGGGTGCATTGCTAATTTAATATACAGTGGGATGCATTGCTAATTTAATATACAGTCATTGCTAATTTAATATACAGTCAGATGCATTGCTAATTTAATATACAGTCATTGCTAATTTAATATACAGTCGGATGCATTGCTAATTTAATATACAGTCGGATGCATTGCTAATTTAATATACAGTCATTGCTAATTTAATATACAGTCAGATGCATTGCTAATTTAATATACAGTCATTGCTAATTTAATATACAGTCGGATGCATTGCTAATTTAATATACAGTCAGATGCATTGCTAATTTAATATACAGTCATTGCTAATTTAATATACAGTCAGATGCATTGCTAATATAATATACAGTTGGATGCATTGCTAATTTAATATAGTCGGATGCATTGCTAATTTAATATACAGTCGGGTGCATTGCTAATTTAATATACAGTCGGGTGCATTGCTAATTTAATATACAAGTCATTGCTAATTTAATATACAGTGGGATGCATTGCTAATTTAATATACAGTGGGATGCATTGCTAATTTAATATACAGTCGGATGCATTGCTAATTTAATATACAGTCGGATGCATTGCTAATTTAATATACAGTTGCATGCATTGCTAATTTAATATACATTTCACGGTAGTTCTAGTGCTGGTTTTTCATGGTATGTGTGTGTGTTAAATATCAAGTGTAAAAGTATAGAAAGGTTCATTCTACTGGACGATTTCGTACAGAAAACATCAAATTTTATTTCTGAATTTTGACTTGTAAGCAAAATTGTAATAATTGTAAAATGTTTAATGATGCGTTAGGCTGCAATGAGGCCCAACATTTGATTGGACGTTGCCAAACGGGCACAGTTTTTTCCTATAGAAAACGTTCTGGGTGAGTCGACTCAAAAACGCAGTATTCCGACGGAGTTATTTTTGAACATTTTAGAAATTTGGGATTTCAAATCAACTTCATGGTAGTGGTCAGTGTCGGAACATTGCGTTCAGCCCGTTAGCGTATGAAAACCATAATACTATTATGTATGCAAGCACGTGGCTGACAAATGAAATGATTTTCAAACATACATGGTGTATTTTCTTATTAAATACAGTATAACCTGGTGCCAGATAGATGCACATCAACAATAAACATACGCTAGTCATTGTAATGTAGTGTTTTGTTATTATTGTTTATTGCAGCAGACGGGATAATTGGTCTGAGGCCCGATAGTCTTCCAGGAAGAGGCGGGTGCGGTTTCGTGATTTTTATGTGTTAATGTCCGCCTCCATGGTCAAGTGGTTATGGTCGCTGACTTGTATACCACTGTAACCTATCATCACTGATGGTCACGGGTTCGAGCCCCGCTCAGACCGTGTCTCATTTATATGAAAATGTTGGCAGTTTCTTACGGAGGTTGGTGCACCCAAGTACTGGTTAACTGCTGGAGCCTGCCCAGGAAAGGTGTTGTTAGGTAAACTGCCCGTCGGCGATATACCCCAAAATTGTGCTGGTGCCGGCGTAAAACCCGAAATATAACATTAAGTACAACATTACATATATATTAGATATATTGTTCTGGTTCAAGTTCAACGTTAGTTACATGAAACAATTTACATGTATACGAGTAATACTAGTATGTATTACACATTTCACTTGTAGCTGGGTGTATGTATTACATGTTTCAGTTGTAGCTGGGTGTATGTATTACACATTTCACTTGTAGCTGGGTGTATGTATTACATGTTTCAGTTGTAGCTGGGTGTATGTATTACATGTTTCACTTGTAGCTGGGTGTATGTATTACATGTTTCAGTTGTAGCTGGGTGTATGTATTACACATTTCACTTGTAGCTGGGTGTATGTGTTACATGTTTCACTTGTAACTGGGTGTATGTATTACATGTTTCACTTGTAGCTGGGTGTATGTATTACACATTTCACTTGTAGCTGGGTGTATGTATTACATGTTTCACTTGTAGCTGGGGGTATGTATTACATGTTTCACTTGTAGCTGGGTGTATGTATTACACATTTCACTTGTAGCTGGGTGTATGTATTACATGTATCACTTGTAGCTGGGGTATGTATTACATGTTTCACTTGCAGCTGGGTGTATGTATTACATGTTTCATGTGTAGCTGGGTGTATGTATTACACGTTTCACTTGTAGCTGGGTGTATGTATTACACATTTCACTTGTAGCTGGGGGTATGTATTACATGTATCACTTGTAGCTGGGGTATGTATTACATGTTTCACTTGCAGCTGGGTGTATGTATTACATGTTTCATGTGTAGCTGGGTGTATGTATTACACGTTTCACTTGTAGCTGGGTGTATGTGTTACATGTTTCACTTGTAACTGGGTGTATGTATTACATGTTTCACTTGTAGCTGGGTGTATGTATTACATGTTTCACTTGTAGCTGGGGGTATGTATTACATGTAATCCCGATGTTGAAGGGCTGACACGAGTTTAAATGTCCCAAGATAATAACAAGACGGAATTCGGTATTTTCACATTTATTAGAAAAATGGTCCTCGTCACATAGATACATATACATATTGGATGGATTCAAATCTTTGGCTAGATGCCAGAAATACCCAAATCCTCGCGGTAGGCGAGACATGGACGGATGGACATCCCCCCTCCTAGCAGAGTAGTCGGACACCCCCCCCTAGCAGAGTAGTCGGGACATCTCCCCTCTTAGCAGAGTAGTCGGGACATCCCCCTCCTAGCAGAGTAGTCGGGACATCCCCCCTCCTAGCAGAGTAGTCGGGACATCCCCCCCTCCTAGCAGAGTAGTCGGGACATCCCCCCTCCTAGCAGAGTAGTCGGGACATCCCCCCCTCTAGCAGAGTAGTCGGGACATCCCCCTCCTAGCAGAGTAGTCGGGACATCCCCCTCCTAGCAGAGTAGTCGGGACATCCCCCCTCCTAGCAGAGTAGTCGGGACACCCCCCCCTAGCAGAGTAGTAGCAGAATAGTCGAGACATGGACGGACATCCCCCCCAGCAGAGTAGTCGAGACATGGACGGACATCTTCCCCTCCTAGCAGAGTAGTCGAGGCATGATCGGACACCCCTTCCTAGCAGAGTTGTCGAGACCCCCCCCCCCTAGCAGAGTTGTCGAGACCCCCCCTAGCAGAGTTGTCGAGACATGGACGGACGGACATCCCCTCCCCCCTCCTAGCTAGAGACATCCCCCCTCCTAGCAGAGTAGTCAAGACATGGATGGACGGACGGACATCCCCCCCCTAGCAGTAGTCGAGACATGGACGGACATCCCCCCTAGCAGTAGTCGAGGCATGGATGGACACCCCCCCCCTAGCAGTAGTCGAGACATGGACGGACATCCCCCCTAGCTGTAGTCGAGACATGGACGGACGGACACCCCCCCTTAGCAGTAGTCGAGACATGGACGGACATCCCCCCTAGCTGTAGTCAAGACATGGAGGACGGACCCCCCCCCCCTAGCAGTAGTCAAGACATGGACGGACGGACACCCCCCCTAGCAGTAGTCGAGTAGTAGCGAGACATGGACGGACATCCCCCCTAGCAGTAGTCGAGACATGGACGGACATCCCCCCCCCTAGCAGTAGTCGAGGCATGGACGGACATCCCCCCCTAGCAGTAGTCGAGGCATGGACGGACACCCCCCCTAGCAGACCTCCCCCTCCCATGGACGGACATCCCCCTCCCATGGACAGACATCCCCCTCCCATGGACAGACCCCCCCCTCCCATGGATAGACCTCCCCCTCCCATGGATAGACCTCCCCCTCACATGGACGGACATCCCCCTCCCATAGACAGACATCCGGGGTAGTACCCAAATCTGTATTCTCTGCTACATTAGAAAGCTATATATTGTATTAATATTTAGAATGGTAGCCCCTAGCGATAACAGATGCAACTAACCTGTGAATGAAACAATATTTAGAATTCCACCAACAACAAAGTCGACATTGAAATATCAAACAAATATGGTATTACATGTAGTAATATGTATCCAGGACTTTTGCAAAATAATTTAATACATTGATTGGTATATGGCATAGTAAAATAATATATTCAGAATAAACTGTTTCAGCATCTCTCGTACATGTTTACAAAATTAAATTGGCTTAGTTGTTTACATATTTTATGCTGTGGTAAAACAGGGCAAGGTGTTTATATTTATGCTGTTGTAAATCTTTTACGGTCTGTGTTGTGAACTGGTTTTTCTGTCAAATCTTGTTGCCATCCTGGCAATGAATATTTGAAAAAATGAAATAAAATTAGATACCATCATAATACCTTCCAATAGAAAAGAAATTGCCGCAGGATGTTGTGGTTGCATGGCAGATGTTAATTGGCACTCTGCCAAAGTAGGTAGTGTTTAATTATGATGTCAAAACTGTTGACAGTTTCTTACGGAGGTTGGTGCACCTTTGGAGCCTGACTAAGAAATGTGTTGCTAGGTAAACTGTCCGTCGCTCATATGGGCAACCAGTAGCGACGTTAAATAAACATAATAGTAAACAAATATTGTCCTCAAAAATGCCGCCCGCTCAAAGATTACCTATGCAACTTGGATTAAATGGAATTTGAATAGTAAAATAGCCATTCGTTGCCATCCCAAATTACAGCATCAGAGACTCAATCATGGGACAAGAAACTTTCCTCATAGAGAATATTGATATAGTAAAATGGCTATTTGTGTATTGAAAATAAAGTCAAGTCAAAATATGTAAACAACATCAATTTAATACTGCTTTACCATAAATACTTACTATAAATACTATCGAACCAATATACAGATATATATATACATAGCCAAATGTGAAATAATTAATTGTAGCTCACAGCTCTCTTTAAACATTTGATAAGGACAAGACGGGTGGACAATGGAGGCCATTTCGCATAATAAAACGTACAACAAAATATAATTATAAATAACAGTAATAATACGTGGATAGAGAACCCTGCTGATGGAACCACTTTTGTAATAAACCCTTTATTAACCCTTTCAACACTACACACCTCTAAATAGGCTTACAAAAAGTGTAGATCCAGATGAGCCGGCTTTAAATACCAAATGTAATTTTTAAATTAATTATTGGCCTAAAACTCTCATTAACATTGTGGCGTTACGACAGTTAAATCACTTAACCCTTTCAACACTACACACCTAAATAGGCTTACAAAAAGTGTAGATCCAGATGAGCCGACTCGACGTTTGCACTTTTTGCCAGTAATATTACTATTTTTAATAAATGAACTGATTCTTATTAATTTATTGGTTTAAAAATATCATGCACCAGTCTTCTGTTCATTTGGTTAAAATCGAAAAAAATAAAAACACTTCGACAAATAAAGAATTGAAAACGATAAAAAAAAGGGGTACGAGTGGTCCAACATCACTGTCTTCATTCATTCAACCTCCTGATCACCTAACTATAGACATGATATTTGGAGTTATAGCACAGAGGGTCCATCCAAACCTCACTCTATTGAAGGTGTAGTTTAGGCCCGGACATAATGCAATATATTCAATAAATGCTGAGAGCTCGATATATCATGGTTCAAAACAATATGGGACAAGTAAACAAACATTGCTAAAGCCCAATGACATATAGATTTTTAACACAATTACACAACTACAACAGTAGCATTTCTCAGTCAAAAGATGTATGCACAACAGATTTCAAGTCCCCCCCCCCCCACCCCGGTGCTCTTACAGGGTACACACATCCAGCAAATCTTAAATTGAAAGAGAATAAAATCACACACATCAAGCAAATCTTATAATAAGTATTAAACCCAAAAATTCAAAGAGAATAAAAGTATTAATTAACCAACTCGGTAAAATAAATTAATGTCAAACCACTTGCGGGGACCTAGACATGTGTTCCTGGGCAGGCTTAGCCGACCTAAGTGGTTAACCAGTACTAAGCAATGCGTGTGAGGTGCCTTGCTCAATGACATACGTGGCCTGACCGAGTATCGAACCTGGGACCGTTCGATTCCAAATCCGACGCTCTACCACTGAACGCCATTGTGTAGGGCTCTACAAACCAGCGTGAAAATCAGTCAATATAGAAATCTAAAAAAATAATTGTTAAGCATTTTAGTATCCGCATCCACGACTTAATCATAAAAATGTGATTCTACGCTACTACCTCGGCCATGTTTACAACGCCAAGTACCATCTCTTAGGTGAGATTCAAATTAACCTTTCTAAAAAAATATCCTACAAAAGCCACCATTAACCTTTCTAAAAAAATATCATACAAAAGCCACCATTCATTTAAACAAAACACATATCTTAAACATACAGAAATATGTAACTACAATATAAAATATATCTATAATTATATACAAATAAAATTTCAATAACCGATGTATTATGTATATTTTCAACCACCATGTAAACTCAACCTTTTGTTGAATAACTATTATCACAATAAATATGAATAAAAAATAAATATTCAATACAATACCGCCTTCTATGAACAATATTTTGCTGTAAATCATATTTGGTTTAGAATATGTGAATTTATATTCTAAACCAATCAAATTCATACTAAAATTCAAATATTCTAAGCCAATCAAATTCACATATTCTAAGCCAATCAATCAAATTCATACTTCCCGCTGATATACCTTGCCATGGATCTATGAATAAGGCAACATGGTATTTATAGATGTCGTGTGCTGATGGGATGCATGTGCATCTTCAGCACCCCACCTGCTACAACGCTGTCATGGTAAATGTGAATCACTGAGGATGTAATGTATAAAATAATACCATTTAGCGGCTTGCTAAATATCAATGAGCTGCTCTCTCCTTACATTCACACACAATTATAATGCACGAGTAGTGTGTGATGTACACAATTATAATGCACGAGTAGTGTGTGATGTACACAACCAGTAGTGTGTGATGTACACATCCATACAGCACGAGTAGTGTGTGATGTACACAACCATACAGCACGAGTAGTGTGTGATGTACACATCCATACAGCACGAGTAGTGTGTGATGTACACAACCAGTAGTGTGTGATGTACACATCCATACAGCACGAGTAGTGTGTGATGTACACAACCAGTAGTGTGTGATGTACACATCCATACAGCACGAGTAGTGTGTGATGTACACATCCATACAGCACGAGTAGTGTGTGATGTACACAACCAGTAGTGTGTGATGTACACATCCATACAGCACGAGTAGTGTGTGATGTACACAACCATACAGCACGAGTAGTGTGTGATGTACACAACCATACATGCACGAGTAGTGTGTGATGTACATAACCATACAGGCACAAGTAGTGTGTGATGTACACAACCATACATGCATGAGTAGTGTGTGATGTACACAACCATACAGGCATGGGTAGTGTGTGATGTACACAACCATACATGCACGAGTAGTGTGTGATGTACACAACCATACAGGCATGGGTAGTGTGTGATGTACACAACCATACATGCATGAGTAGTGTGTGATGTACACAACCATACAGGCACGAGTAGTGTGTGATGTACACAACCATACAGGCACGAGTAGTGTGTGATGTACACAACCATACAGGCACGAGTAGTGTGTGATGTACACAACCATACAGGCACTAGTAGTGTGTGATGTACACAACCATACAGCACGAGTAGTATGTGATGTACACAACCATACAGGCACGAGTAGTGTGTGATGTACACAACCATACAGCACGAGTAGTGTGTGATGTACACAACCATATAGCACGAGTAGTGTGTGATGTACACAGCCATACAGCACGAGTAGTATGTGATGTACACAACCATACAGCACGAGTAGTGTGTGATGTACACAACCATATAGCACGAGTAGTATGTGATGTACACAACCATACAGCACGAGTAGTGTGTGATGTACACAACCATATAGCACGAGTAGTGTGTGATGTACACAACCATACAGCACGAGTAGTATGTGATGTACACAACCATACAGCACGAGTAGTGTGTGATGTACACAACCATACAGCACGAGTAGTGTGTGATGTACACAACCATACAGCACGAGTAGTGTGTGATGTACACAACCATACAGCACGAGTAGTGTGTGATGTACACAACCATATAGCACGAGTAGTGTGTGATGTACACAACCATACAGCACGAGTAGTGTATGATGTACACAACCATACAGCACGAGTAGTGTGTGATGTACACAACCATACAGCACGAGTAGTGTGTGATGTACACAACCATACAGCACGAGTAGTGTGTGATGTACACAACCATATAGCACGAGTAGTGTGTGATGTACACAACCATACAGCACGAGTAGTATGTGATGTACACAACCATACAGCACGAGTAGTGTGTGATGTACACAACCATACAGCACGAGTAGTGTGTGATGTACACAACCATATAGCACGAGTAGTGTGTGATGTACACAACCATACAGGCACGAGTAGTGTGTGATGTACACAACCATATAGCACGAGTAGTGTGTGATGTACACAACCATACAGGCATGGGTAGTATGTGATGTACACAACCATACATGCACGAGTAGTGTGTGATGTACACAACCATACAGCACGAGTAGTGTGTGATGTACACAACCATATAGGCACGAGTAGTGTGTGATGTACACAACCATACAGGCACGAGTAGTGTGTGATGCACACAACCATATAGCACGAGTAGTGTGTGATGTACACAACCATACAGGCACGAGTAGTGTGTGATGTACACAACCATACAGGCATGGGTAGTGTGCGATGTACACAACCATACAGCACGAGTAGTGTGTGATGTACACAACCATACAGCACGAGTAGTGTGTGATGTACACAACCATACAGCACGAGTAGTGATGTCACACAGCCCCCCCAACCATCCTACAAGATCATAAAATACATTCATTGCACACGAATAAATGACGAGCCGTATACATGATAAACACCTGAATTTATGAAAATACAAAGATTATCACAGTACAAGATCGTGTCATTGACGCAGTGTGCAATGACAGTGGTACATGATCCTATACTTTGCACTGTGTGCATTATCCTGAGAAACTAACTGCAAACGATGGCAATCTTTCACTGTGTACAAAATCCTATCGTTCATTTAATGGTACACGCCTATGATGATCGTACATTTGGACTCGATGATACTTTTATGATGATAAAATGTTATGGTATATGTTATGTGCTACAATTTTTCCTTGGCATTGTCTCCTATGATTTCCGTATGGCCGCCAAACGACAGTTTATAAGTTCTGTTGCCCCATTTTATTCTTCTGGGTGAAAGAAGGGCTTCAAAGAAGACCCAGACAGCTAAACACTCTCGTAAAAGCCACACAATCAAATACTGTAGTTTGGAAAACGGCAGGCTGCCAAGCTGGAATGTAAGAAGAGTTATTATTATTATTATTATTATATTTCGGGTTTTACGACTGCATCGGCACCATTTTGGGCTATATCGCTGGCGGGCAGTTTACCTAACAACACCATTCCTGGGCAGGCTCCAGCGGTTAACCAGTACTTGGGTGCACCAACCTCCGTAAGAAACTGCCAACTTTTTCATATAAATGAAACACGGTCTGAGCGGGGCTCGAACCCGTGACAATCAGTGATGATAGGTTACAGTGGTATACAAGTCAGCGACCTTAACCACTCGACCACGGAGGCGGACCTAATAAGAGAAGAGAAATGTATTATTGTACGCACCATCTAAAACATAGTCTAACCCATTTCATTCTGGATACATTTAAAGGCTTTTGCAAACAACATAGATCCAGATCAGCGTGACGCTGCATGCTGATCAGGATCTATGTTGTTTGTTACATAGCCAAGTGTCTTAGCAAGATCATCTATTCAGATGATCTTGCTAACAACATAGAGCCTGATCAGACGGCACGTTCCATGGCGGCTGATCTGGCTCTATGTTCTTTGCAAATACTGTTTAAACGGTATCCAGAATCAAATGGGTTAAAGCCTATCTATCAAACATGTATTGGTCACCTCTATCAAACATGTATTGGTCACCTCTATCAAACATGTATTGGTCACCACTATCAAACATGTATTGGCCACCTCTATCAAACATGTATTGGTCACCTCTATCAAACATGTATTGGTCACCACTATCAAACATGTATTGGCCACCTCTATCAAACATGTATTGGCCACCTCTATCAAACATGTATTGGTCACCTCTATCAAACATGAATTGGTCACCACTATCAAACATGTATTGGTCACCTCTATCAAACATGTATTGGCCACCTCTATCAAACATGTATTGGCCACCTCTATCAAACATGTATTGGCCACCTCTATCAAACATGTATTGGCCACCTCTATCAAACATGTATTGGCCACCTCTATCAAACATGTATTGGTCACCTCTATCAAACATGTATTGGTCACCTCTATCAAACATGTATTGGTCACCTCTATCAAACATGTATTGGCCACCACTATCAAACATGTATTGGTCACCTCTATCAAACATGTATTGGCCACCACTATCAAACATGTATTGGTCACCTCTATCAAACATGTATTGGCCACCACTATCAAACATGTATTGGCCACCACTATCAAACATGTATTGGTCACCTCTATCAAACATGTATTGGCCACCACTATCAAACATGTATTGGTCACCACTATCAAACATGTATTGGTCACCACTATCAAACATGTATTGGCCACCTCTATCAAACATGTATTGGTCACCTCTATCAAACATGTATTGGTCACCTCTATCAAACATGTATTGGTCACCTCTATCAAACATGTATTGGTCACCTCTATCAAACATGTATTGGTCACCTCTATCAAACTGTATTGGCACCCTAAAGTATGGCACCTATCAAAATATGGCACCCTACAAACATGTATTGGACAAAAAACAACACCTATCAAACATGTATTGGTCACCTCTATCAAACATGTATTGGTCACCTCTATCAAACATGTATTGGTCACCCTATCAAACATGTATTGGCACCTCTATCAAACATGTATTGGTCACCTCTATCAAACATGTATTGGTCACCTCTATCAAACATGTATTGGTCACCTCTATCAAACATGTATTGGCCACCTCTATCAAACATGTATTGGTCACCTCTATCAAACATGTATTGGTCACCACTATCAAACATGTATTGGCCACCTCTATCAAACATGTATTGGCCACCTCTATCAAACATGTATTGGTCACCTCTATCAAACATGTATTGGTCACCACTATCAAACATGTATTGGTCACCTCTATCAAACATGTATTGGCCACCTCTATCAAACATGTATTGGCCACCTCTATCAAACATGTATTGGTCACCTCTATCAAACATGTATTGGTCACCACTATCAAACATGTATTGGCCACCACTATCAAACATGTATTGGCCACCTCTATCAAACATGTATTGGCCACCTCTATCAAACATGTATTGGTCACCACTATCAAACATGTATTGGTCACCTCTATCAAACATGTATTGGTCACCTCTATCAAACATGTATTGGTCACCTCTATCAAACATGTATTGGCCACCTCTATCAAACATGTATTGGCCACCTCTATCAAACATGTATTGGCCACCACTATCAAACATGTATTGGCCACCTCTATCAAACATGTATTGGCCACCTCTATCAAACATGTATTGGCCACCTCTATCAAACATGTATTGGCCACCTCTATCAAACATGTATTGGTCACCTCTATCAAACATGTATTGGTCACCTCTATCAAACATGTATTGGTCACCTCTATCAAACATGTATTGGTCACCTCTATCAAACATGTATTGGTCACCTCTATCAAACATGTATTGGTCACCTCTATCAAACATGTATTGGTCACCTCTATCAAACATGTATTGGTCACCTCTATCAAACATGTATTGGTCACCTCTATCAAACATGTATTGGCCACCTCTATCAAACATGTATTGGTCACCTCTATCAAACATGTATTGGTCACCTCTATCAAACATGTATTGGTCACCACTATCAAACATGTATTGGTCACCTCTATCAAACATGTATTGGTCACCTCTATCAAACATGTATTGGCCACCTCTATCAAACATGTATTGGTCACCTCTATCAAACATGTATTGGTCACCACTATCAAACATGTATTGGCCACCACTATCAAACATGTATTGGCCACCTCTATCAAACATGTATTGGTCACCACTATCAAACATGTATTGGTCACCTCTATCAAACATGTATTGGCCACCTCTATCAAACATGTATTGGTCACCACTATCAAACATGTATTGGTCACCTCTATCAAACATGTATTGGTCACCTCTATCAAACATGTATTGGTCACCTCTATCAAACATGTATTGGTCACCTCTATCAAACATGTATTGGTCACCTCTATCAAACATGTATTGGCCACCTCTATCAAACATGTATTGGTCACCACTATCAAACATGTATTGGTCACCTCTATCAAACATGTATTGGTCACCTCTATCAAACATGTATTGGTCACCTCTATCAAACATGTATTGGCCACCTCTATCAAACATGTATTGGCCACCACTATCAAACATGTATTGGCCACCACTATCAAACATGTATTGGCCACCTCTATCAAACATGTATTGGCCACCTCTATCAAACATGTATTGGCCACCTCTATCAAACATGTATTGGCCACCTCTATCAAACATGTATTGGTCACCACTATCAAACATGTATTGGTCACCTCTATCAAACATGTATTGGTCACCACTATCAAACATGTATTGGTCACCTCTATCAAACATGTATTGGTCACCTCTATCAAACATGTATTGGTCACCTCTATCAAACATGTATTGGTCACCTCTATCAAACATGTATTGGTCACCTCTATCAAACATGTATTGGCCACCTCTATCAAACATGTATTGGTCACCTCTATCAAACATGTATTGGTCACCTCTATCAAACATGTATTGGTCACCACTATCAAACATGTATTGGTCACCTCTATCAAACATGTATTGGTCACCTCTATCAAACATGTATTGGCCACCTCTATCAAACATGTATTGGTCACCTCTATCAAACATGTATTGGTCACCACTATCAAACATGTATTGGCCACCACTATCAAACATGTATTGGCCACCTCTATCAAACATGTATTGGCCACCTCTATCAAACATGTATTGGTCACCACTATCAAACATGTATTGGTCACCTCTATCAAACATGTATTGGCCACCTCTATCAAACATGTATTGGTCACCTCTATCAAACATGTATTGGCCACCTCTATCAAACATGTATTGGTCACCTCTATCAAACATGTATTGGTCACCTCTATCAAACATGTATTGGTCACCACTATCAAACATGTATTGGCCACCACTATCAAACATGTATTGGTCACCACTATCAAACATGTATTGGTCACCACTATCAAACATTTATTGGTCACCACTATCAAACATGTATTGGCCACCTCTATCAAACATGTATTGGCCACCTCTATCAAACATGTATTGGCCACCTCTATCAAACATGTATTGGCCACCTCTATCAAACATGTATTGGCCACCTCTATCAAACATGTATTGGTCACCTCTATCAAACATGTATTGGTCACCACTATCAAACATGTATTGGCCATCTCTATCAAACATGTATTGGTCACCTCTATCAAACATGTATTGGTCACCTCTATCAAACATGTATTGGCCACCTCTATCAAACATGTATTGGTCACCTCTATCAAACATGTATTGGTCACCTCTATCAAACATGTATTGGTCACCACTATCAAACATGTATTGGTCACCTCTATCAAACATGTATTGGTCACCTCTATCAAACATGTATTGGCCACCTCTATCAAACATGTATTGGTCACCTCTATCAAACATGTATTGGTCACCACTATCAAACATGTATTGGCCACCACTATCAAACATGTATTGGCCACCTCTATCAAACATGTATTGGCCACCTCTATCAAACATGTATTGGTCACCACTATCAAACATGTATTGGTCACCTCTATCAAACATGTATTGGCCACCTCTATCAAACATGTATTGGTCACCTCTATCAAACATGTATTGGCCACCTCTATCAAACATGTATTGGTCACCTCTATCAAACATGTATTGGTCACCTCTATCAAACATGTATTGGTCACCACTATCAAACATGTATTGGCCACCACTATCAAACATGTATTGGTCACCACTATCAAACATGTATTGGTCACCACTATCAAACATTTATTGGTCACCACTATCAAACATGTATTGGCCACCTCTATCAAACATGTATTGGCCACCTCTATCAAACATGTATTGGTCACCTCTATCAAACATGTATTGGCCACCTCTATCAAACATGTATTGGCCACCTCTATCAAACATGTATTGGTCACCTCTATCAAACATGTATTGGTCACCACTATCAAACATGTATTGGCCACCTCTATCAAACATGTATTGGCCACCACTATCAAACATGTATTGGTCACCCTATCAAACATTATTGGTCACCACTATCAAACATGTATTGGCCACCTCTATCAAACATGTATTGGCCACCTCTATCAAACATGTATTGGTCACCTCTATCAAACATGTATTGGCCACCTCTATCAAACATGTATTGGTCACCACTATCAAACATGTATTGGTCACCTCTATCAAACATGTATTGGTCACCTCTATCAAACATGTATTGGTCACCTCTATCAAACATGTATTGGTCACCTCTATCAAACATGTATTGGTCACCTCTATCAAACATGTATTGGCCACCTCTATCAAACATGTATTGGCCACCACTATCAAACATGTATTGGTCACCTCTATCAAACATGTATTGGTCACCTCTATCAAACATGTATTGGTCACCTCTATCAAACATGTATTGGTCACCTCTATCAAACATGTATTGGTCACCACTATCAAACATGTATTGGTCACCACTATCAAACATGTATTGGCCACCACTATCAAACATGTATTGGCCACCTCTATCAAACATGTATTGGCCACCTCTATCAAACATGTATTGGTCACCACTATCAAACATGTATTGGCCACCACTATCAAACATGTATTGGTCACCTCTATCAAACATGTATTGGTCACCTCTATCAAACATGTATTGGTCACCTCTATCAAACATGTATTGGTCACCTCTATCAAACATGTATTGGTCACCACTATCAAACATGTATTGGCCACCACTATCAAACATGTATTGGTCACCTCTATCAAACATGTATTGGTCACCTCTATCAAACATGTATTGGCCACCACTATCAAACATGTATTGGTCACCACTATCAAACATGTATTGGCCACCACTATCAAACATGTATTGGTCACCTCTATCAAACATGTATTAAGCAGCCAGTTTCCAGATATGTTATTTTATAATACATTTGACATCTGCTTAGTACAAGTGGCTGTTTAACAGTCACTTTCTGTGATTCCCTCGTCTAACTGCTCATGTACATGTAAAGTCCCTATTTGCATTTCTTTTTCTTCAATTTCTACAAATTGAAAATCAAACTATGCAGAGATATTCATCCTTGTGTTGGCTGCTGCAACCAGTACAGCCATGCAGAAAGCTATCGGTGGATTCAGTAAACAACTGAAAGAGCATTGTACATCGATCATTCCTACCATTTATTCGCGACGACCTCCATTTTATGAAGGCTTCATACCCATAACTGTGAAATTTGGCTACCATTGGCAAAGCGGTTTAGGTGAAGAAGAATATTGAAATCAATATTAAAAGAACAATCTTTGGATCTTTCGGCCGCCGTCTTGGCAGGATCATGTGAATTATATGAAATGACAGATCATTCCTACCAAGATTCACCAAAATCTTGCTAGCAGTTCCGGAGATGTTTTAAGAATGTGTGCTTTATTTATCAACTTGAATTTTAAGCATGTCCCGTACATGTTGATGCAGCATAAGGCTGTCCCCGTGCAGTACATGTTGATGCAGCATAAGGCTGTCCCCGTGCAGTACATGTTGATGCAGCATAAGGCTGTCCCCGTGCAGTACATGTTGATGCAGCATAAGGCTGTCCCCGTGCAGTACATGTTGATGCAGCATAAGGCTGTCCCCGTGCAGTACATGTTGATGCAGCATAAGGCTGTCCCCGTGCAGTACACATTGATGCAGGTAAATTTCAACAAAATAGGGTTAAAATACTATTACTATTCAGGGTTCATTCTAGGTCAGAATTTTTGGGAGAAGTGAGAAAGCGCGTGATTGCTTCCTTAAATGATGTTCTTTAATATACTTCTGCAAAATAGGGTTAAAATGCACAGTAAAAAATATTTTTTTAGGGAGAAGTGGGGGTAGGGCGACAATTTCGCCCACATCGCCCTCTAGAATGATCCTTGACTATTAATGGCCAGGGTAGCTTTCTGGACAACATATAATAAATTTACTTAAAAATCCAAATAAAAAAGGAAATATTAGTAGTATTTCTCATCTACTATTATGATTATGTACTATGTATGGGTTGTCGAACAAACATCTTAGGTCAAATGTGTAGACGGCCACCCACTTGATAGTAGCCACATGGCCACCCACACGGCCACCCACTTGATAGTAGCCACACGGCCACCCACTTGATAGTAACCACACGGCCACCCACTTGATAGTAGCCACACGGCCACCCACTTGATAGTAGCCACACGGCCACCCACACGGCCACCCACTTGATAGTAGACACACGGCCACCCACTTGATAGTAACCACACGGCCATCCACTTGATAGTAGCCACACGGCCACCCACTTGATAGTAGCCACACGGCCACCCACTTGATAGTAGCCACACGGCCACCCACTTGATAGTAGCCACACGGCCACCCACTTGATAGTAAACACACGGCCACCCACTTGATAGTAGCCACACGGCCACCCACTTGATAGTAGCCACACGGCCACCCACTTGATAGTAGCCACACGGCCACCCACTTGATAGTAACCACACGGCCATCCACTTGATAGTAGCCACACGGCCACCCACTTGATAGTAGCCACACGGCCACCCACTTGATAGTAGCCACACGGCCACCCACATGGCCACCCACTTGATAGTAGCCACACGGCCACCCACATGGCCACCCACTTGATAGTAGCCACACGGCCACCCACTTGATAGTAGCCACACGGCCACCCACTTGATAGAGTAGCCACACGGCCACCCACTTGATAGAGTAGCCACACGGCCACCCACTTGATAGTAACCACACGGCCACCCACTTGATCGTAGCCACACGGCCACCCACTTGATAGTAGCCACACGGCCACCCACTTGATCGTAGCCACACGGCCACCCACTTGATAGTAGCCACACGGCCACCCACTTGATCGTAGCCACATGGCCACCCACTTGATAGTAGCCACACGGCCACCCACTTGATAGTAGCCACACGGCCACCCACTTGATCGTAGCCACACGGCCACCCACTTGATCGTAGCCACCCACTTGATCGTAACCACACGGCCACCCACTTGATAGTAGCCACACGGCCACCCACTTGATCGTAGCCACCCACTTGATAGTAACCACATGGCCACCCACTTGATAGTAACCACATGGCCACCCACTTGATAGTAACCACATGGCCACCCACTTGATAGTAACCACATGGCCACCCACACGGCCACCCACTTGATCGTAGCCACACGGCCACCCACTTGATAGTAGCCACACGGCCACCCACTCCTATTAGTATATGTAGTCACTTCTATAAAGCAACCAACCTGTATTAAGCAGCAAGATTCCTAATACAACATTTTACTTGTAAGAATTTGCCAGATATTAAAATATTCGCCTTTATTTTTCAGCGTTCACCCGACTCGTTACTTGGCAATTTCAAACATTTCAATAGAACAGAATAAAAATCTCATCTATTTTAACAAACCTACTAATCAATGTCATACAAACATGGTAGCATGCTATGCTAGGATACAGACAGACGGATCCGTAGTCCAGTGGTTAACACGTTGGACTGGTAATCCAGGGATCGCAGGTTCGATCCCCCCCCCGTCTGACCATAATAAAATTAACACCGCGCACGTAAAAGAACCAGAGCAGACTCTGGAATGGTGTCTGTATCATTGCACTATCCTCCAAAAATCTAAAATGACTAATCTCTTCAGGAGGCGTCGCTCATATAGGCCACCGGTAGCGACGATAAGTAAACGTAAAACACACCCAAGCTAGGATACAGTAAATCCCGAATTCCCAGTAAGTATGTAAGTCACTTTTGTATACAAAGGCTCATTATAGGTCAAAAGTTTTGGAAGAAGGCGCGTCCTTAAATGAAGTTATTTAATAAATTTCAACAAATAAAATGCACAATATGGCCATTAAATACAACATTTGAATAGCAGCAGTGCTTTATAATGGGCCAGTGTATCTTACTGGACAAAATTTTGTAATGGAGGAGGGCGACTATTTCTAGGTCAGAATTTATGGGAGAAGTGAGATAGCGCGCGATCTTATCCTTAAATGGTGTTAAATATGGTTTAAATGCCCAGTATGACATTAAATACAACATTTGAATAGAAGCAATGCTTTATAATGGACCAAATTTTTTTATGGAGAAATGGTGCCCCCAGGAGGGCGAAGTCGGGGGTCCCCAGGCGATTACTTCGTTCAAATCGCCATAGTATACTATTTTTGTCCAATAGCTTCATACAGGTGTGATACTACGATCTATTCTACGCTATATATAACACACAAATGTTCACACGGTTGCTTACTTTATAGTAAAATAAGCATCCCTGGTTCTTAGATGGTGTCGGGGTAATCAACATCGTGTATCCTACCTGAACCATGTGCAGTAGTAAGTAATCGGACACCAGCCAAGTGACCATGTGCACGGAAAAGAAAATATACGGGTTAATTCCTAAGAAATGGTAGAGCGACCAGGCAGCATATATTCCAATGGGTATACACTCTGTGAGGGGCTCCAGAAAACCGCTAATCAGAGGTACCATGTTTAATCGAAGCTTCAGCCATCTGTAATGTTAAAAACATGTGTAAATGACAGTCCATGGCATGACATATGCAATGTTACAAACATGTGTAAATGACAGTCCATGGCATGACATATGCAATGTTACAAACATGTGTAAACGATAGTCCATGGCATGACATATGCAATGTTACAAACATGTGTAAACGATAGTCCATGGCATGACATATGCAATGTTACAAACATGTGTAAATGACAGTCCATGGCATGACATATGCAATGTTACAAACAGTACTAATGAGCAACACTTCTCATTTATCTGTTATCTCCCTTGATATATAAAGTCCAATTTATCCAGATATGTATAGCGGTCCTTTTTTTATTAATTAATTGATAAAAAGTACCGATTGGATATAATGTCTAGATATAGTAATTTAATAATTATTGGAAGAAAATTGATACCATGTTGCGGAAATGAAACGATAAAAACATAAATTCAATTAATTTAAGCCGTTTCCTCTAAGTTACCACTTATGCAGTATTCAGGGGCAGTAACTGACCACCACTTATGCAGTATTCAGGGGCAGTAACTGACCCGATGTCTCTCTCATTGGAAATGAGTAAGACAAGACAAAGACGTTTAACACTTGTTTAATCTTATATGGATAACATTAGTGTAACACTCGGACAAGTATATATAACAATTGTGCATACCTGACCATTCTATTTTTATATCCAATCACAGCTGTCTGGGCGAGGTTTTGTTGAGCGGGATAGGCTGACAATACTAGTCTATGCCCTCTGCAATACATACATAACTCATTTAATAAATCATTTGGAGTGTTTTATAATAGTAAAGTAAAGTGTTTGTTTATTACAGTGTCACCCCTATTTTAAAAGGCCAGCCATTTCTGACTTATGAGACACCTCTTTTTATGAACACCAGTACTCCCCAAATCCTATGCTTGGACACCAGGTGCCAGGCTGGTAGGCAATCGGTAACCATTATTAACCGGCCATACCAGAACGAACCCCTGACGAGATTAGAACGTTCGGCCTCCCGCTCCGTAGGTGGACGTCTTAACCACTGGGCCACGGAGACGGTTGATTGCGTAATAACTTTTTACAACAGTAGCTTAATCGTTCTCAAGACGTCAAGTCATGATGGAATTCATCGCACTGAGGGAGAGACAATGTGGATTTAAGTGCCTTGTCTAACGACACCACCAACATGGTTCTGACAGGGTTCAAACACACAACCTCTTGGTTACAAGGCGGATAACAAATCTATTACACCACAGAAGCTCCACTAAAGTCGTGATAGCATGTTCGCTTCAGGTGCGAAAGGCCCAGTTGTAGCCATTCCACATTTCCTCTTCTCTCTCCCTTATAACGGCTATAATTTAGAACTGGTCCTAGCTTAGAACACATAGAATGCATTTCAGACAAACCATGAAATGAAAGTCCTGTTCAAACAGATCGTAATAATGTACAAAACCATTGCTACCATACATTTTACAAAACCATTGCTACCATACAAATGTACAAAACCATTGCTACCGTACAAATGTACAAAACCATTGCTACCATACAAATGTACAAAACCATTGCTACCGTACAAATGTACAAAACCATTGCTACCGTACAAATGTACAAAACCATTGCTACCGTACAAATGTACAAAACCATTGTTACCATACAAATGTACAAAACCATTGTTACCATACAAATGTACAAAACCATTGCTACCATACAAATGTACAAAACCATTGCTACCGTACAAATGTACAAAACCATTGCTACCATACAAATGTACAAAACCATTGCTACCGTACAAATGTACAAAACCATTGCTACCGTACAAATGTACAAAACCATTGCTACCGTACAAATGTACAAAACCATTGTTACCATACAAATGTACAAAACCATTGTTACCATACAAATGTACAAAACCATTGCTACCATACAAATGTACAAAACCATTGCTACCGTACAAATGTACAAAACCATTGCTACCATACAAATGTACAAAACCATTGCTACCGTACAAATGTACAAAACCATTGCTACCGTACAAATGTACAAAACCATTGCTACCGTACAAATGTACAAAACCATTGCTACCGTACAAATGTACAAAACCATTGCTACCATACAAATGTACAAAACCATTGCTACCATACAAATGTACAAAACCATTGCTACCATACAATTATATTCATTATAAAACCACTATTTTTAATGTTTTTCAGTAAAGATATCCAACATGTTAGAATTGACAGGACAAAATAACTACGAAGCACAAAAATAGTCGTCACAAAACTACAAAAATGCTAGTAAAATGACATGTTTGACGTCAAACAATATTATATTGCAGACTATGCACGTAAATTCATTCTCTGCATACACAGAAAACATGCCAAGTCATGTTGGAATAAAATTGCTGGCATCCAAAACGGAACACTCCTATAAAAATGAAATTTCGTTTCAATAGGAATTTGACTCTATAATAAAAGTAATAGATTGATCAATCTATAAATAGATATACATGTCACAGAGAATGGGTCTTACTTTTCGTGTAGAGCATAGGTGAGGAAGAAGTCCTCTGCCAGATATTTGCCATACCAGTTGAGGCCGTGTACTTCATCTAGCAGATGTTTTTTAACCATGTACGACATGCCGGTAGCACAACACAAACCGAGTATATTAAACGCCAGGTAGTACCGGGCAAAAGCACCTCCGAAATACGTCTGAAAGAAAATGATTTATATTAACATTTTGTCCGGTTAAGTGGGGGGTGGGGGGGGGAGGAGTGTGGGTGGGTAATTTGGGCAGGAGTGTGGGTGGATAATTTGGGCAGGAGTGTGGGTGGGTAATTTGGGCAGGAGTGTGGGTGGGTAATTTGGGCAGGAGTGTGGGTGGGTAATTTGGGCAGGAGTGTGGGTGGGTAATTTGGGCAGCCCAAATGTATTTCATGGGTTTAGCAGCCCAGATATATTGCATGGGTCTAGCAGTCCAAATATATTTCATAGGTCTAGCAGCCCAAATATATTTCATGGGTCGAACTGCCCAAATATATTGCATGGGTCTAGCAGCCCAAATATATTGCATGGGTCTAGCAGCCCAAATATATTGCATGGGTCGAACAGCCCAAATGTATTTCATGGGTCTAGCAGCCCAAATATATTTCATGGGTCTAGCAGCCCAAATATATTGCATGGGTCTAGCAGCCCAAATATATTGCATGGGTCGAACAGCCCAAATGTATTTCATGGGTCTAGCAGCCCAAATATATTGCACAGGTCTAGCAGCCCAAATATATTGCATGGGTCGAACAGCCCAAATATATTTCATGGGTCTAGCAGCCCAAATATATTTCATGGGTCTAGCAGTCCAAATATATTGCATGGGTCTAGCAGCCCAAATATATTGCATGGGTCTAGCAGCCCAAATATATTTCATGGGTCGAACAGCCCAAATATATTTCATGGGTCTAGCAGCCCAAATATATTGCATGGGTCTAGCAGCCCAAATATATTTCATGGGTCTAGCAGCCCAAATATACTTCATTGGTCTAGCAGCCCAAATGTATTGCATGTGTCTAGCAGCCCAAATATATTGCATGGGTCTAGCAGCCCAAATATATTTCATGGGTCGAACAGCCCAAATATATTTCATGGGTCTAGCAGCCCAAATGTATTGCATGCGTCTAGCAGCCCAAATGTATTTCATGGGTCTAGCAGCCCAAATATCAGCCCAAATATACTTCATGGGTCTAGCAGCCCAAATATCAGCCCAAATATACTTCATGGGTCTAGCAGCCCAAATATCAGCCCAAATATACTTCATGGGTCTAGCAGCCCAAATATACTTCATGGGTCTAGCAGCCCAAATATCAGCCCAAATATCAGCCCAAATATACTTCATGGGTCTAGCAGCCCAAATATACTTCATGGGTCTAGCAGCCCAAATATCAGCCCAAATATACTTCATGGGTCTAGCAGCCCAAATATACTTCATGGGTCTAGCAGCCCAAATATCAGCCCAAATATACTTCATGGGTCTAGCAGCCCAAATATCAGCCCAAATATACTTCATGGGTCTAGCAGCCCAAATATCAGCCCAAATATACTTCATGGGTCTAGCAGCCCAAATATCAGCCCAAATATACTTCATGGGTCTAGCAGCCCAAATATCAGCCCTAATATATTTCATGGGTCTAGCAGCCCAAATATACTTCATGGGTCTAGCAGCCCAAATATCAGCCCAAATATATTTCATGGGTCTAGCAGCCCAAATATACTTCATGGGTCTAGTAGCCCAAATATCAGCCCAAATATACTTCATGGGTCTAGCAGCCCAAATATCAGCCCAAATATACTTCATGGGTCTAGCAGCCCAAATATCAGCCCAAATATACTTCATGGGTCTAGTAGCCCAAATATCAGCCCAAATATACTTCATGGGTCTAGCAGCCCAAATATCAGCCCAAATATACTTCATGGGTCTAGCAGCCCAAATATCAGCCCAAATATACTTCATGGGTCTAGTAGCCCAAATATCAGCCCAAATATACTTCATGGGTCTAGCAGCCCAAATATCAGCCCAAATATACTTCATGGGTCTAGCAGCCCAAATATCAGCCCAAATATACTTCATGGGTCTAGTAGCCCAAATATCAGCCCAAATATACTTCATGGGTCTAGCAGCCCAAATATCAGCCCAAATATACTTCATGGGTCTAGCAGCCCAAATATCAGCCCAAATATACTTCATGGGTCTAGTAGCCCAAATATCAGCCCAAATATACTTCATGGGTCTAGCAGCCCAAATATCAGCCCAAATATACTTCATGGGTCTAGCAGCCCAAATATACTTCATGGGTCTAACAGCCCAAATATCAGCCCAAATATACTTCATGGGTCTAGCAGCCCAAATATACTTCATGGGTCTAGCAGCCCAAATATCAGCCCAAATATATTTCATGGGTCTAGCAGCCCAAATATACTTCATGGGTCTAGCAGCCCAAATATCAGCCCAAATATACTTCATGGGTCTAGCAGCCCAAATATCAGCCCAAATATACTTCATGGGTCTAGCAGCCCAAATATCAGCCCTAATATATTTCATGGGTCTAGCAGCCCAAATATACTTCATGGGTCTAGCAGCCCAAATATCAGCCCAAATATATTTCATGGGTCTAGCAGCCCAAATATACTTCATGGGTCTAGTAGCCCAAATATCAGCCCAAATATACGTCATGGGTCTAGCAGCCCAAATATCAGCCCAAATATCAGCCCAAATATACTTCATGGGTCTAGCAGCCCAAATATACTTCATGGGTCTAGCAGCCTAAATATCAGCCCAAATATATTTCATGGGTATAGCAGCCCAAATATCAGCCCAAATATCAGCCCAAATATACTTCATGGGTCTAGCAGCCCAAATATCAGCCCAAATATACTTCATGGGTCTAGCAGCCCAAATATCAGCCCAAATATACTTCATGGGTCTAGCAGCCCAAATATCAGCCCAAATATACTTCATGGGTCTAGTAGCCCAAATATCAGCCCAAATATACTTCATGGGTCTAGTAGCCCAAATATCAGCCCAAATATACTTCATGGGTCTAGCAGCCCAAATATCAGCCCAAATATACTTCATGGGTCTAGCAGCCCAAATATCAGCCCAAATATACTTCATGGGTCTAGTAGCCCAAATATCAGCCCAAATATACTTCATGGGTCTAGCAGCCCAAATATCAGCCCAAATATACTTCATGGGTCTACAGCCCAAATATACTTCATGGGTCTAACAGCCCAAATATCAGCCCAAATATACTTCATGGGTCTAGCAGCCCAAATATACTTCATGGGTCTAGCAGCCCAAATATCAGCCCAAATATATTTCATGGGTCTAGCAGCCCAAATATACTTCATGGGTCTAGCAGCCCAAATATCAGCCCAAATATACTTCATGGGTCTAGCAGCTCAAATATCAGCCCAAATATATTTCATGGGTCTAGCAGCCCAAATATACTTCATGGGTCTAGCAGCCCAAATATCAGCCAAATATACTTCATGGGTCTAGCAGCCCAAATATACTTCATGGGTCTAGCAGCCCAAATATATTTCATGGGTCTAGCAGCCCAAATATACTTCATGGGTCTAGCAGCCCAAATGTATTGCATGCGTCTAGAAGTGATAAACCTCGAAGTACACAAAGATAAGGACAGATAGAACAATGTCGCTCTGAGCCTCCGAAATAGTGCATTCATTATTATTAAGATACAAATTTATATTAGTGTGATTGTGAAACAAGTTTATTCACTCTCGAGACCTCAGTCCTGGTGGAATTAGGGAGAGAGTAGATGGAATGTGGGTTTAAGCGTCTTGCCTAAGGACACAACCACCGTGGTTCTGACGGGCCTCAAACTCACAACCTCTCAGCTAGAGGGTGGACATTGTATCCATTACACCATGGAGGCACCAGCACATGTGCATTCCTCAAACATTACCTTTTCAAGAGATTGAGCAAATCCTTTATGATCCGTGGTGAACGGCATCTGGTGGCACAGTGCAACATTAGGCTTCTGAAGCTTGCAAACCATATCCATTATTATATTGGTATTGGCTGAAAGATAAACATCTTGTATTATATGTTATATGTTATGTTATATTTCGGGTTTTACGCCTGCATCAGCACCATTTCGGGCTATATCGCCGGCGGGCAGTTTACCTAACAATACCTTTCCTGGGCAGGCTCCAGCGGTTAACCAGTACTTGGGTGCACCAACCTCCGTAAGAAACTGCCAACTTTCTCATATAAATGAGACACGGCCTGAGCGGGGCTCGAACCCGTGACCATCAGTGATGATAGGTTACAGTGGTATACAAGTCAGCGACCTTAACCACTCGACCACGGAGGCGGACTTACATCTTGTATTAAGAGGCTCATACATACAATACACAAAATGTCACCTATCACCAAACCTCGCTGATCACCAAGGTAACCACCTACTGCATTGATTCAACTACAAAATATCAGGCAAGGTACCAATGGTTGGCTTATCAAGGTTATCATAAATGCCTACAATTTAGGGATGGCAACGAATAGCGATTTCACTATCCGAATATCCGGTTAGTAAGGTATTCGAATATTCGGTTTAATTCTATTAAAAACTCAAAATCACTCAAACTCTTACAAGAAATGCCAAATTAAGCTACTTTTAAATTACGTCATCTTCTTCCTGTAAGGCCATGCAAATATGACGACGATTCATTCAGTTATTGTTATCGGCCACTTTACATTTATGGGCGTTTTCACAAATGAAGCCGATGTCACTTGAACTGCTTTCCATTGAAGTGTGTTTGTTTTTCAAATGATTATTCAGATTGATCTTGTACCCGAATCTGTTAAATCCAATTTGCACCTAGCAGTTTTCTTATTCACTGCGCGATTGTAGTCTTTCCAAACGTATGACTGAGTGGGCGGCATTTTTTTGAGGACAACATCATAAAGATCGTATTTTATAATAGTAATTTTTGGTAATATTGAGCAGTTAATTATAAATTTAAGAAACACGGGGTGGATGTTGCAGCTTGTCTGTAATATTTCAAAGGAATTTTCTCGTCTAAACAGTTTTGACATCATAATTAAACACCTTAGCACCTACAGTAATTATCGAGTGTCAATTAACACTTGCCATGGATGCGACCACACCATTGTTTATTCAAACATCCTGGGGCAATTTCTTTTGTATTGGAAGGTTTTATGAGGGCTTCAAATTGTAAAAGAAAGCAACGTATCGGATTTATGACAGTTTATATCATTTTTGCAAATATTATATATTTTCCCCGAATATTTGAATACTGGAATAGTATTCAGATATTCGGACGTTCGAGCGAATAGTCGAATGTTCGTTGCCATCCCTACTACAATTGGACTAAATATTCAGAATGTCTGCTACTTTGATTTAAAGCCACGTAAAGAGATTACTTGGAATGTACTGCACCGAGATATCCTGTAGGAATTGGTGACAACAACTCATTATTGCACAATAAATCATTATCAGTAGATCAGTAAAATATGAACTGGTTTTTGCTTAAGTTAAATATTTGTAACCCTACCTCCCTCCCCTTCCATTGATTTTTATATGTTGTGTTATATTTCGGGTTTTACGCCTGCATCAGCACCATTTCGGGCTATATCGCCGGCGGGCAGTTTACTTACGATTGGGAAGCAAGTTTTAACAACTTATATTAATCACTCTCGTTGGCGCGGATGAAAGCGTATATGTGGTCATTCATGTGGGAGGAAACCGGAAAAAACCCACATGTCCGATCTGGCGACCATCGTAGGGACTTTAATTGTCATGTATGGGACTTTAATTGTCATGCATGAGACTTTAATTGTCATGTATGGGACTTTAATTGTCATGTATGGGACTTTAATTGTCATGCATGGTGCTTTAATTGTCATGCATGGGACTTTAATTGTCATGCATGGGACTTTAATTGTCATATATGGGACTTTAATTGTCATGCATGGGACTTTAATTGTCATGTATGGGACTTTAAGCATGGGACTTTAATTGTCATGCATGGGACTTTAATTGTCATGTATGGGACTTTAATTGTCATTTATGGGACTTTAATTTTTAATTGTCATGGCTGGGACTTTAATTGTCATGTACGAGTATTGGAATTATGACGGAGCAATTTGACCACCAATATTTCTTACTAAGATGATTAAAGAGTAACTTATAGGGCTACTATTATGCACTTCATGTATTTGTTTACAGCCATGCTTATTAAGAATTATTGATTGCTTTTAATGTAGTTGCATACAGAACCTATTACGTTCCATTCAAGATCAGACAGGTCAATATTTTAATTGGATATTTCCTTTTAATCCCCTATAATCCATCGACATATTGAAGTTGAATGTGGAAAACAATAAAATGCCCAAGTCTGTTCGATTCTGTGGAATTATATACCAAGTCATTCTTAACTTTATTTATTTTACAACGATTGCGAAACAAGCTGTAACAACTTATATTAATCACTCATTTCATTGGCACGGATGTTATGTTATATTTCGGGTTTTACGCCTGCATCAGCACCATTTTGGGCTATATCGCCGGCGGGCAGTTTACCTAACACCTTTCCTGGGCAGGCTCCAGCGGTTAACCAGTACTTGGGTGCACCAACCTCCGTAAGAAACGGCCAACTTTTCTATATAAAAGACAGGGTTTGAGCAGGGCTCGAACCCGTGACCATCAGTGATGATAGGTTACAGTGGTATACAAGTCAGCGACCTTAACCACTCGACCACGGAGGCGGACCGAATTTGGCACGGATGACAACTTATTTGTGGTCATTCGTGTGGGAGGAAACCGGCGCGGGTGACAGCGTATTTGTGGTCATTCGTGTGGGAGGAAACCGGCGTGGATGACAGCGTATTTGTGGTCATTCGTGTGGGAGGAAACGGGCGCAGGTGACAGCGTATTTGTGGTCGTTTGTGTTGGAGGAAACTGGCGCGGGTGACAGCGTATTTGTGGTCATTCGTGTGGGAGGAAACCGGCGCGGGTGACAGCGTATTTGTGGTCGTTTATGTTGGAGGAAACTGGCTTGGTTATTCATGTGGGAGAAAACCCACCTGTACGATCTGGCGACAACCGTACAACCTCACATACTTCCTAGTCCAAGGATCGAACAAGGTTGCATTGGTGAGAAGAGAGCGTGCTAACCACTGCACTAATCGGACAGCTTAAGTAATTGAACAGTAGGCTACATAAGACTGGGTGGGGTATATTATTGACTTCCCCATTGCTATAACCACAAAGCTATGTACACACGATATATACCGTATTTAGCTATGTATAGTGCGCTATCGTGTATAATGCGCACCCACGATTTGGCACGAAAATCGGGGGGAAAACTGAGTTCCGATGTATACTGCTGCGCACGTGAAAAACGCAATTTTCCAAGTCAAAATTTAACATTTCTCAAGAATCGCTAAAAATTGTGCTCTGTGATTTTTACAACTTATATTAATCACTCGAGATACCTCATCGAGGAACGGTAACTCACTCAGGCATGATTTCATGAAAATTACATGCATATCGTTCTCAAACATCTCAACACGTTCTCAAACATGTCAGCAGATGCTCAAACTTCTCAACACGTGTAGCCTACCTAATTAACTGGGACCCATTGTGAATGGTTTGTCGAAATTAATTATCGCTACAAACAATTGAAATACTGCAGCCAAAAAAAGTTTTATCATGTCGTATTTAAAAACATACGGTATATTAAATCAAATAAACTATAATTACAAAGTTTCTTTACCTCTATGATATCGTACAAAACAGCGTCGCTTTATGCAGCGAAGTACGCGAAAAGTACGGGAAATATTACATACGATAAAACCACGTGATGTTATCAAATCGCCATTTTTTATGCATTTAGTAATTTCAATTAAATTCTTCAAAGTTTGCCAAAATAAACGCAATATATGCTAATTTTGTGGTCTTATTCATTTCATTTATTTATATAGACTATCGACAACTGGTTTTAATAGCTAGTTTATAACGTTTGTCGATTGTAACAAATTATAGAATGACTGTGGGGCCGTTCGGGTCGAATTTCATGAAATATTGGTCAATTTTGGTCCGGAAAAAAATGTCCTGATGTATAATGGTGTATAATGCGCAGTAGATAAAATGGATGAGGATTTCAGTAAGAAATGTGCGCACTATACATAGCTAAATACGGTAGATGGAACACTTGTAGTGAGATGGATGACTTTGTCCATCCTTACGTTTGTTTTGGGGTTTAAAGTCACACCAACAGCTTAAGGTCATATATCGATCCCCCGTCTGACCCTAATAAAATTAACAGTCTTTCAGATGGGACGTTAAACCGAGGTCTCGTGTCGGTGCTTTACACCGTGCACATAAAAGAACCAGAGGAGATTCTGAAATGGGTCTCTGTCTGTATCATGCACTATCCTCCAAAAATCTAAAATAACTAATCTCTTCAGGAGGCGTCGCTCATATGGGCAACCGGTAGCGACGATAAATAAACGTAAAAACACACACAGGTCATATATCTCCAGCTGTTAATGGTTGAGGAAGATCCTAGATGTCCCTCCGAGCAGTATTTGCACCCACGGACGGGCACCCAGGTAGAACCACTGGCCTACCACAAGCCAGCAGGATAGCTTTCTCGCAGGAAAGAATTTGAGATCCCCAGTTGGATTTGAACCTACAGCGGTGAGAGGCAAGTGATTTGAAGTCGCGATAGCGCAGTGGATGCGCGTTCGCTTCAGGTGCGAAAGGTCCGGAGTTCGAGCCCCGCTGGAGCCGTTAGGCAAGGCATTTAAATTCCACATTGCCTCTTCTCTCTCCTTCATGGCGATGGATTCCATCAGGAATGAGGTCTCGAGAGTGATTAATATAAGTTGAAAGAACTTGTTTCGCAATGGAGCTAAAATAAATTTGTATAAATTAAGTGATTTGAAGTCGAACGACCATAACCTTAGGTTTGTACATCCATATATCTAGAATCTACACATATATCTAATCTTTCAACGAATCAGGAAAAGTAGAAAATATATTCTCTAAATGAACGCCGAGCCACTATGCGGTGGAGATAAACCAGAGGTGGAGCCCCATCCAAGCATTGGTGGCTACGGAGGCCTTATATACATGAGCCACTACGCGGTGGAGATAGACCAGAGGTGGAGCCCCATCCAAGCATTGGTGGCTACGGAGGCCCTATTTACAATAACAATACAAAATCTCACCTTTTATTCGACTGGTGCTTATCCAGATATATTCATACTTTGCATTGTCATATGCTGGTGCCATATTGTTAACCATAGGATTTATAATATCATCTTTACCCCCTGTAACAAAATTAAATTAACGGTTACTCCTATTACCAGCTGTAACAATGCTACTACGATTAACGGTTTCATCAGTTACTACGATTAACAGTTGTAACAAAGCTACTACGATTAACGGTTACATCAGTTACTATGATTAACAGCTGTAACAAAGCTACTACGATTAACGGTTACATCAGTTACTATGATTAACAGTTGTAAAAAAGCTACTACGATTAACAGCTGTAACAAAGCTACTATGATTAACGGTTACATCAGTTACTACGATTAACAGTTGTAACAAAGCTACTACGATTAACAGTTACATCAGTTACTACAATTACCGGTAACAGTTGTAAAAAAGCTACTACGATTAACCGTTGTAACAAAGCTAAGCTACTACGATTAACAGCTGTAACAAAGCTACTATGATTAACAGCTGTAACAAAGCTACTACGATTAACAGCTGTAACAAAGCTACTACCATTAACGGTTACGTCAGTTACTACAATTAACAGTTGTAACAAAGCTACTACCATTAACGGTTACATCAGTTACTACGATTAACAGTTGTAACAAAGCTACTACGATTAACAGTTACATCAGTTACTACGATTAACAGTTGTAACAAAGCTACTACGATTAACGGTTACATCAGTTACTACGATTAACAGTTGTAACAAAGCTACTACGATTAACGGTTACATCAGTTACTACGATTAACAGTTGTAACAAAGCTACTACGATTAACAGTTACATCAGTTACTACAATTACCGGTAACAGTTGTAAAAAAGCTACTACGATTAACCGTTGTAACAAAGCTACTACGATTAACAGCTGTAACAAAGCTACTACCATTAACAGTTACATCAGTTACTACAATTAACAGTTGTAACAAAGCTACTACCATTAACGGTTACATCAGTTACTACGATTAACAGTTGTAACAAAGCTACTACGATTAACAGTTACATCAGTTACTACGATTAACAGTTGTAACAAAGCTACTACGATTAACAGTTACATCAGTTACTACGATTAACAGTTGTAACAAAGCTACTACGATTAACAGTTACATCAGTTACTACGATTAACAGTTGTAACAAAGCTACTACGATTAACGGTTACATCAGTTACTACGATTAACAGTTGTAACAAAGCTACTATGATCAACGGTTACATCAGTTACTACGATTAACAGTTGTAACAAAGCTACTACGATTAACGGTTACATCAGTTACTATGATTAACAGTTGTAACAAAGCTACTACGATTAACGGTTACATCAGTTACTATGATTAACAGTTGTAACAAAGCTACTACGATTAACGGTTACATCAGCTACTACAATTAACAGCTGTAACAAAGCTACTAAGATTAACGGTTACATCAGTTACTATGATTAACAGTTATAGTTTTTATAATACTACAATAGCTTTTTCCCCAATGATCTCTAGGTTCGGAAGACATAAAGACATCTTCAAACACAAGACATAATCAACTTTTCCATTAAATAAACTGGATAGTTCCCCCCCCCCACCCCCGAGATCCCAGTAGAAATCAAACTTGTAGTGGTATGGGCCAAGTGGCTGTCAGTTAGTTGTTTCCACCAGGTTCAGAGGTTATAAAAATGTTCGCAATTCTCAAACTCCAGCTCAAGCGATTAGATTGGTTGATATTGAGCTTTACTCTCAGAAGAACCAATCAGAAGCTAGAGAAGTTTTATAACCTCCAGGCCAGGTTCCTTTGAAACATATATTCCCGATTGCATTGTAAGCAAGTGTCCTGGTTTTTATGCCAGCAATATTAATAAACATGCTAAAAATAATGTACGCATATTCATTTCATTGCTGTTATGATGTGTTACGGAGGATTGGAACAACGTAGAGTCTAATGAAAAACAGACTAACAGAGGTAACCAAAATAGGATGATATATTTCTAAACGATGTTCAAGCATATTGAAAATGTTAAAAATTATGGATTTCTTTACTGCACTCTTGTGTAATACTGATCTTGTAACAAATACAAATGAATGATGGCAGCAACTGTTGTAGAAACGTCAGATAAGCAACTGCTGTAGAAACTGTCAGATATAGCAACTGCTGTAGAAACTGTCAGATATAGCAACTGCTGTAGAAACTGTCAGATATAGCAACTGCTGTAGAAACTGTCAGATATAGCAACTGCTGTAGAAACTGTCAGATATAGCAACTGCTGTAGAAACTGTCAGATATAGCAACTGTTGTAGAAACTGTCAGATATAGCAACTGTTGTAGAAACTGTCAGATATAGCAACTGTTGTAGAAACTGTCAGATATAGCAACTGTTGTAGAAACTGTCAGATGTAGCAACTGTTGTAGAAACTGTCAGATGTAGAAACGGTTGTAGAAACTGTCAGATGTAGCAATGGTTGTAGAAACTGTCAGATGTAGCAACTGTTGTAGAAACTGTCAGATATAGCAACTGTTGTAGAAACTGTCAGATATAGCAACTGTTGTAGAAACTGTCAGATATAGCAACTGTTGTAGAAACTGTCAGATGTAGCAACTGTTGTAGAAACTGTCAGATGTAGCAACTGTTGTAGAAACTGTCAGATGTAGCAACTGTTGTAGAAACTGTCAGATATAGAAACTGTTGTAGAAACTGTCAGATGTAGCAACTGTTGTAGAAACTGTCAGATGTAGCAACTGTTGTAGAAACTGTCAGATGTAGCAACTGTTGTAGAAACTGTCAGATATAGCAACTGTTGTAGAAACTGTCAGATATAGCAACTGTTGTAGAAACTGTCAGATATAGCAACTGTTGTAGAAACTGTCAGATATAGCAACTGTTGTAGAAACTGTCAGATATAGCAACTGCTGTAGAAACTGTCAGATATAGAAACTGTTGTAGAAACTGTCAGATATAGAAACTGTTGTAGAAACTGTCAGATGTAGCAACGGTTGTAGAAACTGTCAGATGTAGCAACTGTTGTAGAAACTGTCAGATATAGCAACTGTTGTAGAAACTGTCAGATATAGCAACTGTTGTAGAAACTGTCAGATATAGCAACTGTTGTAGAAACTGTCAGATATAGCAACTGTTGTAGAAACTGTCAGATATAGCAACTGTTGTAGAAACTGTCAGATATAGCAACTGCTGTAGAAACTGTCAGATGTAGCAACTGCTGTAGAAACTGTCAGATGTAGCAACTGCTGTAGAAACTGTCAGATGTAGCAACTGCTGTAGAAGTGTACTACAAGTGTAATCTAGATGTCACTAATTTACTGATATCCACACGAGTGGAATCTAGATGCCACTAATTTACTGATATCCACACGAGTGGAATATAGATGTCACTAATTTACTGATATCCATACAAGTGGAATCTAGATGTCACTAATTTACTGATATCCACACGAGTGGAATCTAGATGTCACTAATTTACTGATATCCACACGAGTGGAATCTAGATGTCAATAATTTACTGATATCCACACGAGTGGAATCTAGATGTCACTAATTTACTGATATCCACACGAGTGGAATCTAGATGCCACTAATTTACTGATATCCACACTGCACATATATACTGATATCCACACAAGTGGAATCTAGATGCCACTAATTTACTGATATCCACACTGCACATATATACTGATATCCACACAAGTGGAATCTAGATGCCACTAATTTACTGATATCCACACTGCACTAATATACCGATATCCACACAAGTGGAATCTAGATGTCACTAATTTACTGATATCCACACGAGTGGAATCTAGATGCCACTAATTTACTGATATCCACACAAGTGGAATCTAGATGTCACTAATTTACTGATATCCACACAAGTGGAATCTAGATGTCATTAATTTACTGATATCCACACGAGTGGAATCTAGATGTCACTAATTTACTGATATCCACACGAGTGGAATCTAGATGTCACTAATTTACTGATATCCACATGAGTGGAATCTAGATGTCACTAATTTACTGATATCCACACGAGTGGAATCTTGATGCCACTAATTTACTGATATCCACACTGCACATATATACTGATATCCACACGAGTGGAATCTAGATGCCACTAATTTACTGATATTCACACTGCACATATATACTGATATCCACACAAGTGGAATCTAGATGCCACTAATTTACTGATATCCACACTGCACTAATATACCGATATCCACACAAGTGGAATCTAGATGCCACTAATTTACTGATATCCACACAAGTGGAATCTAGATGCCACTAATTTACTGATATCCACAAAGTGGAATCTAGATGCCACTAATTTACTGATATCCACACTGCACATATATACTGATATCCACACAAGTGGAATCTAGATGCCACTAATTTACTGATATCCACACTGCACTAATATACCAATATCCACACAAGTGGAATCTAGATGCCACTAATTTACTGATATCCACACGAGTGGAATCTAGATGCCACTAATTTACTGATATCCACACGAGTGGAATCTAGATGTCACTAATTTACTGATATCCACACACAAGTGGAATCTAGATGCCACTAATAGCTTACCAATAAAGAGTCTACAGTCCACTTTTGGATATCTGGCCGTCATCTTATTGACCACATTAATTGCTGGGTCTTGGTCATCTTGCACACAACACAGGATTTCAAGCTGAAACACAACAGTGATTATTGTATACGATTGTGGAAGTCAGGGGAGCGCAGTGGTAGAACATTCGCTTCAGGTGTGAAATGCCCGGAGTTAGCGCCCCCATTGAAGCCGTTACGATTGTGCCCTTAGGGGTCATTTGAATTCCACATTGCCTCTTCTATCTCCCTCGTGGCCGTCTGATTAGCGAAGTGGTTAGCGCGCTCGCTTCTCACCAATGCAACCCGGTAGGTATATGAGATGGTACGGTGGTCGCCAGATCGGACAGATGGGTTTTCTCCGGGTACTCCGGTTTCCTCCCACACGAATGACCACATATACGCTTTCGTCCACGCAAACGAGAGTGATTAATATAAGTTGCAAGAACTTGCTTCGCCATCGTTGCGATGGATTCCATCAGGAATGATGTCTCGAGAATGATTAATACAAGTTGTAAGAACTTGTTTCACAATGGAGCTAAAATAAATTTGTATAAGCTATTGTATATGGTTATTTGTACTCTCTGGTGAACGGTACACTAAGCCCTGCTAACTTGTGTATTTGGAGCGTATCAATTTTGTCTGCATTGAATTGCCACAATAATACCGACGTTTCCATAGAAGCCGATTGTCGCTCAGACAAACATTTCCTCGGGTAGCGATTTGTTTGTTTATTTAGGGTTTAAAGATGCACCAACAGGCAACAGCTTGGGTCATATGGCGACATTTCAGCCATTATTGGTGGAGGAAGACTTCGTGAGCGCCTTAGAGCAGTCTTTCAGACGGGGTCGGCACTCTGGTAGAACCACTGACCTTCCACAAGTCAAATTAATAGCTTCCACACTTATATAATAATTCGACAACCCAGTGAGATTCGAAAAACAATGGTGATAGGCAATGACCGTAACCACTCGGCCACTCCTCGGGTAGCAATGGTGATAGGCAAGTGAATTAAAGTCAATGACCGTAACAACTCGGCCACTCCTCGGGTAGCAATGGATTATGGTGATAGGCAAGTGAATTAAAGTCGATGACCGTAACCACTAGGCCACTCCTCAGGTAGTGAATAGTATATGCACGTTCAAGCGATAGTGACCTGGATTATGTAATACATCATCGGAAATGACGTCATTTCCACCATTTACCTCTCAGGACAATTTATAATTGTCAATAACGATGAACAATCAACCAAAATATAGTTTAATATGATAGTTTTTGAAAAATTTGTTAGGATGCACCAAATGAACGTTTCTTCTTCACAGTCAAATCTGTGTTAGCGGTCACCTCTATTAAGCAGCCAGTAACCAAACTCCCACTGTGGCAATTGGTTCAGCATTAAACCTCTATTTAGCAGCCACCTGTGTTAGTTAGGCAGCCAATTTTCATCACTCCATTGGGTGGCCGACAGGTTTGACTAAATATTGGCGCATCAAGCTGTTCTAATAACTGTGCAAGTACGAGCCTCAACGCGAGCGCATGTTTATAGACATCGCCATATCCGCTCAATATCTGCTTACAAGGAAACGGCTCTCACCGGACGCTAAATGTCACAAGAGAGCTTTGAAGGCCCTGGATCGCTCTCAGGAAGTAGTTCAGGAAGTTTGCACATATTCGTATTAAAACTAAGTACGTCAAATTCATTTAATGTTATATTTTATGTTATGTTATATTTCGGGTTTTACGCCTGCATCAGCACCATTTTTGGGCTATATCGCCGGCGGGCAGTTTACCTAACAACACCTTTCCTGGGCAGGCTCCAGCGGTTAACCAGTACTTGGGTGCACCATCCTCCGTAAGAAACTGCCAACTTTTTAATATAAATGAAACACGGTCTGAGCAGGGCTCGAACCCGTGACCATCAGTGATGATAGGTTACAGTGGTATACAAGTCAGCGACCGTAACCACTCGACCACGGAGGCGGGCAAATTCATTTAATATTATTTTAATAGGTTTTTCCCCTATGAGAGATTATAGTCGCAACACAGTCCGACATCCCCAGGACATATCCATATAGCTAGTTCGTTATCTTATGTATAATGGTATAGGAAATATATTTGAGCAAACTTAGTAGAGGTAAACTAGGTATTATTGCTACATGCCAACTATCAATGATATGTGTGTTTATGAGAAGATTTTTAAAGATCATATAATTATATATGAAATGTAGCAAAAATGCATTTTTGACAAATAGTTTGATTATCATCTAATAAATAATGCTCAACACTTCCCCCTGAATACTTCCTAAATGTAGATAGGTCCTATTAACCCTTTCAACACCACAGACCTCTAAATTGGCTTACAAAAAAGTGTAGATCCAGATGAGCCGGCTCATGATGAGCCGTCTCATCAGGATCTGCACTTTTTTCAAGTAATATAACTATTTTTAGAATTTTGTTTACCCATTTTGATAAATGAACTGATCCAAATGTAATTTTGTTATTAATTTATTGGTCTAAAAATATCATGGACCAGTCTATGTCAGTTACTTGGTGTTGAATGGGTTAAGTGTTTTCATTTTTTATCGTTGTTTCCTTTATGCAACATGTTAGCAATTTTATTACACTATCGAGTCTTATGATTATTAAATTACTATACTTGACAGATCTCGTACAGTATATGCAATGGGTACTTATTTGTAAAAGAATGTTATCAGTTAATTAACACGATTTGGATAAACTTACATTTATCATACCGCAACATCTGGTTAGGGAACAACAGTAAAAACAAAGGATTCTAACTAAAAGGACCTATTCACATTTTGGAATAAATCAGATTTTATCTGCCAAGGGAGGTAATAGAAAATTAGAGATGTAAAATCTTGGCACTCATTTGACCTATGACCTAGTTTATGACATTGTGACCTAATTAGAGCATTCTTGACCGAGGATCACACACAGGATTATTGCTACGAGATGCCATGGTAATTGGACCAGTGGTTGAGGAGATGTTGTTTTGAAGCAAAGTAACGACGGACACCAGGACTCATTCTAGGCCATAATCTTTGGGAGAAGTGATTGCTTTATTTATTATTTAAGTTTATACAACGCTACCGGTTTCCCATTTGAGCGACGGGCATTTTCCCTAACAACACCTTTCCTGGGCAGGCTCCAGCGGTTAACCAGTACTTGGGTGCACCAACCTCCGTAAGAAACTGCCAACATTTTCATATAAATGAGACACGGTCTGAGTGGGGCTCGAACCCGTGACCATCAGAGATGATAGGTTACAGTGGTATACAAGTCAGCGACCGTAACCACTCAACCATGGAGGCGGTCTTCGAAGTGATTGCACACTTAAATTGTGTTATTTAATCAATTTCAACAAAATAGGGTTAAAAGTCACAATTTGACAATTTTGAATAAGAGTGTGTAATAATGGGCCAGTGTATCTTATGGGACAATATTTGATGCCCCCCCCCCCCCCGACACCAGACACAGCGTGATCACAATAGCTCACTGTAAGCGAGCTAAAAACACGAAACATCTCTATGGGTTTTTTTTTCATTATGCACATTTATCCTAGCCGTTAACTTTAATAAGCCACCATATACAAAGTTGGTGATTTTGTTAAAAAAATATTCATAAAGAGAGATCATTTACAAATGGTAAGTTCACATAACCAGGTTCAGTTGTGGCCTTGTGGGTGCATTTTCCAAATTTTACTTTTCAGCGTATTAATGTATTATTGAAAAATGAAAATATAAGACAATAATCACAATATATCTAATTATCCGCTCCTTACAATATCTTGGTGTGCAGCTAATTCTAAGTAGTCGTATAATGGACTTGGTAGATAAACAAATCAATAAGACGAACAATTTTACTCTTACCTTGGGATAATTGAGGGTAAAATGGCTCTCAAGATTAACTTCTAGTAGTGGGTCTATGCCCATTAATGGTTTTATGATGGACACGCCCGGTATATTGTCCGTTAGTGTCACTGGGTCCTCTCGTTTGTAGAGCAGAAACCGCCTGAAATATACAACAGCAATCATACATGTCCAACAATATGCAAGACAAAGCCGGGCAACAACTGGCAAGTCCGACAATATGCAAGACAAAGCCGGGCAACAACTGGCCAGTCCGACAATATGCAAGACAAAGCTGGGCAACAACTGGCAAGTCCGACAATATGCAAGACAAAGCCAAACAACAACTGACAAGTCCGACAATATGCAAGACAAAGCCGGGCAACAACTGGCAAGTCCGACAATATGCAAGACAAAGCCGGGCAACAACTGGCAAGTCGAAGACAGGCAATAACATGCAAGTCCAACAATATGCAAGACAAAGCTGGGCAACAACTGCCAAGTCGAAGACGGGCAACAACATGCAAGTCCAACAATATGCAAGACAAAGCCGGGCAACAACTGGCAAGTCCGACAATATGCAAGACAAAGCCTGGCAAGTCAAAGACAGGCAACAACATGCAAGTCCAACAATATGCAAGACAAAGCCGGGCAACAACTGGCAAGTCCGACAATATGCAAGACAAAGCCTGGCAAGTCAAAGACAGGCAACAACATGCAAGTCCAACAATATGCAAGACAAAGCCGGGCAACAACTGGCAAGTCGAAGACGGGCAACAACTGACAAGTCGAAGACGGGCAACAACTGGCAAGTCCAAGCAGGGCAACAACTGGCAAGTCCAATCTGAATAACAAACACCTTGCAAGTCGAACCTGGACAATAACTTGCAAGTCAAATACTAACATCAAAATGCAAGTCCAAGCAGGGCAACAACTGGCAAGCTAACACTTGAGAGAAAAAACTTGCAAGTTAAAACTGGGATACAACTTGCAAGCTAAAATTGGGAAACAACTTGCAAGTTCAAATCGAACAATAACTACCAACTAGTAAGCCAGACAATTTGAAGGTCCGTCACAAGACAATATAAACATGAAAGGGAAGTTGGTACTTTTAATGAAATAGTGAATGGCTTGTATGATATTTGACTTGCGTTTAATACTTAAGTTGGTGATAACATTGCATGTAAATGCATGGGGAGAGATCGAACACGCCTAACCATCATCCTATACTTAAAGTGAGACCAGTACCACGGATCCCTGCCTTACTAAGTAGCCAAACATTTATTGAGGCATGCTTAACCCTTTCCCTCATAGAAGCACCTCTTGACGCCATTACCAATACGACATACATTGACAATGTAGTACCCAAACCAATGTTCATAATAAACCCTTTCCCTCATAGAAGCACCTCTTGACGCCATTACCAATACGACATACATTGACAATGTAGTACCCAAACCAATGTTCATAATAAACCCTTTCCCTCATAGAAGCACCTCTTGACGCCATTACCAATACGACATACATTGACAATGTAGTACCCAAACCAATGTTCATAATAAACCCTTTCCCTCATAGAAGCACCTCTTGACGCCATTACCAATACGACATACATTGACAATGTAGTACCCAAACCAATGTTCATAATAAACCCTTTCCCTCATAGAAGCACCTCTTGACGCCATTACCAATACGACATACATTGACAATGTAGTACCCAAACCAATGTTCATAATAAACCCTTTCCCTCATAGAAGCACCTCTTGACGCCATTACCAATACGACATACATTGACAATGTAGTACCCAAACCAATGTTCATAATAAACCCTTTCCCTCATAGAAGCACCTCTTGAGGCCATTACCAATACGACATACATTGACAATGTAGTACCCAAACCAATGTTCATAATAAACCCTTTCCCTCATAGAAGCACCTCTTGACGCCATTACCAATATGACATACATTGACAATGTAGTAGCCAAACCAATGTTCATAATAAAGGCCAGAATCTCATGTAGTCCCAGTAATATCTATGGAGGTGGGATAGATATGGCGACTACTTATCCACTGCATGATAGCTAAATGTCGTTTGTATGGAGATATAATAGTGTATTAACCTAAATCTCTATGAAGGAAAGGGTTAAATACTTCAATCTTGTTCAGACTAGATCAGGCTCCTTAAGACTCGAGACGACATTACATTGCAAAAAACCAAAATGCATGATTTTACATATAAATATCATTCCTAATACACATTCATTTAAACTTTATTTATTTTACAACGATTGCGAAACAACTTATATATTAATCACTCTCGTTGGCGCGGATGAAAGCGTAAATGTGGTCATTCATGTGGGAGGAAACCGGAGTACCCAGAGAAAAACCACCTGTCCGATCTGGCGACCACCGTACCATCTCGCATACTTCCTGGTCCGAGGATCGAACCCGGGTTGCATTGGTGAGAAGCGAGTTATAATACAGGGGAGGTAATCGCGTGATACAGCCATTTAGATGTAGGTTTATTCAGATAACTGTGTGCAGGTTAGAAGGGTTACAAATAACGGTATATTTGTATGAAAAGTATTTGTGATCATTGGTAACACATCTTTATTGGAGAATCACGAGCCGTGTAACGCATTATTTTAGAATTTGTTTATATACGTTTGTTATAGCAACAACATCGTATATAATATGACGCATGTTCATTAGTTCAAATACTCAGTTTCTGTGGCAATTCTTTGGAAAACAGTTATATACATAATATAATAGGAAATTACATTCTGTTATGTTATATTTCGGGTTTTACGCCTGCATCAGCACCATTTTGGACTATATCGCCGGCGGGCAGTTTACCTAACAACACCTTTCCTGGGCAGGCTCCAGCGGTTAACCAGTACTTGGGTGCACCGACCTCCGTATGAAACTGCCAACTTTTTCATATAAATGAGACACGGTCTGAGCGGGGCTCGAACCCGTGACCATCAGTGATGATAGGTTACAGTGGTATACAAGTCAGCAACCTTAACCACAGGACCACGGAGGCGGACTATATTACTTTCTGTAGAAATTTCTTATTTCACTGAATTAGTACACGCTGGAAACGGAGCAGCAATTGTAATTATTACTTACCCTCCAATCTGTGAAATTATGATGAAGAATAGTGTCATCCCATATAACACGAGCCCGATCACAGCCGTGAAAAACATGATATACGACCACGTCTGCTCGTCAAACATGCTATACATAACCATTGTCTGTAAGAATAAAACAATGTTTATTGTATAAAAACATGATATTATGTACAACTTAGCCCGATCACAGCCGCACACCCCCATTGTCTGTAAGAATAAAACACTATTGTATAAAACAGGACATTACCCACAACAAGTCGGATCGCAGCCGATACATTGTGCGTAACGGTTGCGTATAGCAACGTCTGTTGAAACGGTTTTACCAAGCATCGCTATTGTTAAATGGCTTGCCAAAGGACACCACCACCATGTGTCTGGAAGTGCTTGAACTCACAACCTTCCAGCTACGCCTTATAACTACACCTTACATTGAAATAGTTCTATACACCTTACATTGAAATAGTTCTATACACCTTGCATTGAAATAGTTCTATACATCTTACATTGAAATAGTTCTATACACCTTACATTGAAATAGTTCTATACATCTTACATTATAATACACCTTACATTGAAATAGTTCTATACATCTTGCCTTATAATACACCTTACATTGAAATAGTTCTATACTTCTTGCCATATAACTGCACAGTACATTGAAATAGTTCTATACATCTTGCCTTATAACTACACCTTACATTGAAATAGTTCTATACATCTTGCCTTATAACTACACCTTACATTGAAATAGTTCTATACTTCTTGCCTTATAACTACACCTTACATTGAAATAGTTCTATACATCTTGCCTTATAACTACACCTTACATTGAAATAGTTCTATACATCTTGCCTTATAACTACACCTTACATTGAAATAGTTCTATACTTCTTGCCTTATAACTACACCTTACATTGAAATAGTTCTATACATCTTGCCTTATAACTACACCTTACATTGAAATAGTTCTATACACCTTACATTAAAATAGTTCTATACATCTTGCCTTATAACAGGGCGTTCATTTGACCCGAGCTCCCGGGTTTTGACGCACGAACATTGATAAAGACGCTTTTTGACTCTTGGTGAAAATGCCCCGAGAGTCAACTTGACCCGGGGCGTTGATCGGCCATGCGTCATCAAATATTTTCTCAGCGGAGTAATTATCAAAATATGTCTGTCTACGAGGTCGAAGACCGTAATCGTTCATATATAAAACGCAGTTATTTTCATCAAAAGTCTGCTGCATTTCGTTATGAACACAATCGTGATTTACGAGGGACTCGCAATCGGACAAAAATTTAATGGCGTCTAGGCAAACTCTACGTAAAATCTTTATCTCAACCAGCCGATCAGAATATAGTATCAACCACGCATAAAGCGCCTTCATCACTTGCGCCGCCCAGGGTTATGTTCAAAACGCATGGTTGATGTCATTATTCAGTTGGGTGGTTGAGAAAAACGGCTTACCCAAACTTTAGTATCAAAGGGAAATAAATCTTTAATAACGTTTCTCTAATACCTGTACGGCTCGGTATTTTTCCGGTAAAAATTAGTTTTTATCAAAAGACAATTATTATTGATTGTCACAATAAACACCTTTAGCAAGTTTTGCAAACAACCAATTACCGTTTGTGTTGTTTGCCATCATATGTGCTGCTAATCATGAGAACTGAGAAGTTTAAGTAGGTGTTGACATTATGTGTATTGTCAATGTACAATCGGCATAGATAAAACGGTGTTTTTGTAACACGTGTATTGTCAATAATAAGTTGTCTGCTATTTGAGAAGCTTATAGTGGGCCACTGATATAGAAATTATACGCCGGAATCGTTTGATGATGACTTTTGCTATTGTTTGTTACAGATTTCTATGGGGTATTCATTGTGTGCACCACCCATTAATCATTTCATTGTTTCTACATTATTCCTTCATTTTCTGGAGAATATTCCTAAATCATTCTTAGTTATATTTTCAATCAGATCGGAGATAAAAAATTAAAGAGTATCAGTTTTAGAAATTAAATCTTAAATATGGTTCAGAAAAGCCTTAGTCATTTCGGAATTGGCACACCCAGCAAACGTAAGCTGAGCGAGTGTTAGTGAACCTGGGACACCTAAACGCCATAAAGTAGACTGTGACACTCGTAAGTCTAAAGTAAAAAGAAAATTCAGGTCTGAGTGGCTTAATGAATTTGAGTGGCTGGAAATGAAACAAACTGATGATCAGATTCTGTTGTATTGTACTTGGTGTAGAGATGCTAAAAAGAAAAATCCCTTCGCTAACAGTGGTAGCACGAACCTACAAAAATTACATGTACGTAAAGTACCAACATGCATATATTTGACTCTTGAAAATTCCAGCTTGACTCTTGAAAATTTCTGTTTGACTTGAGATTTTGACCTCAAGGGTCATTGACTCTTGACTTTCATAGTCTAGTGAACGCCCTGTTATAACTACACCTTACATTGAAATAGTTCTATACATCTTGCCTTATAACTGCACCTTACATTGAAATAGTTCTATACATCTTGCCTTATAACTACACCTTACATTGAAATAGTTCTATACATCTTGCTACGCCTTATAACCGCACAGTACGTTGAAATAGTTCTATACATCTTGCTACGCCTTATAACCGCACAGTACGTTGAAATAGTTCTATACATCTTGCTACGCCTTATAACCGCACAGTACGTTGAAATAGTTCTATACATCTTGCTACGCCTTATAACCGCACAGTACGTTGAAATAGTTCTATACATCTTGCTACGCCTTATAACCGCACAGTACGTTGAAATAGTTCTATACATCTTGCTACGCCTTATAACCGCACAGTACGTTGAAATAGTTCTATACATCTTGCTACGCCTTATAACCGCACAGTACGTTGAAATAGTTCTATACATCTTGCTACGCCTTATAACCGCACAGTACGTTGAAATAGTTCTATACATCTTGCTACGCCTTATAACCGCACAGTACGTTGAAATAGTTCTATACATCTTGCTACGCCTTATAACCGCACAGTACGTTGAAATAGTTCTATACATCTTGCCTTATAACCGCACAGTACGTTGAAATAGTTCTATACATCTTGCCTTATAACCGCACAGTACGTTGAAATAGTTCTATACTTCTTGCCTTATAACCGCACAGTACGTTGAAATAGTTCTATACATCTTGCTACGCCTTATAACCGCACAGTACGTTGAAATAGTTCTATACATCTTGCTACGCCTTATAACCGCACAGTACGTTGAAATAGTTCTATACATCTTGCCTTATAACCGCACAGTACGTTGAAATAGTTCTATACATCTTGCCTTATAACCGCACCTTACGTTGAAATAGTTCTATAGATCTTGCCTTATAACTACACCTTACATTGAAATAGTTCTATACATCTTGCCTTATAACCGCACAGTACGTTGAAATAGTTCTATACATTCTCGTATTTTGTTGCAATAACTTCACAGTAGACAAATTGTTATATCAGGTTGCCTATTCTCTCTATGTCCAAAGCCATTTACATGTCCCAGGGCCCAAAGCCATTTACATGTCCAAAGCCATTTACATGTCCAAAGCCATTTACATGTCCCAGGGCCCAAAGCCATTTACATGTCCAAAGCCATTTATATGTTCCCTAGCCATTTACATGTCCAAAGCCATTTACATGTACCAGGGCCCAAAGCCATTTACATGTCCAAAGCCATTTACATGTTCCCTAGCCATTTACATGTCCAAAGCCATTTACATGTTCCCTAGCCATTTACATGTTCCCTAGCCATTTACATGTTCCCTAGCATTTATATGTTCCCTAGCCATTTACATGTTCCCTAGCCATTTATATGTTCCCTAGCCATTTACATGTCCAAAGCCATTTACATGTCCAAAGCCATTTACATGTTCCCTAGCCATTTACATGTTCCCTAGCCATTTACATGTCCCAGGGCCATTTACATGTCCAAAGCCATTTATATGTTCCCTAGCCATTTACATGTCCCAAGCCATTTATATGTCCCAAGCCATTTATATGTTCCCTAGCCATTTACATGTCCAAAGCCATTTACATGTCCCTAGCCATTTACATGTCCCAGGACCCAAAGCCATTTACATGTCCAAAGCCATTTATATGTTCCCTAGCCATTTATATGTCCAAAGCCATTTACATGTCCCAGGGCCCAAAGCCATTTACATGTCCAAAGCCATTTATATGTTCCCTAGCCATTTACATGTTCCCTAGCCATTTACATGTTCCCTAGCCATTTACATGTCCCAGGGCCATTTACATGTCCAAAGCCATTTACATGTTCCCTAGCCATTTACATGTTCCCTAGCCATTTACATATCCCAGGGCCATTTACATGTCCAAAGCCATTTATATGTTCCCTAGCCATTTACATGTCCCAAGCCATTTATATGTCCCAAGCCATTTATATGTTCCCTAGCCATTTACATGTCCAAAGCCATGTACATGTCCCAAGCCATTTACATGTTCCCCAGCCATTTACATGTCCAAAGCCATTTATATGTCCAAAGCCATTTACATGTTCCCTAGCCATTTACATGTCCCAAGCCATTTATATGTTCCCTAACCATTTACATGTCCAAAGCCATTTACATGTCCAAAGCCATTTATATGTTCCCTAGCCATTTACATGTCCAAAGCCATTTACATGTCCCAGGGCCATTTACATGTCCCAGGGCCATTTACATGTCCAAAATCATTTATATGTTCCCTAGCCATTTACATGTCCAAAGCCATTTACATGTCCCAGGGGCATTTACATGTCCAAAGCCATTTACATGTCCCCTAGCCATTTACATGTCCAAAGCCATTTACATGTCCAAAACCATTTACATGTTCCAAAGCCATTTACATGTCCCATGGCCATTTACATGTCCAAAGCCATTTACATGTCCCAGGGCCATTTACATGTCCAAAGCCATTTATATGTCCAAAGCCATTTATATGTCCCAAGCCATTTACATGTCCAAAGCCATTTACATGTCCAAAGCCATTTACATGTCCAAAGCCATTTATATGTCCCAAGCCATTTACATGTCCAAAGCCATTTACATGTCCCAGGGGCATTTACATGTCCAAAGCCATTTACATGTCCCCTAGCCATTTACATGTCCAAAGCCATTTACATGTCCCAGGGCCATTTACATGTCCAAAACCATTTACATGTTCCAAAGCCATTTACATGTCCCAGGGCCATTTACATGTCCAAAGCCATTTACATGTCCCAGGGCCATTTACATGTCCAAAGCCATTTATATGTCCAAAGCCATTTATATGTCCAAAGCCATTTACATGTTCCCTAGCCATTTACATGTCCAAAGCCATTTACATGTCCAAAGCCATTTATATGTTCCCTAGCCATTTACATGTCCAAAGCCATTTACATGTCCCAGGGCCATTTACATGTCCCATAGCCATTTACATGTCCAAAATCATTTACATGTTCCCTAGCCATTTACATGTCCAAAGCCATTTACATGTCCCAGGGCCATTTACATGTCCAAAGCCATTTACATGTTCCAAAGCCATTTACATGTCCCAGGGCCATTTACATGTCCAAAGCCATTTACATGTCCCAGGGCCATTTACACGTTCTGAACAGTTTTACATATCCCTGAGCCGTATACAAATCCCCGAGCCGTATACAAATCCCCGAGCCGTATACATGTCCCCGAGCCGCATGCATGTCCCCGAGCCGCATGCATGTCCCCGAGCCGCATGCATGTCCCCGAGTCGCTTACATGTCCCCAAGCCATTCATCATGCTGTAATGTTCACGCAATATAATTATTGGTTTTCTTTAATTAACATAACACCTTCACAATAACAACTTCACACGGTACAACATAGACAAATCATCATTTGCTATTGCATGTCTGGCTACATTGTTCTGTAAATTACACAGTACGGTAAATTACACATTACGGTAACTTACACATTACGGTAACTTACCCACTACAATAAATTACACAGTACGGTAACTTACACATTACGGTAACTTACCCACTACAATAAATTACACAGCGGTAAATTACACAGTACGGTAACTTACACATTACGGTAACTTACCCACTACAATAAATTACACAGTACGGTAAATTACACAGTACGGTAACTTACACATTACGGTAACTTACCCACAACAAGAAATTACACAGTACGGTACCTTACACATTACGGTAACTTACACAGTACGGTAAATTACACTGCCCATAATTGTGCCACAGCATTTTGAATGCAGGGCGAAATTAACCTAAGCCCTTGAAATATGGAGAAGAAATTCCAGGACATATTTGTTGCAATTGATAAAAACACATTACAGGTAATGAATTGTCATCTGCTACAAATTATTTGAACTATTTATAGTAGGGATGGCAACCAATAGCGATTTTGGTATTCGAATATTCAGTCGGTAAGGTACATGTACAAAATCACTCAAACGTCATCTCCTTCCTGTAAGCCCATGCAAATATGACAACGACTCATTCAGTTATTGTTATCGGTCACTGTACATTCATGGGCATTTTCACAAATGAAATCATTGTCACTTGAACTGCTCTCCGTTGAAGGGTGTTTGTTTTTCAAATGATTATTCAGATTGATGTTGTACCAGAATATGTTAAATCCAATTGGCATAGATTACACCTAGCAGTTTTCTTATTCTCGGAGCGATTGAAGTCTTTCCAAACGTGTGACTGAGCGGGCGGTATTTTTGAGCGCAATATATGTTTACTATTTAAGTTTATTTAACGTCACTACTGGTTGCCCATATGAGCGATGGACAGTTTACCTAGCAGCACCTTTCCTGGTCAGGCTCCAGAGGTTAACCAGTACTTGGTGCACCAACCTCCGTAAGAACATGTCAACTTGTTCATATAAATGAGACGCAGCCCGAGCATGGCTCGAACCAGTAACCATCCAAAAAATAGTATTTTAAATAGTACGTTTTGGTAATATTGAGCAGTTAATTAAAATTTTAAGATACGTGGGGGTGGATGTTGCTGCAAAGTTTATTCTCTGTCTAAACAGTTTTGACATAATTAAACACTACCTACCTTAACACCTACTATAATTTAGATTATCCCATTGACATGGCAGAGTATCAATTAACACCTGTCATGGATGCGACCACAACATGATTTATTCACACATTTCTTTTGTATTGGTTTTATGATGTTGTTTCAAAAGAAAATAACGCATCTGATTTTATTACCTGATTTTATTACCGTTTATTTCAGTTTTGCAAATATAATATTTTTTCCGAATATTCAAATACTGACTGAGCGGGCGGTATTTTTGAGCACAATATATGTTTACTATTTAAGTTTATTTAACGTCACTACTGGTTGCCCATATGTCAGCGACGGACAGTTTACCTAGCAGCACCTTTCATGGGCAGGCTCCAGAGGTTAACCAGTACTTGGTGCACCAACCTCCGTAAGAAACTGTCAACTTGTTCATATAAATGAGACACTGCCCGAGCATGGCTCGAACCCGTAACCATCATAAAAATCGTACTTTTTGGTAATATTGAGCAGTTAATTAAAATTTTAAGATACGTGGGGGTGGGCGTTATTGCAAACTGTCTACTATTTCATTCTCTTTCTAAACAGTTTTGACATAATTAAACACTACCTACTGTAATTTAAATTATCCGATTACATGGCAGAGTGTCAATAAACACCTGCCATGGATGCGACCACAACATGGTTTATTCACACATCCTGCGGCGATTTCTTTTGTATTGGAAGGTTTTAACGTATCTGATTTTATGACCGTTGATTTCATTTTTGCAAATATAATATTTTTTCCGAATATTCAAATACTGGAATAGTATTCGAATATTCGGACGTCCGAGCGAATATTCGAATATTCGTTGACATCTCTATTTATAGCCTTTAATTTACCCAGCATTCAGAGTTAATATGTAAATCTCGTGAATGACCTCATTGTGGTTGAATATTTTCATATGCAATTCATGCCAGTAAACTGCATTGCGTTATTTGTTCAATTGTTTCTGGATTGCATCCACAGCTGTTAAGCGTAATTTATGCAAATTAACGTGATCGCACTGTTCTTTTAATTACACTTAGTGGTATTTCAGAATATTACCATAACAACAGCTTGGTACAAAGTTCATCTTTCTATAATTATATTAGCAGTTTGTAAGTTATGTGTTTTTATCAGCACTATGTTGGTTTTGTCATGTGGCGGCTCAAAATATATTGTTTGACCTTTATATGAACCCGTTCCAAAGACATTTATTTCCAAACTAGCTCATCAATAAAGAAATAAACACACACATTTCCATTGATAATGTCATAAAAGATGTGTGAAAATGAGAAATTGAAAAGACTAATTCAATCTTATCAAATATTTCATCTGTTGATTTAACTATAAATCAATAATAATAATATACATCTTGATCAAGAAAATATCTGTTTAATCAATAAAGTATCTGTTGAAAAATACATGTGTCCTACCTGATCAAATATCTGTATCCTACCATACAAAATCACACACACCACTCCTGCACAAGTCTACCAGTTAAATACAAGAGTTAAGTCCAAGGTCAGTATATAAAAATAGCATGGTCTTATCATACCATGTGTTAGTCAAGTCTTGGTTTATTTTTAATCAATGACAAAAGTTTAGCCATCATATGACATATCAACTCATCACTGCTGACATGTCAACTCTCGTGTGCACGGTCACACTGCAACGGTAAGCTGCTTATCACATCAGCTGATAACTAATATTGTCCGTTGTCCTATCCCCATCAACCAGTTTCATGCAAAAACTAATTAAGTCCAATCAGAAACGTTAAAGATCTTTTGTGAAACCTACACGGAGATCTTTTGTGAAACCTACATCCAGATCTTTTGTGAAACCTACACCGAGATCTTTTGTGAAACCTACACCGAGATCTTTTGTGAAACCTACATCCAGATCTTTTGTGAAACCTACACCGAGATCTTTTGTGAAACCTACACCGAGATCTTTTGTGAAACCTACACCGAGATCTTTTGTGAAACCTACACCGAGATCTTTTGTGAAACCTACACCGAGATCTTTTGTGAAACCTACATCCAGATCTATTGTGAAACCACACCAAGATCTATTGTGAAACCACACCAAGATCTATTGTGAAACCTACACCAAGATATATTGTGAAACCACACCAAGCAAGATCTATTGTGAAACCACACCAAGCAAGATCTATTGTGAAACCACACCAAGCAAGATCTATTGTGAAACCACACCAAGCAAGATCTATTGTGAAACCACACCAAGCAAGATATATTGTGAAACCACACCAAGCAAGATCTATTGTGAAACCACACCAAGCAAGATCTATTGTGAAACCACACCAAGCAAGATCTATTGTGAAACCACACCAAGCTAGATCTATTGTGAAACCACACCAAGCAAGATCTATTGTGAAACCACACCAAGATCTATTGTGAAACAACACCCAGATTTTTTGTGTGAAACCCACATTCAGATCTATTGTGAAATCACACCCATAATTTTGTGTGTGACACAAGATCTTTTGCAAAACCCACACCCATATCTTTTATGAAACCACACCCAGATCAGCAAAACAAATCTGGCACACAGTTCTACTAGCCAAGTTCAGTATGTATTGGGGGAAATTCAACTTGAACTACCAGTATATTTTTTACCCACGTGGGATTTGCATGGGCAATCAATTGATATGTGCAACTTAAGGACACCCTATGATAATTGTAATTAACATAAATTGTAATTAGGCCCTCATAAAGTAATAGTTAGATTATCGTCCAACTTTCAGGCAAAATGGGGGCAATGACATTTTCTTCTGTCGATATTTGAATTAATTTAGAGGTATATAGTGGTGAATCCAGCTATTGGTGGAGGAAGACTCCGGGTGCCCCTCCGAGTATTAATTCAGGATGGAATGGTTACCCAGGTAGAACCACTGACCTTCGATAAGCCAACTGGACAGCCTCATCGCTTGAAACAATTCAACATCCCCCAGTGGGATTCGAACCCATACCAGTAATGGATAAGTGATTTAAAGTGAACAATCATATTATAACCACTCAGCAATGGATGGAGGCCCACTCAGCAATGGATGGAGGCCCACTCAGCAATGGATGGAGGCCCACTCAGCAATGGATGGAGGCCCACTCAGCAATGGATGGAGGCCCACTCAGCAATGGATGGAGGCCCACTCGGATTTATTAACCCATTTCATTCTGGATACATTTAAAGGCTTTTGCAAACAACATAGATCCAAATCAGCTGCAGCGTCAAGTCACCCTCTAGAATGATCCCGGAGCATAGAGCCTGATCAGACTTATGCTCTTCATCATAGTAACTGTTCTAATGATTTGTAGTCATTCATTAATGTTTCATCTTAACCCATTTGATTCTGGATACCGTTCAAACAGTATTTGCAAAGAACATAGAGCCAGATCAGCCACCACAGAAAGTGCCGTCTGATCACGCTCTATGCTGTTTGTTATTCAGATGATCTTGCTAAGACACTTGGCTATGTAGCAAACAACATAGATCCTGATCGGCATGCAGCATCACGCTGTGTCAAATACCAGTGCCAAGTTGGCATCTTTCCAAGTACTATTCTCTAATATAAGATTTTCTTTCCCTTTACTTCATAATGTTCTTATGGCAATTAGTAATATATGCTCTTTACACATGAAACATGCAATGCAGTCAACTGGCATACATTGCATGTGCTAATATTCAATCTTCATTGTGCTACAATATATATATATTTCGGGTTTTATGCCTGCATCAGCACCATTTTGGGCTATATCGCCGACTGGCAATTTACCTAACAACACCTTTCCTGGGCAGGCTCCAGCGGTTAACCAGTACTTGGGTGCACCAACCTCCGTAAGAAACTGCCAACTTTTTCATTTAAATGAGACAGGGCCTGAGCGGGGCTCGAACCCATGACCATCAGTGATAGGTTACAGTGGTATACAAGTCAGCGACCGTAACCACTCGACCACGGAGGCGGACTTGTGCTACAAAAGACTATATTAATTACGTGTATATGAAATTCAACAAGTTTGGATTCCAGCCAGCATATTTGGAAAGCCTGCATTATGCAAGCATTGTGTCCATTAACACATTGCATGCTGAGTAAATAAAATCACACAGCCATGTCTGATCAGGATCTATATTGATTGCTATTCAGCCAAATGTTTTAAATCCACTATACGAATAGCAATCAGCATGTTCTGTGCCGTCCGATCTGGGTCTATGCTGTTTGCAAAAGTGATTTTATCAGCCGCTAGCGTACAAAGGGTTAACAATTAAATCAAGTTGTGTCATAACAAAATAACTCCATATGGCCGAGGTAAACTTATGAATGCTGTAAACTTATGAATGAGGTAAACTTGTGAATGAGGTAAACTTATGAATGAGGTAAACTTATGACCGAGATTAACTTATGACTGAGATTAACTTATGACTGAGGTAAACTTATGAATGAGGTAAACTTATGAATGAGGTAAACTTATGAATGAAGTCAACTTATGAATGAGGTAAACTTATGAATTTACTTATGAATGAGGTCAACTTATGAATGAGGTCAACTTATGACTGAGGTCGACTTATGAATGAGATCAACTTATGACTGAGGTGAACTTATGAATGAGATCAACTTATGACTGAGGTCGACTTATGAATGAGGTCGACTTATGAATGAGGTCGACTTATGAATGAGGTCGACTTATGAATGAGGTCGACTTATGAATGAGATCGACTTATGGCTGAACATCGATTTATGGGTGAATATAATTTTATAGGGTAATTTGGATGATGATTAATTTACCTGATTTGATGGGAAACGTAATTTTCAACTTGAGATGGAATACTGTTCCAACATTGACTTGGCGTCTGGTGTTGACTACACAGTCTATGAAAGAACTAGTCTACGCTGATGTCGGTAGGGAACTAGTCTACATCAATATCCCTAAGGAATGTTGCTAGGTAACCAGTCTGCAGTGATGCTGCTAGGTAACTAGTCTGCGGTGATGTTGAAGGTAACTAGTCTACGATGATGTTGCTAGGTAACTAGCTAGTCTGCGATGATGGTGCTAGGTAACTAGTCGATGGTGATGCTCGAAAATGTGCGTATCAGACGGTCCCTTTATTGGACCCAAAATTCGTTTGAGACCTGAAAGCGTAGAAGAAATATAGTTAGAAAGCAAAACTGCAATATTAAACCATATAAATGCACATTGTCTATATAACACAAGCAGCGTTCCCTCTGTCTGAATGTTTGTCTACGCCACTCCTGTCGCCATGAAAAACACTGGAGCCAATTTAAAAAACTTGGAGCCAACTAAGAGCCATATGGTTCACAAATAAATAATTATTTGAAGCCATGTATTTGATTAAAAAAAAAATTTAGCGTCAATATTTGTTTTTTGTCGCAATTGGCGCCATTGGCGACCGACAGCGGGAACCCTGCACAAGAGACATTAGAATTCAGATATTCAAAATAGTTGCCTCAATCTGAAGGCTTGAGATGAAACTAGATATGTGTGTATGGCAACACAAAAGAACAAATATTGTGTTAGAAAACAATTAGCAACATATATTTAGAATGAATGAATGGTGTTTTACGGCGCATCGACATCTAAGGTCATGTAGCACGCATTAAAGTTATGTTTATTGTCGAGTGTATGAAATAAAATTCTATATAAGTATATGCATTACGTAAAAATTAATACTAAGAAGTTATAAAGATGTAAGATTAATTACAGGTAATATATGAATGAATGATTACTACAAAGGCATGATTAACAATTGATATCACAGCTTATTATAAATTCCTATTGCCTTGATAAATGATATGATGGACTCTACTCTGATAGAGTCGAAGAGTTTTTTGTCCGTTGTCCACATTGTAGTACTGCAACCGGATTGGTTGAAGGTCAACACAGTGTATTAAGTAAGATATGCTCCACCTGTATAGAGTATTGCATGGGATACATTCTGGTGCATCATCTGGTGACAACAGCCATGAATATGAAAATAATGAAATTGCTATTTTTACCCACCAACTGTCACTAGGAATTTGTAATATTTAGATCATGTTGTGCTATTAAATAGCCATTGTATTACCCGAAGATGAAAATATATAACTGACTGACTGCCTGCCTCCTGCATGTCTGCCTCCTGCCTCCCTCCCTCTATGCCTGCCTGCCTTCTAAATCATCTTAATAATGGGGAGCAGGTGGTATGGTATGGGCAGGGTTCATTCTAGGTCAGAATTTTTGGGAGAAGTGAGAAAGCGCGTGATCGCTTCCTTAAATGGTGTTCTTTAATATATACCAGGGCGTTCACTACACTTTGAAACTCAAGAGTCAAACAGGAATTTTCAAGAGTCAAGCTGGAATTTTCAAGAGTCAAATATATGCATGTTGGTACTTTACGTACATGTAATTTTTGTAGGTTCGTGCTACCACTGTTAGCGAAGGGATTTTTCTTTTTAGCATCTCTACACCAAGTACAATACAACAGAATCTGATCATCAGTTTGTATTCATTTCCAGCCACTCAAATTCATTAAGCCACTCAGACCTGAATTTTCTTTTCACTTTAGACTTAGGAGAGTCACAGTCTACTTTATGGCGTTTAGGTGTCCCAGGTTCACTAACACTATCACTCAGCTTACGTTTGCTGGGTGTGCCAATTCCGAAGTGACTAAGGCTTTTCTGAACCATATTTAAGATTTAATTTCTAAAACTGATACTCTTTAAAAAAACTGATACTCTTTAATTTTGTATCTCCGATCTGATTGAAAATATAACTAAGAATGATTTAGGAATATTCTCCAGACAATGAAGGAATAATGTAGAAACAATGAAATGATTAATGGGTGGTGCACACAATGAATACCCCATAGAAATCTGTAACAAACAATAGCAAAAGTACATTTACTCACCGACATCATCAAACGATTCGGTATAATTTCTATATCAGTGGCCCACTATAAGCTTCTCAATTAGCAGACAACTTATTATTGACAATACATGTGTTACAAAAACAACGTTTTTATCTATGCTGATTGTACATTGACAATACACATGTCAACACCTACTTAAACTTCTCAGTTCTCTTGATCAGCAGCACATATGATGGCAAACAACACAAATGGTAATTGGTTGTTTGCAAACTTGCTAAAGGTGTTTATTGTGACAATCAATAATAATTGTCTTTTGATAAAAACTAATTTTTACCGGAAAAATACCGAACCATACAGGTATTAGAGAAACGTTATTAAAGATTTATTTCCCTTTGATACTAAAGTTTGGGTACGCCTTTTTTCTCAACCACCCAACTGAATAATGACATCAACCACGCGTTTTGAACCTAACCCTGGGCGGCGCAAGTGATGAAGGCGCTTTATGCGTGGTTGATACTATATTCTGATCGGCTGGTTGAGATAAAGATTTTACGTAAAGTTTGCCTAGACGCCATTTGTCCGATTGTGAGTCCCTCGTAAATCACGATCATGTTCATAACGAAATGCAGCAGACTTTTGATGAAAATAACTGCGTTTTATATATGAACGATTACGGTCTTCGACCTCGTAGACAGACATATTTTGATAATTACTCTGCTGAGAAAATATTTGATGACGCATGGCCGATCAACGCCCCGGGTCAAGTCGACTCTCAGGGCATTTTCACCAAGAGTCAAACATGGTCTTTATCAATTTTCGTGCGTCAAAACCCGGGAGCTCGGGTCAAATGAACGCCCTGATATACTTCTGCAAAATAGGGTTAAAATGCACAGTACAACCATTAAATACAACAGTTGAATAGAGGAGTGCTTTATAATGGGCCAGTGTATCTTACTAGACACAATTCTGTTTGAAAATCGTAAAAACTGGGGGAGGTACAACTAGCCGTAAGACATGGTATTGATCACCATAAGGTCACTCAGATACACACACAGAGTGTGATACATCCATGTCATTTAAAAATACTACACATATCAATAATGAAATCAAATCCATCCCTCAGAATACGATACAAGAATGTCTTCTTTATGTACATCAAGTTATTCAACTGTGGTACGTATGATGTATGTTTGGGTGGTGGTAATTGATTGAATGAAACCGATCTGTGGATACATCAGTGCGTCCAGTAAGGGCAGTCAAAATATTGCTTGTTTTTGTGTGAAGGAGATAATCGAAAATCTTTCTTATATCATTTTAGAGGGCGATGTTGGCAAAATAGTCGCCCTAGGGACCCTGACTTTGCCCTCTGGGGCCCCCACTTCTCCCTAAACATTTTGTTTTACAATTTCCATACACAATTTTGACAAGTAAGATACACTGGTCCATTATAAAGAACTCCTTCTATTATAATGTTGTATTTAATGGTCATACTGTGCATTTTAACCATATTTTGTTGAAATTGATTAAATAATATCATTTAAGGATAGCATCGCACACTTTCTCACTTCTCCCAAAAATTCTAACCTAGAATGAACCCTGTCATAGCACAAATTAAATAAGAGTGTATGCATGCCAATTAACATCTACCATTACAGAGAGTTGACTTTCCTAACACAGAGATTAATTAGGGTCTTCAGAGTGAGTTCTTTGTGCAGTTGTCTTCAATAATGGATTTTGTTGAAACATCACCTATATGTGTGGCTATATTTTTTTACTGGCTCGATTTGTTCCAATTAATACTGACCAATATAACAGAACATTAAAAACAATTTGTTTTAAATAATATCCGCCCTCATCCAGTAGATAATACATAATACACATCTACAATCAAACAGCTTTATAAAACTATTACGATTTAACTTTGTATACATATATGTAAATGCAACATTTTAACCTGTGATGTATAGTTTTACTGTTTTATAAATCTGTATTCTAAATTGAATTGAAAGTAAGTTTTAAGATGCTGTTATATTATATCTTAGTTTGTCTCTTATAACTCAAACATGAGTGGTTTTGTACATTGTTTTAATATCTGTTTAAATATGTTGTGTATGCTTGTACAAAAATGAGACGTTAATAAACATTTATCTATCTATCTATATTCAGGTAGTATTTACCATTTGTTAAAGTAATGTGTCTGTTTATTATAGTGTCACCCTTATTTAAAGGGTCAGCCATTTCTGACTTATGAGACACCTCTTTTTATGAACATCAGTACTTCCCGAATCATATGTTTGTATGCGAGGCGCCAGGGTGGTAAGTTATTGGTAACCATTATTTAACTAGCTGGCAGCTCACCAACCTGCCATATCAGAACGAAACCCTGACGAGATTCGAATCTTCGATCTCACGCTCCGTATGCGGACGCCTTAACCACTAGTTAATGAACTTAATCTGCTACAAAATAAGACTAAAATGATGATAAAATTCTAGAACCATGTGACCTTCAGGGTTCATTCTAGGTCAGAATTTTTGGGAGAAGTGAGAAAGTGCATGATCGCTTCCTTAAATGGTGTTCTTTAATATACTTCTGCAAAATAGGGTTAAAATGCACAGTACAAACATTAAATACAACATTTGAATAGAAGGAGTGCTTTATAATGGGCCAGTGTATCTTACTAGACAAAATTTTGTTTGAAAATCATAAAAACCAAAAACATTTTTTCCCTTTTTTTTAGGGAGAAGTGGGGCCCCCAGAGGGCTAAGTCAGGGTCCCTAGGGCGACAATCGCCCACATCGCCCTCTAAACTGATCCCTGGACCTTGGACATTGTACTGGAATTGTGTTTTCGTTCATGTATGGCATTCATCATGGAACAGGCATATTGTCTCTGCTGTAGAAAGTTATATTATAATGAAATACGAAAATGTATAGAAATATTTGACTGTACGGTGTGCGGTTGTAAATAGTGGTAGCGGAGAACAGCTACGCCACCAACATAGTGGTGATGATAGTGTACATAGGCATGCAAGCAAGACACATAAATCTGCATTGCTATTCTCCCTAGCAGCAATGGATTCCATCAGGAATGCAGGGTTCATTCTAGGTCAGAATTTTTGGGAGAAGTGAGAAAGCGCGTGATCGCTTCCTCAAATGGTGTTCTTTAATATACTTCTCCAAAATAGGGTTAAAATGCACAGTGCAACCATTAAAAAACATTTGAATAGAAGGAGTGCTTCATAATGGGCCAGTGTATCTTACTAGACACCATTTTGTTTGAAAATCGTAAAAACCAAACAATTTTTTTTTTTTTTTTAGGGAGAACAATTTCGCCCACATCACCCTCTAGACTGATCCCTGGGAATGAGGTCTCACGGTTTCAGCCTTGTATTTGTTTTTTACACGTGTACCAATATATTGTTCAAAGTTGTATTTTTTAGATTAATCTTCATCGATAGATATCTTAATTACATTGACTCTTTCCCCCACAGAATATTATCTATCATTTTTAGTCATATAACTTCAGGGATCATTCTAGAGGGCAATGTGGGCGAAATTGTCGCCCTAGGGACCCTGACTTCGTCCTCTGGGGGCCCCACTTCTCCCTAAAAAACAAAATTGTGTAGTAAGATACACTGGCCCATTATAAAGCACTCATTCTATTCAAATGTTGTATTTAATGGTTTGTACTGTGCATTTTCATTTTGCAGAAGTATATTAAAGAACACCATTTAAGGAATCAATCAAGTGCTTTCTCACTTCTCCCAAAAATTCTGACCTAGAATGAACCCTGTAACTTGACACTGTTTCACCAACCATTGCCCAGAATGCTGTAAAATAGCATGTATACCTAACCTAATTCAGAATAATATCACAAATAATTTCCAAGCTGCCTTGAATGGTAATGATAATGGCCTTGAAATCAGATAATGGCCATGAAATCAGATAATGGCCTTGAAATCAGATAATGGCCTTGAAATCAGATAATGGCCTTGAAATCAGATAATGGCCGTGAAATCAGATAATGGCCTTGAAATCAGATAATGGCCTTGAAATCAGATAATGGCCTTGAAATCAGATAATGGCCTTGAAATCAGATAATGGCCGTGAAATCGAAAGTTGATAATACTTGTACACAATGTCATTCTTTTGATAACCGACAATTGCAAATGATTGTTAACAATTGTGTTATTAAAATTGCTGCTATAAAAACATAACACTCGCATACAGAGCAATTTCGTTTTTCTCAACAGGAATATGACTTCAGTGTTTGTATTTAGATATGGTCTTCCGAATCAGTCAATGGTCGACAGGCAAGAAGTTTTAGAGGCCCTGGTGCAATGAGGGGTAGGGGTCTCGGATGCAATGAAGGGTAGGGTGTCTCAGATGCAATGAGGGGTAGGGGTCTCAGATGCAATGAGGGATAGGGGGTCTCGGATGCAATGAGGGATAGGGGTCTTGGATGCAATGAGGGAGGGGTAGGGGTCTCGGATGCAATGAGGGATAGGGGTCTCAGATGCAATGAGGGATAAGGGAGTCTCGAATGCAATGAGGGATAAGGGAATGAGGGATAGGGGGTCTCGGATGCAATGAGGGATAGGGAGTCTCGGATGCAATGAGGGATAGGGAGTCTCGGATGCAATGAGGGATAGGGAGTCTCGGATGCAATGAGGGATAGGGGGTCTCAGATGCACTGAGGAATAGGGAGTCTCAGATGCACTGAGGGATAAGGGAGTCTCAGATGCGATAAGGGAGTCTTGGATGCAATGAGGGATAGGGAGTTTCAGATGCAATGAGGGATAGGGGGTCTCGGATGCAATGAGGGATAGTCTTGGGTGCAATGAGGGATAGGGGGTCTCCGATGCAATGAGGGATAGTGAGTCACGGATGCACTTCAAATGAGCCACAATAATACCTCAAACAGTTCAAACATTTACAGAGGATACCATGCTTGTTTGCTGCAAGAATAGGCAGACAAATCTGTAACTGGACAGAAGGTCGAGGGACAAATTATTACCAGAAACATGAGTTTTCCTGCATTTTCTGATGTTGAAAATAACATCTTGAGTGCACTTTTTCGCACATTATTATAACCATTATTAGCATGTACAATTAATGAAAGACATTTTTTGTTCACGGTTTGAAATAGTTGAGGGCTAAATTATTACTATGCCTCTAAAACCAGAGCCACCTCCACTAAAATACAACGTTTTATATTTTATTACTAAGCAGTTACACACAAACAGTTGTGATAGCGCAGTGGTTGCACGTTCGCATCAGGTGCGAAAGGCCCGGAGTTTGCACCCAGCTGCAGTAGCTGATGATTCAGCCCTTAGGCTAGGCATCTAAATTCCACATTGCCTCTTCTCTCCCTTGTGGCAATGGATTCCATCAGGAATGAGCAGAGGTCTCGAGATTTGCATACACTACACACGACTTAAGAATTGGCCCAATTACACGCATCAACAGAAATCGGCCGTGACTACCTGGAATCGGCTATAACTGCGAAATGCAGACATGCCCCCTCAAAAGAACATCAGTCTAAAAATGCACAGATGGACAAACCCCCCTCCACTGACTGACTGATTAAATTTATTTAAAGTCGCCACCGCATAAATGCATTTGGGCGACTGAGTTTGGGCGACTGAGTTTTCTAAGAAGATTTTTAAAAAACCCTCCACCCGCATTATTTATGTTGCTACACATGCTTATTAAATGCACAATTCCATACAGCTTCCATCAAACATATATATTTCATGAATTCCTCCCAACCATTTGTACTCAATTTGTGACAGCTGGTCCCGAGGGTATAAAACATTTCTCAGATCTCAAACTCATGCTCAAGTCATTTGATTGGTTGATTCCTTGTTTTACTGTCGGCTGAACCAATCAGAAGCTTGAGACTGAGTTTGAGATTGGAGAAACGCTTTATAACCTCCAAGCCAGAGAGCTAATTTAGTAAGTTTTATCATTTTTCAGCACTCGCAGCAGTTGCTAGGCTAAGATTTTAGTTCCTAGAATGTAGTTCCCGATATCAGCGAGCGAGAGTCAATTCTTAAGCTAATTAACTTTATTGTGCTATTGCTATCATTATCGTGTACGTACAATCTACGCTGTAATAAAGGAGGATTAGGTCACGAAATCTATAAATAACGTAATCTAGCTACGACTTATAATTTATTGTCGATAAATAACAGCAATATCATGCAGCCTGGCTTATTGCTTAAGTCATGCAATATGTATATTGAATAATGAGATATGTGCAGGGAACTCATGCAGGGGGGGCGGGGGGTCATTCAGGGATCAGTTTAGAGGGCGAAGTGGGGCGAAATTGTCGCCCTAGAGACCCTGACTTCGCCCTAAAAAAATATATATTTTGATTTTTACGATTTTCAAACAAAATTTTGTCTAGTAAGATACACATTATAAAGCACTCCTTCTATTCAAATGTTGTATTTAATGGTTGTACTTGTGCATTTTAACCCTATTTTGCAGAAGTATATTAAAGAACACCATTCAAGGAAGCGATCACGCCCTTTCTCACTTCTCCCAAAAATTCTGACCTAGAATGAACCCTGGACTAATTGATACTTTATGGCTAAATGTCCTTTTTGACAACACTTTTACTTAAAACCAGATACTAGCAGCGATATATCTATGGCATGACTAAGCGAAAAAACGTCAACTAATTTGGTTCAGAACTGAACTCGTCGGAACATACTTAAAGCGACACGATGTCAGTTGCAGACTATTCTAGACTCCGGGAATCAAATTGTGGTATAGATTTACAAACAAACTCATTTGTTTGTATTATTTTGCCATGGGCAGTATAAATTGACCTTGAACAATTGTCACATTTTCTTGGAATTCTAGATTTAGTGTTCAGGTTCTTGAGCATAAGTATCCAGGTTGACTACTAAATCTATGCCATATCCCTCTTTAATGTCAACACCTAGTCAAACTTGTCAATCACACATGAATGGGTTCTCATAATTAGCGACACATATGCCAAACAGCAGTCAGTAATTGGTTGTTTGCAAATCTTGCTCAAGGTATTTAGTTTGAATCATTTTTTAAAAATCATCATCATTTTGATGATCTTTATTTTGAAATATTCTATTTTCTATTTAGATTTTATTTCTTTTTTTTATCGTAAATTAAATAACATTTTCCATACGCTGTAGATATTAAAAAAAAATAGTATGAAACATTTATTTCACGTTGTAATAAGGCATTTGCCATTTTAGTCCTGAAAACAATGAAATTTAGTTCTAAACTAGCATAAAACGCAGCAGACTTTTGGATACGATTTTTGGATGAAAAACCCTGCGTCTTATATATAGACGATTACGGTAATAATTATAAGTTGAGAGAAATGTATGAAACAATGATAAAAACAGAGGAAACCACTTAACCCATTTGATTCTGGATACATTTAAAGGCTTTTGCAAACAACATAGATGCAGATCAGCTGCAGCGTGACGCTGCACGTTGATCAATATCTACGTTGTTTTCTACATAGCCAAGTGCCTTAGCAAGATCATCTGAATAGCAAACAGCATAGAGCCTGATCAGACGGTACGTTCCGTGGCTCTATGTTCTTTGCAAATACTGTTTGAACGGTATCCAATGGGCTAAGAGGACCTAACGGTATCCAATGGGCTAAGAGGACCTAACGGTATCCAATGGGCTAAGAGGACCTAACGGTATCCAATGGGCTAAGAGGACCTAACGGTATCCAATGGGCTAAGAGGACCTAACGGTATCCAATGGGCTAAGAGGACCTAACGGTATCCAATGGGCTAAGAGGACCTAACGGTATCCAATGGGCTAAGAGGACCTAACGGTATCCAATGGGCTAAGAGGACCTAACGGTATCCAATGGGCTAAGAGGACCTAACGGTATCCAATGGGCTAAGAGGACCTAACGGTATCCAATGGGCTAAGAGGACCTAACGGTATCCAATGGGCTAAGAGGACCTAACGGTATCCAATGGGCTAAGAGGACCTAACGGTATCCAATGGGCTAAGAGGACCTAACGGTATCCAATGGGCTAAGAGGACCTAATGGTATCCAATGGGCTAAGAGGACCTAACGGTATCCAATGGGCTAAGAGGACCTAACGGTATCCAATGGGCTAAGAGGACCTAACGGTATCCAATGGGCTAAGAGGACAATAACATTAGCAAAATGAACAGGCAACAAGTTGTAACAAACATTAGAAAATAGTCCTTCCATTACTATAACATAATATATTACTCGACCCAGTATACAAAGCAAGCAACCATACAAAAACTAAGTGTCAAGTATCTAATTCCATAGATCAGACAACATGGTATTATTTTTATTTTGTTCTACATTATGACCACCTATAATTGTTATTGTATCTCAAAATAACGGTAGCTGTAACATAAACATAAACAGCTGTATTTTGAAAAAGTATTTTTGGGGATATACAGCCATAATCCCCACATGTTATTTATTTAACACAGAGGACAAAACTCCCCCTGCTAGGGTTATACATATAGAGTTTCTACTGTGCTTTCAAATTAAAGTAAACAAACATTCGATACACTATTGCATTATAGGTAAGTCAGGTATAACCTATTAACCCATTCAACCCCAAGTAACTGACATGGACTGGTGCATGATATTTTTAGACCAATAAATTAATAGGAAAATTACCTTTGGACCAATTCATTTATCAAAATGGGTAATTTTATCTAAAAATAGTAATAATAATTACTGGCAAAAAAGTGCAGATCCTGATGAGACGGCTCGTCATGAGCCGGCTCATCTGGATCTACACTTTTCATAAGCCTATTTAGAGGCCTGTGGTGTTGAAAGGGTTAAACAATAAATCACAGTACCTGTAAGCTATCGTATATTGCCGTACCTGTACAGTAGTGTAATATTCCAATGGTATTATTACTTTACTTTGAAAGCACAATACCTTAGTATAAATTTTATTTATTATAAAACGATCGCGAAACAAGCTTATATTAATTTGCTCTTGTTGGCGCGGATGAGAGTGTATTATGTGGTCATCCGTGTGGGAGGGAGTGAGAGTAAACCCACCTGTCCGATCTGGCTACCACTGTACCATCTCACATACTCCCCAGTCCGAGGATCAAACCAAGGTGGCATTGGTGGGTGGCATTGGTGGGTGGCGAGAGTGAACAACTAATTGGACAGTCCTACGTAGAATCTGAATGGGGGGAAGTTATGCTATACCTGTGTTTATACAATGTATATGGAGGGATAATGTACACCTGTGTCAACATTCATGATGGGGGGGGGAGATTATGTACTTTTGCATAAAATTTGCCCATTTTATATATTAACCCATTCAACACCAAATAACTGACATGGACTGGTGCATGATATTTTTAGACCAATAAATTAATCAGAAAATTACATTCGGACCAATTCATTTATCAAAATGACAATTTTATCTAAAAAATAGTTATATTACTGGCAAAAAGTGCAGATCAACAACACCTTTCCTGGGCAGGCTCCAGCGGTTAACCAGTACTTGGGTGCACCAACCTCCGTAAGAAACTGCCAACTTTTTCATATAAATGAGACACGGCCTGAGCGGGGCTCGAACCCGTGACCATCAGTGATGATAGGTTACAGTGGTATACAAGTCAGCGACCTTAACCACTCGACCACGGAGGCGGACTTCAACTGAACATGAAATCCGATTTGTTGCATAGGAGTTGAATAGGGCGGTGTTATCTATCGATTCTCCCCTAATGTCAAACCCCTTGTGGAGAAGTTAACACATTCAACACCAAGTAACTCACATGGACTGGTCCATGATATTCATAAACCAATAAATGAATCAGAAAATCACATTTGGACAAGTTCATTTATCAAAATGGGTAATTATGTCTAAAAATAGTCATATCACTGGCAAAAAGTGCAGATCCGGATGAGACGGCTCGTCACGAGCCGGCTCATCTGGATCTACACTTTTTGTAAGCCTATTTTGAAGTCTGTGGTGTTGAAAGGGTTCATAGGATGAGTAGTTACATGTCCAAGCAAAATATAAGACACTAATGAAAAATAAGGTGGGTTAAATGTTTAAAAGTTCAAAAGCAGCTAGGCAGAACAACTTAGGACTGGCATGATCAATACAGTAAACAAATTGAACTGCTCTATGGTAGGAAGATGGGTGATGTCTGGGGGAGATGGTTACTGTAGGAAGATGAGTAATGTCTGGGGGAGATGGTTACTGTAGGGAGATGGGTAATGTCTGGGGGAGATGGGTGATGTCTGGTGGAGATGGTTACTGTAGGGAGATGGGTAATGTCTGGGGGAGATGGTTACTGTAGGAAGATGGGTAATGTCTGGGGGAGATGGGTATGTCTGGGGGAGATGGGTAATGTCTGGGGGAGTGGGTAATGTCTGGGGGAGATGGTAAGTCTTTAGGAGATTGGTTGTCTGGGGAGATGGGTAATGTCTGGGGGAGATGGTTACTGTAGGAGATGGTTAATGTCTGGGGAGATGGGTAATGTCGGGGAAGATGGTAATGTATGGGGATATGGGTGATGCTGGGGGAGATGGGTATGTCTGGGGAGATGGTTAACTGTATGGAATGGGTATGTCTGGGGGAGATGGTACTGTAAAGATGGGTAACGTCTGGGGGAGATGGTTAAAGTGTTCTGGGGAGATGGTGTACTGTAGGAAATGGTAATGCGGGGGGGGAGTTACTGTAGGAAGATGGGTATGTCCTGGAGGAGAGTAACTGTAGAGTGGTAATGTCTGGGGGGAGTTACTGTAGGAGATGTGTAATGTCTGGGGGAGATGGTTACTGTAGGGAGATGGGTGATGTCTGGGGGAGATGGTTACTGTAGGGAAATGGATAATGTCTGGGGGAGATGGTTACTGTAGGGAGATGGGTGATGTCTGGGGGAGATGGTTACTGTAGGGAAATGGATAATGTCTGGGGGAGATGGTTACTGTAGGGAGATGGTTACTGTAGGAAGATGGGTGATGTCTGGGGGAGATGGTTACTGTATATGAAGCTTTAATCAATATTAACAACATACCGTAGATTACTTAGTTACCAACTGTTTCCAAAGCAATTTTGGTTATATCCAAAAATTAATCACAGGAGCTTAATTGAAAAGTTATCCATAGTCATCTTGTGTTTCTAACCTAAGAACATCATTTATATAATTTTGTTATCACATAACATTGCTTGTATTCAGTGTAATACAGTCATATCATAATTTCTTATATATACACACATGTAATAACACCTGGAATGATTCTGATTGGTTGAGCGAATAATCCTTATAATTTGTAAATTAAACTTTTATAAAGTATACATATTTCTATTTTGAATCGGCAATTATAACACTGTTTTGCGTAGTGATGTCATGACCATTTGCGCCGAAATAACTATGATTAACCCATTCAACCCCAAGTAACTGACATGGACTGGTCCATGATATTCTTAGACCAATAAATGAATAAGAAAATTACATTCGGACCAGTTCATTTATCAAGATGGGTAATTTTATCTAAAATTAATAATTATTACTGGCAAAAAAGTGCAGATCCTGATGAGACGGCTCGTCACGAGCCGGCTCGTCACGAGCCGGCTCATCTGGATCTACACTTTTTCATAAGCCTATTTAGAGGCCTGTGGGGTTGAAAGGGTTAAAACCACATATGGTAATGTGTTACGATTAGCAAAATTCCAAAACTCGTTTCATAAAATATGGTATGAAATCACACCGCGTGTAATATCCTATATATATATATAGAAACGCTATCTCAAAACTGCACCAAAAGTCCCCTTAAGTCCAAGACCCCTCCAATACCGTAATCATTCTAATACACACCCATCTTCGACTTTTGGGGAGGGCACTCGCTAATGTTGGTAAAACTTGTTGCCCGGCAACCCATTTGCTTCTAGATTTTATTCTCGCAGTGTTAGTATAAGCATAGCATTGCAGTTGTATCATTCTGCTTATATATTTACCAGGTTTATATTTGTAATTGTATTGTATATAAACAAGCAATAAAATATGATTAAACTAAACGTTACGGTACAAAACTCGACATTTCTGATTATTGTAAATAGAATAAAGCATCTTTCTAACTCTTTGCAATTCTCTGATTCAATCAAAATTCTAACATGGTACACAATGAAGAAATTTACCATGTTTAAATCTGCAATAAGACATGGTTTAGCATGTGATGTCATACGTGATGTCATTTTACTAACATTTTTCAAGTTTTACGATGCCATTAAATTTGTTACGCTTTCTAAAAAATAACACCAACTATTTTGGGGCCTTTTTAGATATTTTAATTATGTTAAGAATATTGTATTTGCATTATTTATTGTTGAATAAAACATTGTTTGCCGTTGTGAGCGCCGGATTTAAGCACTTAGGCCTACGGCTACAGCCGGTATGATTAATTCCTACGCGTCAGAACTCCAAACCATGTTTTTTTGCCAATAAATAAATGAAAAAGAATTATTATTTCTTAATTAAATAGACATACCTTTCCAACATCTATTTCCTGAATTCCTTCCAATATACTGACTGCATTTTATAAACTATATAAATGTTGACATGAACATGAAATTTCATGATTTTTCACATGATTGCTGATCAGCCGTCACAAATGATTGAAATATAATAATGTCAAACAGGGTTGTTACATCATGTTTAGTTTTGACACAAAGGTGCCTTGTCCTGATTGCTGACATGCTGACATACACAATGATTGTCACATATCAAAGTCTGCATTCATTGAAGGGTATAATTGTAGCACACAGACGGATCTGTAGTCCAGTGGTTAACACGCTGGACTGGTAATCCAGGGATCACAGGTTCGATCCCCCGTCTGACCCTAATAAAATTAACAGTCTTTCAGATGGGACGTTAAACCGAGGTCTTGTGTCGTGCTTTACACCGTGCACGTAAAAGAACCAGAGGAGGCTCTGAATTGGGTCTCTTTCTGTATCATTGCACTATCCTCCAAAATCTAAAATGACTAATCTCTTCAGGAGGCGTCGCTCATATGGGCAACCAGTAGCGATGATAAATAAACGTAAAACACACCAAAACAATCCAGTATTGGCAAATAACAATTGTTGACAACTTATTACCATATTGCATTGAGATACACAAATTCGAGTACAATAATTTTCTATTCCCACATTTGGCTAACTATTTGAAATCTACAACAAATGACGGATTACTTAATTTACTGAGACACTGTATAAGTATCAATAGAAATTCTACAAAATAACAAACACAATTCTTGAGTTTTACAATTAAATAATCATAAAATATGTATACGCTAAATGTGGCTTGCATAATAACGAGCTCTAAGTGAACAGGCATGAACACTCGTGTAGCTCGATGTACGCGGATGAAAGGAACAGTATATATTATACTACTTATGATTGCTTAAAGTGATGTACGCGGATGAAAGGAACAGTATATATACTACTTATGATTGCTTAAAGTGATGTACGCGGATGAAAGGAACAGTATATATACTACTTATGAATGCTTTCCTCATGCTACATGATAAACTCACTTGTACATGATGTATGTGGATGAAAGGAACAGTGTATACCTATACTACTTATGAATGCTTTCCTCATGCTACATGATAGACTCACTTGTAACTGTTCTAACTGGCTATAACATTTGCAGTGATTGAGGCGCAGACAGATTAATTTTAAAACATTTATTTATTATTTAAGTTTATTTAGCGTCGCTAAGGTTTCCCATTTGAGCGACGGGCAGTTTACCTAACAACACCTTTCCTGGGCAGGCTCCAGCGGTTAACCAGTACTTGGTGCACCAACCTCCGTAAGAAACTGCCAACTTTTTCATATAAATGAGACACAGTCTGAGTGGGGGTCGAACCCGTGATCATCAGAGATGATAGGTTACAGTGGTCGACCATGAAGGTTGTTTATAACATAACTTTATGGGGGTTTATATATTCCATATTGATCTTAATTAATTGATTATGGATAAGTTTCCCTGAGGGCCTCAATTTGTTACTCATATGGACAGGTAGTATAACAGTAAAACCCATGTATTGCTGTAAAGTTCACCTGCCAGACTTGTCTATAGTCTAGGTCAGCCCAATGTCTTTAAGAAAAGAGTCTCGATATTGATGTAAAAAATATTTATCGGTTCCCCGGAAGTAGGCTTTGATGAAAATATTAATACCATCCAATGGAGGTACCGGCTGAGCTTGCTATGAGCTTGATTAAATAGATCCATGTAATCTCAAATAAAACAAATTACGAGATCCACTTTTCTTATGAGTTACCAATCTCTTTATCTAGAAATAACAGAGGGCAATAATACAACAAAAAAGAGAACAAACATCGAAATGAAAACGAGGCACATTGGGGCAGGGTTCCCGCTGTCAGTCACCAATGGCGCCAAAAAACATTTTTTTGCACATGTTTTGTCAAATGTATGGCTGAAACTATATGGCTCATAGTTGGCTCCAAGTTTTTTAAATTGGCTCCAGTGTTCTTCAATTGGCGACAGAAGTGGCGCAGACAAATATTCAGACAGAGGGATCCCTGTTGGGGGTATCCGGAAATTCCCTGTTCTAAATAAACATATGAGAAATTACATGCGATTTTAGGCACTCGGACAAAACTGATACATTGCAAGAATTTCCAGGGAAACTTTAGCAAGATTTAGTTGAACCAATCCGGAGAGCGAGTCTTAAATACTGTTCATATATATTACTAGTCATTAAGGAACAGTGTGTCTCTAGCTTAACTCCTAGCACGCTAGCGGTGAACATAAGAGTTAAAATACATGTAACAGTGAGTCGTGTGTGTGTTTTACGTTTATTTATCGTCGCTACTGGTTGCCCATATGAGCGACGCCGCCTGAAGAGATTAGTCAATTTAGATTTTGGAGGATAGTGCAATGATACAGACAGAGACCCATTCCACAGTCTCCTCTGGTTCTTTTACGTACACGGTGTACAACACCAACACAAGACCTCAGTTTAACGTCCTATCTGAAAGAATGTTAATTTTATTAGGGTCAGACGGGGGATCGAACTGCAATCCATGCATTACCAGTCCAACGTGTTAACCACTGGACTACAGATCCGTATACAGCGGGTTGCTACAGATATATAGTATATAAGGAAATATTAAACAATATTTTATTATATCAATAAGAATTATAAAGAGCCGTTATTGTATTTTCTATTCAATCAATCACAGTATTTCAAAAATCACTTCCTGAAGTGTTGGATCATCAATTTACAAACGTTCACAAATTTACTTTACAAACGTTCACAAATTTACAAACGTTCACCAGTTTACAAACGTTCACCAATGTACAAACATTCAAATGTTCCACAAATTTACAAATGTTCATCAATTTCAAAACTTGACCAAATTTATGACATAGAAACTTTAATGTTGAAAATAGTGCATTTCTGTGATATATTGTAAAGATTAGAACTATTAGCTAAGGTCTCAAATTGTATTACATGTTCACAGTTTGTTTAAGATCAAAACCAACGTATTATTAGTTAATCTTCAAGACAAGATAAGTCTGTATGGTATTTTGAGAAAAAGGCTCAAGTCTGATTACATGCACAATGTACATTCTAAGGAAATTCCAGGACATTTCCAAGAGTTTTCCGTTACAAATAAGAAAGACATATTAATGAATTGTTGTCTACAATTATTTGAACTATTTATAGCCATTATGTTACCCAGCATGCAACGAATTAAGTCGCTCTCCAAAATATATATATTACAAATAATGAATAGCATTGAAATCGTGAAAGTGCAGTGGTAGCGTGTTTGCTTCAGGAGTGAAAGGTCCGGAGTTTGAGACCTGCTGTAGCCGTTACGATTGTGCCCTTAGGCCAGGCACTTAAATGCCACATTGTCTCTCTCCCTCATGGCGATGGATTCTATCAGGAATGAGGTCTTGAGAGGGATTTACATAAGATGTAAGAACTTGTTTCGCAATCGAGCTAACATAAATTTGTATAACATAACATAAAGATTAATGTACAGTAAAAACCCTATAATAAGACCACCTATGGGACTTCCAAATAGTGGTCTTATTAGCGGGGTGGTCTCATCGAGTTTGGTCAAGATGACCAAATTATGATAATTTTATTACATGTACAATGTACTTTTACAATTTCTTGGGATGTTTTCTTGGTTTTTCTGTTTTTATTACAGAAAGAGTTGGTTGTTTCTATGGTTTAGGATTGTACTTCTGAAATCCATTCATATACAACTGTATATCACAATTAATGAGTACAATCAATGTAAATTAGTTAATCCATTTGTTTTCAAAATTTATTTTCTTGTTTTCATTAATTATATTGTGATGTATATCAGCACAGTAGTTTCCTTGAAAAGTACATATCATCATCAATCATTCAGTATTTTAAAAAAATATGTTCACGAGTTGACTGCTTATTTAAACACTTCACTTTCACAGATTGTTTCTCGATCTCATCTTGGACTTTAGCTAAGTCCTGTGACAGAGTGCCCAAGTCCTTACACATGCAGTACAACTTTAGCTGCAACATCCACTCCAGACAATATACAAGAGATTAAAAGCAATCAAAACCAATCATTTACAATCAACACTTCTGTGTTTATTTCACTTAACCATGACCAATACCATAAAGTGGTTGTTTAATTGTCATAAAACTGGGACATAATTAAAATTGCATTATCATGCAATGAAAGTGAGAAAATCACCTGCGGTCCTATTAGGGGTTCAATTAGCATAGGATTAATGGCATTTGTCTGAATTAACTGGTCCTATTACCGAATAACAGGGGTGGTCTGGTTATCGGGGTCAACGACCATTGACATATATAGTGAAATATTCCGTTCTGAAAAAATCGTTCGCAATAGCGGGGTGGTCTCGAAATCGGGGTGGTCGCATAGAGGGTTTTTACTGTATATATATATTATGCAATGTTATATTTGGAAAATAAACACGATTTCCCCACTTCCCGCCTCAAACTATGGTTAATCGCATATAAGACGTAAATTTGGTACATCAAAGAACAAGCATTGTGTATAATCATATTCCGAAGGATGCAGAAATTAAAACTCAGTACAGTCTACAATGCATTCTGGGACAATCAATGAAAACCAAATCGATGAAAACCAAATACAGTCCAGGTTTATTCTAGGTCAGAATTTTTGGGAGAAAGCATGTGATCGCTTCCTTAAATGGTGTTCTTTAATATATTTCTGCAAAATAGGGTTAAAATGCACAGTACAACCATTAAATACAACATTTGAATAGAAGGAGTGCGTTATAATGGGCCAGTGTATCTTACTAGACAAAATTTTGTTTGAAAATTGTAAAAATAATTTTTTTTTCCCGGGCGCACAATTTCGCCCACATCGCCCTCTAGAATAACACCTGACAGTCGATAATACATTCTGGGACAATCAATGAAAACCAAATACAGTCTATAATACATTCTGGGACAATCAATGAAAACAAGATACAGTCTATAATACATTCTGGGACAATCAATGAAAACAAGATACAGTCTATAATACATTCTGGGACAATCGATGAAAACCAAATACAGTCTATAATACATTCTGGGACAATCGATGAAAACCAAATACAGTCTATAATACATTCTGGGACAATCAATAAAAACTAAATATTCTATAATACATTCTGTGACAATCGATAAAAACCAAATACAGTCTATAATACATTCTGGGACAATCGATGAAAACCAAATACAGTCTATAATACATTCTGGGACAATCGATGAAAACCAAATACAGTCTATAATACATTCTGGGACAATCGATGAAAACCAAATACAGTCTATAATACATTATGTGACAATCAATGAAAACAAGATACAGTCTATAATACATTCTGGGACAATCAATGAAAACCAAATACAGTCTATAATACATTATGTGACAATCAATGACAACAAGATACAGTCTATAATACATTCTGGGACAATCAATAAAAACCAAATACAATCTATAATGCATTCTGGGACAATTGATAAAAACCAAATACGCATTCTGGGACAATCGATAAAAACCAAATAGTCTATAATACATTCTGGGACAATCGATAAAAACCAAATACAGTCTATAATGCATTCTGGGACAATCAATGAAAACCAAATACAGTCTATAATACATTCTGGGACAATCAATGAAAACCAAATACAGTCTATAATGCATTCTGGGACAATCGATGAAAACCAAATACAGTCTATAATACATTCTGGGACAATCAATGAAAACCAAATACAATCTATAATGCATTCTGGGACAATTGATAAAAACCAAATACGCATTCTGGGACAATCGATAAAAACCAAATACAGTCTATAATGCATTCTGGGACAATCGATAAAAACCAAATACAGTCTATAATGCATTCTGGGACAATCGATGAAAACCAAATACAGTCTATAATGCATTCTGGGACAATCGATGAAAACCAAATACAGTCTATAATGCATTCTGGGACAATCGATGAAAACCAGATACAGTCTATAATGCATTCTGGGACAATCGATGAAAACCAAATACAGTCTATAATGCATTCTGTGACAATCGATGAAAACCAAATACAGTCTATAATGCATTCTGGGACAATCAATGAAAACCAGATACAGTCTATAATGCATTCTGGGACAATCGATGAAAACCAGGTACAGTCTATAATGCATTCTGGGACAATTGATAAAAACCAAATACAGTCTATAATGCATTCTGGGACAATCAATGAAAACCAAATACAGTCTATAATGCATTCTGGGACAATCAATGAAAACCAAATACAGTCTATAATGCATTCTGGGACAATCTATGAAAACCAAATACAGTCTATAATGCATTCTGGGACAATCAATGAAAACCAAATACAGTCTATAATGCATTCTGGGACAATCAATGAAAACCAAATACAGTCTATAATGCATTCTGTGACAATCGATGAAAACCAAATACAGTCTATAATGCATTCCCAGGGACAATCAATGAAAACCAAATACAGTATATAATGCATTCTGGGACAATTGATAAAAACCAAATACAGTCTATAATGCATTCTGGGACAATCGATGAAAACCAGATACAGTCTATAATGCATTCTGTGACAATCAATGAAAACCAAATACAATCTATAATGCATTCTGGGACAATTGATAAAAACCAAATACGCATTCTGGGACAATCGATAAAAACCAAATACAGTCTATAATGCATTCTGGGACAATCGATGAAAACCAGATACAGTCTATAATGCATTCTGTGACAATCGATGAAAACCAAATACAGTCTATAATGCATTCTGGGACAATCGATAAAAACAAAATGACAGGCAAACTTAGCATGCCAAGGAACGTCATGACAAATACTCGATGCCAAACGGAGACAGATCTCTATTGTGATAACTTTGATCTCCGTAGAAAACTACTTAAACTCAGAGACTGAATAATATATACATCATATCATGATTATCCTGAATCCATTAAAGACCCATATTGCATTTGATTAATATGAGGACGTTGGCAGACAGGAAGTTGACATTGCAGGTGGTGTTCGCATAGAAGTCACTTAAAGGTTCACAATTATGGGAGAATCTTAGGATGTACATGTCTTTAACATGCAACATATGCTAAAACAAAAGTCGCTTTTGCAAACAGCATAGAGAAAGAATGTGCCGTTTGATCAGCTATGATGTTTACTATTCAGGTAGTGGAGCTAAAACAGTTGGCTGAATAGCAAACAACATAGATCCTGATCAGACGCTGCGCTACGCCGCATCTGATCTGGATCTATGTTGTGTGCACATTCCTTCAAATTTATTCAACAATATTTTAAATGACAGATAAACATGAATGGTTCCGTCTGTTATTGAATTACAAATTAGTACTTCCATATTGGGCCTCACATATTGTTAAGACATTGCACTCCACAACTGGCCTAGGTGTGCAGCCAAGGTGTGCTTAAACCATCAAGTTATGTTAGTTGTATAGCATAGCATAGAGTATTGCATAGGCATAGCATAGAGTATTGCATAGGTATAGCATAGAGTATTGCATAGGTATAGCATAGAGTATTGCATAGTTATAGAGTATTGCATAGCATAGAGTATTGCATAGCATAGAGTATTGCATAGCATAGAGTATTGCATAGCATTGCATTGCATAGAGTATTGCATAGGTAGAGCATAGAGTATTGCATAGGTATAGCATAGAGTATTGCATAGCATAGAGTATTGCATAGGTAGAGCATAGAGTATTGCATAGGTATAGCATAGAGTATTGCATAGGTAGAGCATAGAGTATTGCATAGCATAGAGTATTGCATAGAGTATTGCATAGGTAGAGCATAGAGTATTGCATAGGTATAGCATAGAGTATTGCATAGGTATAGCATAGAGTATTGCATAGCATAGAGTACTGCATAGCATAGAGTATTGCATAGAGTATTGCATAGGTATAGCATAGAGTATTGCATAGGTATAGCATAGAGTATTGCATAGCATAGAGTACTGCATAGCATAAAGTATTGCATAGCATAGAGTATTGCATTGCATAGAGTATTGCATAGAGCATAGCATAGAGTATTGCATAGAGTATTGCATAGCATAGAGTATTGCATTGCATAGAGTATTGCATAGAGCATAGCATAGAGTATTGCATAGAGTATTGCATAGCATAGAGTATTGCATAGCATAGAGTATTGCATTGCATAGAGCATAGCATAGAGTATTGCATAGCATAGAGTATTGCATAGCATAGAGTATTGCATAGCATAGAGTATTGCATAGCATAGAGTATTGCATAGAGCATAGCATATAGTATTGCATAGCATATAGTATTGCATAGCATAGAGCATTGCATAGCATAGAGCATTGCATAGAGCATAGCATAGAGTATAGCATAGAGTATTGCATAGCATAGAGTATTGCATTGCATAGAGTATTGCATAGAGTATTGCATAGCATAGAGTATTGCATAGAGTATTGCATAGCATAGAGTATTGCATAGAGCATAGCATAGAGTATTGCATAGCATAGAGTATTGCATTGCACATAGTATTGCATAGAGCATAGCATAGAGTATTGCATAGAGTATTGCATTGCATAGAGTATTGCATTGCATAGAGTATTGCATAGAGCATAGCATAGAGCATAGCATAGAGTATTGCATAGCATAGTGTATTGCATAGCATAGAGTATTGCATAGCATGGAGTATTGCATAGCATAGAGTATTGCATAGCATAGAGTATTGCATAGCATAGAGTATCGCATAGCATAGAGTATCGCATAGAGCATAGCATAGAGTATTGCAAACAACATAGATCCTAATCAGATCCAATTTATTCAACATTTTAAGAGTCCACGCAACATTACTCGGTGTGTTTTAGTGATTGCGTCATCATTTTATGTTTCACTGAAGAGACAGTTTTCTAATTTTTAATAGTTTATACAAATTTATATTGGCTCGATTGCGAAACAAGTTTTTACAACGTTAGATTATTCGCTCGACATCATTCCTGATGGAATCCATCGCCATTTGGGAGAGAAGAGACAATGTGGAATTTAAGTGGCTTGCTGCATAAGGACACAATAGTAAGGGCTACTATGCTTAATAATGATGGTACGTAAATGGCCACCGATAGACAGGGCTCATTCTACAGGGCAACATGGGCAAAGTAGTCGCCCTAGGAACCTGACTTCTCCATAAATAAAAAAATGTTAAATAATTTTTTTTTAATTAATTAATTTATTTTTACAATTTTCAGACAAAATATTGTCCAGTTCGGTATTCCAACCTCGGTATACCAACCTCGGTATTCCAACCTCAGTATACTAACCTCGGTATTCCATACCCCAACAATTTGAAATCAATTGTTCAAACACTGAAACATTTTCCCAAAATATAAGAATTGGAGTGTAATGAACAATTACACGATGTCATTTTTTTACCTTTCTAGAAACGCTGTCATTTTCAACAGGAATAATGAATCATTCGCTCCGTCTATCAATGTCTCCCTATTCCACTCTTTCTCCCAAGTTCACCTTTTTATTTCACTCATTCACTCTCCCTCCAAACTCTTTCTCTTGTGTAGTTATATATTTATGAACAAATTTGTTAAACCAGGGTTCATTCTAGGTCAGAATTTTTGGGAGAAGTGAGAAAAGGCGTGATCGCTTCCTTAAATTGTGTTCTATAATAATATTACTTCTGCAAAATATGGTTAAAATGCACAGTACAACCATTAAATACAACATTTGAATAGGAGTGCTTTATAATGGGCCAGTGTATCTTACTAGACAAAATTTTGTTTGAAAATTGTAAAAACAAAAAAATAATTGTATATTATAATAATAATTTTTTTTTTTAGGGAGAAGTGGGGCCCCCAGAGGACGAAGTCAGGGTCCATAGGGCAACTATTTCACCCACATCGCCCTCTAGAATGATCCCTGAAAACATAACGTATAAAACATGCATGTACATGTATCCTAAAATATGTATAATCGATGTATGATGTCGTTTTGTGTGTTTATATGACTTTTGTATAATTAAATGAAAATAAAATGAATATATAAAAACAAGAGGAATAATGACTTATCAGGTCTGCCATAGAGATGCTGGACTGCTAAGTATGTGAGATGGTATGGTGGTCACCAGATCGAACAGGTGGGTTTTCTCTGGGTACTCCAGTTTCCTCCCCACACGCATGACCAAATATACGCTTTCATCCGCACCAACGAGAGTGATTAATATAAGTTGTTAGAACTTGCTTCGCAATCGTTGTAAAATAAATAAAGTTTAAACATAGAGACATATTGGACAGTATTTCTAACAGTCGAACAAATACAAGAATAATCAAATAAACAAACAATGAAACATGGAAGAATTGATGTATAGAAATAAAGCCATTATATTGGGTCAATGTTAATGGGAGGTCAAACCAGTTGAAACACTTCTCAGTCCGCAATACATATCTGATTAAAAGTGTAAAGTGTTTGTTTGCTTATATTATAATGTCACCCCTATTGAAAGGGTCAGCCATTTCTGACTTATTAGACACCCTTTGTCATGAACATCAGTACTTCCCAAATCCTATGCTGATAGGCCAGTATTCAAGCACCAGGCTGGTAGGCAATCGGTAACCATTATTTAACTAGCTGGTTGCTCAACAACCGGCCATATCAGAATGAACCCATGACAAGGTTCGATCGAACCTTCGACCTCCCGCTCCGTAGGCAGATGCCGTAACCACTAGGCCACGGTATTGATTTCTATTGCTATTTTTAACCGTGCATTTTTTGACATGTAGCTTTGTAATAAACATATATATTAAGAAACAACTTTGCTGCCAAATGTTGACAAAAACTAAAAACGATGATTCCATTTTATATTTTCACTCTATGCATGCTGGGTAAAACATAAAAGCTATATATAAATAATCCAAATAATTTTAACGGACAACAATTCATTAATAAGTTTTTCTTATTTATAACTGAAAACTCTGGATATATCTTGTGGAATTTCATTAGAATTGTGTCATTAATTTAAAAAATATTTATTTATAAATTTTAGAAAAAACAAGTCTAAAGAAAATACATATGTTTGAAACTTTCCTTGAAAAAGGCTTAAAACGAAAATTTGGATAAAGAGAGGACCACATATCTATATATCTAATCAAACGTTAGCTTGACTATCTGGTACGGGTCGTTGTCTAATGTTGCTAAAACTTGTGGCCCAAACCATTTGTATTTTCATGCCATGTATTGTATCTTTATGTGTATGCGTATGTACTATTGATATATATATATATTTCGGGTTTTACGCCTGCATCAGCACCATTTCGGGCTATATCGCCGGTGGGCAGTTTACCTAACAACACCTTTCCTGGACAGGCTCCAGCGGTTAACCAGTACTTGGGTGCACCAACCTCCGTAAGAAACTGCCAACTTTTTCATATAAATGAGACACGGCCTGAGCGGGGCTCGAACCCGTGACCATCAGTGATGATAGGTTACAGTGGTATACAAGTCAGCGACCTTAACCACTCGACCACGGAGGCAGAGTACTATTGATTTGCAATAAAATATGGTTAAATAAAAAATAAACCACAGGAACAATCACATAATTTATAAATTTTAGGTTTTATTTTTGGTGTAACATAAAAATTTGAAAAAGAAGTGCACTAGTGGAGCAAGAGAATAGAGTAATTAATAACAAATACCAGATATACACGTGTATATATATCTCAAAATAAATCCGCCATTATGTTTATATACACCTTCTGAAAATCTCCTCTCAATCAATTGCAACTGTACTGCATTTATATATATAAAGCTCTTGTCACAAACATAAAATCCAAACGTAAACGAACTGAGACTTTCAACAAACAAACAAGTTACGGATTTATAACAAACCCATAGCATACTTATATTTAACAATGCTCTGTATACAAACGCCTTTAATCCCCATTTTAGGAAAATAGTGTGCAATTTACTAATACGGAAAATATACCACATAAAATGAAGAAACTAAATAATATCCAAGTAAAGCTAGATACGAACAATATGATGTGTAACACATTAGAATGCCAATTGCTCTGGCACGCCACAAACTCGTGGAAACGGACTTGGAAGTGGCACCCGCGGATCTTCCAAGCATACAACTTCCTCTATGCTGTTACAGTGCGCATCGATTCATTTGAATGGTTTCCACAATATTAAGCAAACTCCAATGCTATGATTGCATTTAAACAAATATTTTAATGACCAGGTATCGGTAATTACAGGGGGAATTCAAAACAGCTAATGGACTAGCTGTGCATCGAGCAATATATTATCAGAACTGTAAAGATCTGTTATTGTATTTTCTATTCAATCAATCACAGTATTTCAAAAATCACTCCCTGAAGTGTTGGATAATCAATTTACAAACGTTCACATATTAACAAACGTTCACCAGTTTACAAACGTTCACATATTAACAAACGTTCACCAGTTTACAAACATTCAAATGTTCCACAAATTTACAAATGTTCATCAATTTCAAAATTTCATCAACAAATGCCCAAATGTTCACCAATTTCCAAACGTGCACCAATTTCCAGGCATTCACCAATTTCCAAACATTCACCAATTCACAAACATGGCCGGGAATTACGATCGACATCTTTATCTGCCTGCACCAAATGTGTTGGCATGGCGACAAGAAATATATCCACTAGTCAACATGTCTAGTCTGTATACGGTCTTAAATGATTGTTTTTTTTTGGGGGGGGGGGGGGGTTAAACGTCACACCAACAGCTACGGTTATAGGGCTCCCCAGCTATTATTAGTGGAGGAAGACTCCGGATGCAAAATTTATGACCCGGACGGGTATCTGGGTAGAACATGTAATGAAATCTAAAGGTAGAGATATCTTTGGGCGAAATTAAATAAAAAAGACATGGTTGGTCTAGCAGAATGGCGCGGTGGTACATTGCATCTACAACAGAGGATTCTAACGGATTTACAGCAGATTCAAGCATTGAATCGGAATAGGGCAATGTCACAGTGTCCGGACAATCATTTTTGGATATCGACTAAAGCTTAAGTTTGATAAGACACGCATTTCTTTCATTATGATGCTATACTCGTACGTACAATGTATACAATCACTTTGGAATACGGTAGATGATATTGCATATCTATTGACAATTTTGATATGGTATTTTTTTCATGAAAAAAATGAAAACTTTGATGGTACAAGGCAAGAAAAAAAGTGTTTGTGCTAAAACTAGGTCAGTGACCCCATTTTTTAATATTCCTGTATTTTTATCACACTCTATAAACAGGGTATATA
>CM026399.1:32473654-32500017 GCA_014843695.1 Archivesica marissinica
TATTTATATATAACAATAATAAACATTTCGTGCAAATTGGGGTTTTGCACAATAGAAGGTTTAACAAATTTCTCTGTTTTAGAATTGAAACAAATTTTTTTAAAAGTCATATTGTTTCATAAAAAATGTGTAGATTTAGTGTTTTCCGAGAAATACTAAAAACAGCTTATTTCACAAATATACTGAATATTGCAAATAAATTATTTTTTAATTTGATTAAGAATATAATTATAACGCTTTGCAATAACTCATTCAGGCAGCATATAATTATGTTCATAAAACATTTATTTATTTCATATTTTGACATGTTTGCACCTTATTTATTATTGTCACAAAGTGCACGAAACCACCGTGTGTATTTCTCCATGTATTACAAAAACGAAGTCGGCGACATTTTATTTTTATGTTTTTTTATTTTCATCCAATTAGTTCAAACTTAACATTGCACAAAGTTTGAAGAAACTCTCAGTTTGCAAAACTTGAAGAAACTGTAGCATATTCCGTTAACCCATTTCATTCTCGATACATTTAAAGGCTTTTGCAAACAACATAACGCTGCATGCTGATCTGGATCTATGTTGTTTGCTACATAGCCAAGTGTCTTAGCAAGATCATCTGAATAGCAAACAGCATAGAGCCTGATCAGACGGCACGTTCCGTGGCAGCTGATCTGGCTCTATGTTCTTTGCAAATACTGTTTGATCGGTATTCAGAATCAAATGGGTTAACAACAATAGGAATTTTAAAAAATGCAGATTTTGCCTGTCTACATGTATCTCAAAAACCTGCCCCATGTTTTGGGAAGTACATGTAGGGTCATATTTGGGCAAATATAAAATCTATTAATTGTGGCCTTATATATTAATAATCACTAAATTCATTTGCATGCCGTAAGCCATGAATATTTATGCGTGTAATTAGTCACGAGAGAAGAACAGACTGGTGACATAGAGTCCAAGTCTATCTGCAGACAATGCTAGCAATGTTATTACGGTGATGAATATTTATGAGATCGGACGTCGGATTAGTACAATTAAACAGAATTCTATTGTTTTAATTCTAATCAATAACAACAATATGACACATGATATATATATATATATACATGTACATGTAATCTTGCTAGATTATGAAATGGGATACAGTCTTGCAATTAATCTGCATCAAATCTGGGACACATGTTTATAAGTAACCGGCTACAAGGAAAATATAACAACATTCATGATCATGTATGTTATTAAAAGCAAATGAATATCGACTAAACAATGGGACATTCTAGTGTTATTTGATTGATTTCCATCAAATAATAGGTATTTTGCTGCTAGAATAAGTTCTTCAGGTCGAGACCACAAGGACGTATCAGTAATCTGGTTGTTTTTTTTGCCTAGGTTTGCATTAATGTTTCAGCATCAATGTTTTAGTTCCGTTGTTTGCCGTTACGTTATTCGATATTACTACTGTAAGACCATACGGCACAAAAGAAATGATTGTGTCTTGTGCCTGAGGTTATAATATGGTACTGACACAAACTACTGTTGGAACACTTTCCGAATTCTACTCGAAACAAGTCTAACTTTATAAACACACAAGTACAAGGCAACAAAGATGTTTTTAACCCGATGATTCCCACCCATAGAAATGTCTCGTGACACAATTAACGACACCACATATATTTTATTGGCACAATCAGGCCCCGTCCTGTCCAAGGTCAGAATTTTTGGGAGAAGTGAGAGTGTGCAATTGCAGATTGCATCCTTAACCCTTTCAACCCCACAGGCCTCTAAATAGGCTTATGAAAAGTGTAGATCCAGATGAACCGGCTCGTAACGAGCCGTCTCATCAGGATCTGCACTTTTTTGCCAGTAATAATTATTACTATTTTTAGATAAAATTACCCATTTTGATAAATGAACTGGTCCAAAAGTATTTTTCTTATTAATTTATTGGTCTAAAAATAGCATGCACCAGTCCATGTCAGTTACTTGGGATTGAAAGGGTTAAATGGTATTACATGTGTATAATATAAATTTCAACAAAATAGGGTTAAAATACATAACCCTTAAATACAACATCTGAACAGAAGGAGTGCTTTACAATAACCAGCGTATCTTACTGGATGAAAATTTTGCATGAAAATTGTAAAAAAAAAAAAAATTTAAATTTATTTCAGGGTGATTATTTCACCCATGTCGCCCTCTAGAGTGAGCCCTGACATTAATAGTCAAATAAAACACAACACAGATCAGAAACACTTAGTGGATAACAAAATAATTCAAGACTTGGTAACCTCTTATATAATGAAGGTGGAATACGGAAGTTGACTGTTTATCCATTACTTACAGTCGGCCATATGCATTCAATAAGACTAAAAGTAATGTAACTTACGGCCAGGAAATATATTTTCCCAACACCAATCTATCCTTTTATTTCCCAATTTAAATGCTCATTGTCATTTGCTTCCTCCCTAGTGCCAACAAATACTGAAACAAATTTTAAACAAAATTATTTTAGATCATGACACATAATCACACACAAAAAGCAACTATTGTGGGAAGGAGATACACGTCTGTTACTGAACGTACTAACATTCCACCCAAGCCTGATCATGACTCAACATGGGTCTATATTATGATATGGTCTATATAGAGAATTCATAATCACCCGATACCCAGAAGTTTGTTTGATACCAAAATACACTAGCCGATACAAGATCAATGAGCTATATAAATTATTCTTCTAACCGATCACTAACAATCACAAAGAATCGAATACTAATGTTCTTTTACAATGGGCCAGGTAGGTAGATCAATATTTTCAGATATGCTACCAATTGTACCGTGACAGATTAATTCATGCGCCAACTCGCCCAATAAAAGGACTGCACTTAAAATTAAAAATCGTCATCACAATTTGGAATGATTTCAACAAGTGGCAAATATATAGGTATAGGTTTACGGCTGCACGCCATACATAACATTAGTGTGTGCTTGTACATGTATTTGGTGAATTCAAATCTTCTCCATCAAAAATTAAACAGAACTGAAAATGTTCAATCAATAGCCTCATGTTATTGACGAGTGTTGTTAACTATTCAGTATATTATACTATATAATTACCGTATTTAGCTATGTATAGTGCGCACATTTCTTACTGAAATCCTCATCCATTTTATCTACTGCGCATTATACACCAGTACAGACATCAGGACATTTTTTTCCGGACCAAAATTTCATGAAATTCGACCCGAACGGCCCCACAGTCATTCTATAATTTGTTACATTCGACAAACGTTATAAACTAGCTATTAAAACCAGTTGCCGATAGTCTATATAAATAAATGAAATGAATAAGACCACAACATTAGCATATATTGCGTTTATTTTGGCAAACTTTGAAGAATTTAATTGAAATTACTAGATGCATAAAAAATGGCGATTTGATAACATCACGTGGTTTTATCGTATGTAATATTTCCCATACTTTTCGCGTACTTCGCGGCATAAAGCGACACACTTTTTTTTGGGTGCACAATTTCAATTGTTTGTAGCGATAATTAATTTCGACAAACCTTTCACAATGGGTCCCAGTTAATTAGGTAGGCTACACGTGTTGAGAACGTGTTGAGATGTTTGAGCAGGTGTTAAGTTTGAGAAATTAATTATCACTCAACTTGTCAATTTAATGCCATGTCATCGAAGGAAATACCTCAGAATTGTCTTATCATAAACTTGTGTTGTTTTCTTTTATGCAACATTTCCCGAAACGTGTATTTCTGCACGTACGCATCCACGATATGCATGTAATTTTCATGAAATTATGGGTGCGTTACTGTTTCTCGATGAGGTATCCGAGTGATTAATATAAGTTGTAAAAATCACGGAGCACAATATTTAGCGATTCTTGATAAATGTTAAATTTTGACTTGGAAAATTGCGTTTTTCATGTGCGCATTATACATCGGAACTCAGTTTTTCTGCCGATTTTCGTGCCAGATCGTGGGTGCGCACTATACACGGTAGCGCACTATACATAGCTAAATACGGTATAAGAATTTAGTATATATAAGATATGTTGGACCAAAATTAGTAATAAAACTATATATATATTTTGGTGCTTGTAGCCTAATCTATGGCCGGGCTGAGCAGGCAAATTATATTATACATCAATCATATTCACACATCATCAAATATGAGACAGCATAGATTATTACCTAATGCTCTATATAACTTGTAATTCGTTATTTTTGCCTGTTTCATTGCATTTTTTAGCCTTCGCTCAGGTCTGGGCAACAATTCGAACTGTTGACCGGGCAATAGTTTGAACTGTTTCATACTAGACTTTTGAACCAATCATACTCTAGTATGCTTTCACTGTGCGCAGTAGGATGCGCAATAGGGTGTTATGGAAGTCAAAGTAAAAAATACGTCCCGAATACATTTTAGCTCTGACTGCGCTTGATTCGTCATCGATATACATTATGTGAAGCGCTCCTTTCCGTTCATTAATTCCTTTCCGTATTTTATTGCATACTTACCGGCGTACCGGCTTTTAGACCAAAACCAAGCGTTTACAAATGATGATTGATTAGTCATTGATTTAAAAAATGTTTTTTGAGTTATTATAGAATATTATAGAATATAAGGTATGTACAACAGTTATATAGAGCATTAGGTAATAAAACAGTTATTTCATGGGTGTTTGGGGAACAGTCAAAACTATTGTCCCTCAGTATCAGGGAAGACATTTCGAACTGTCGAACAGTTCGAAAGTCTTCCCTGATACCTCGGGACAACGGCCTCGGGCAACAGTTCGAAAGTCTTCCCTGATACCTCGGGACAATAGTTTTGACTGTTCCCCAAACACCCATGAAATAACTGTATACTATAGAGTGACTGACTCCTGTACTGACCCTATACATTTTGGTGCTAGTAGCCTAATCTATGGACGGGCTGAGCATTCAAATCGTAATACTAACGCACACAACTTAATCACCTTAGTTTATAATATAGGAGTGTTAACTAACATCTTAGTACGCTCGCCCAAACGGTTCGCCGGTAGCGAGGGTAAATAGACTCAATCATGATCATCAAAATTAGTATTAGACAATTAATCTAAAATAAAGAATTACAGAGAAATTAGATCCAATGCATAAGTATTGTGAAAATGACTAATATTTCAGTAATTGTTTTAAATTAAAGGCGTTGAGGTATTCCATTTCTATAGATCAAAGGACTGTTTCTGTCTTTCTTGTCTGTCGATTCTAAATAGTAAATTTATAATTACCAATATGAAACAATAAAACAGGTTACAGCGTATATCCACATTATTTTAATAAATAATTAGCTCACAAAGCCCCAGACGATAAATCCTATACGACTTATTTCCCTTGCCTACTCTTTTTTGGAAACAAGAACAGGTGGATCTGTGTATTAATTTACTCTCTACATGTATGTTTTTGTTCTTTTGCGACAATATAGTTGTCCAAATTTGAGGCATTTTGACCAAACCAGAGAAAATTTCAAACATACACGTAATAATTAATGTTCTAAAATCCATTTGCATACTTAGCATATTTATCTTCCAAAACATAAAATTTTGCTATATTGAAATTATTTAACGTCGCTACCGGTTGTCGGCCATACATGTATGAGCAACAGACAGTTTACCTAGCAGCACCTTTCCTGGGCCGGCTCCAGAGGTTAACCAGTACTTGGTGCACCAACCTCCATAAGAAACTCAACTTGTTCATATAAATGAGACACGGCCTGAGCGTGGCTCGAACCCGTAACCATCATAAAAATCGTACTTTAACCCTTTCCTTCAGAGATTTAGGTTAATATACTATCATATCTCCATACAAATGACAGCCATTTAGCTATCATGCAGTGGATAAGTAGTCGCCATATCTATCCCACCTCCATAGGTATTACTGGGACTACATGAGATTCTGGCCTTTATTATGAGCATTGGTTTGACTACTACATTGTCAATATATGTCGTATTGGTAATGGCGTCTAGAGGCGCTTCTATGAGGAAAGGGTTAAGTAGTACTTTTTGGTAATATTGAACAGTTAATTAAAATTTTAAGATACATGTGGGTGGATGTTGTTGCAAAGTGTCTGTACTATTTCATTCTAAACAGTTTTGACATCATAATTAAACACTACCTAACTTAACACATACTGTAATTATCAGATTACATGGCAGAGTGTCAATACATAGTTCCCGTGTGACGTCATCATTCCTACTGTGGCTGCCATTTTGAAAGGCAAAGTTGATCAGATATTATATATAATATATAGTAGCGTAATTTTGTTTTCTTCATAAAATATTTATTTTTCATCCCATCACCATGTTTCATACATTGTTGGAAAGCTCTCAATGGACATATTTTTTGTATCATTTCACAAATTTCGTATCAATAACAAATACATAATAATTTACATGTATATTAATATTTCAACTGTGAAAATAGACTTTCAAAAATAGGTGCAAGTAAAGTTCTTATAATTTATAATCCATACATCATTGTCAAAAGATAAATTAATATTTAAAAAGTACATTTCAATACCTTTAAAAGCATACCAAATTTTATATTAAGAAACCAAAATTAATAAAGTTATTGCAATTAAAGAATTACTAGTAAAATCATGAAATTACCGTTAATAAAACATGCCAGTCAAAATGGCTGCCAAGATAACATCTTATCAGTGTTCTTGACTGCCGTGGGAACTAATAAAATAATAATAATAAAAAATTGTATTAACACCTGTCATGGACATATGTGACCACAACATGGTTTATTCACACATCCTGGGGCAATTTCTTTGGTATTGGAAGGTTTTATGATGGTTTCAATAGAAAACAAAGTATCTGATTTTATGACAGTTTATTTCATTTTTGCAAATATAATATTCCAGTATTTGAATATTCGGACTACCGAGCGAATATTTGTTGACATCCCTAGTTAAAATACACAGTATGACAATTAAATACAATATTTGAATAAAAGGAGTGCTTTATAATGGGCCAGTGTACCTTATTGGCCAAAATTTTGTATGAAAATTGTAAAAAAGAAATCTTGTTTTAGGGAGATGTTGGGGGGGAGGGGGGAGGGGTGTCCGGGTTCCCATGGCGACTATTTCGCCACATCGCCCTCTAGAATGAACCCTGTGAAACATTGTATAAGCAATAAAGTTGTGTGAAATACATGTGTATTGGTCATATTGCCAACTTGTCTTTTACACATAACTATATTCTTACTTCACTTATATTTACTTGAATTGCTTTTTATTTGAAAACTTTTGTCACTAAGATCAGGTAATAAATTAACCCTTACATAGGGTTTCCGCTGTCAGTCGCCAATGGCCCCAATTGCGAAAACTATCTAATACTGGCGCTAAATTTTGTGAATTGGTGAAGAAAATATTTGGCGCAACTTATTAAACATTTTTTAAATTTTTCGTCAAATACAGTATATCAATATCAATAAAAAGTATCAAATATTTATCTGTGAACAATTGTGGCTCGTAGTTGGCTCCTAAGGTTTTCAAATGGCGATAGAAGTGGTGCAGACAAATATTCAGACAGGGAACCCTGCTTACTGTGTTAGAGTATATTCGTTTTTGCAAACAGCTTAAAACGTGCCATCTGATCAACCTAGGTTCTATGCTGTTCGGATATTTGAGCTAAAACACTTGGCTGAATAGCAAACAACACATAATATGGGATCTATGCTGTTTGCACATTCCTTCCAATTTATTCAGCATTTCAAGGGTTAAAGTTGAGTCACTTTCTATTGTTTTTGATGATAAACTGAAAGCTTGGTACAATGCCGACTTCTTTAGTACAAATATTTTGTATTTGGAAAAGTAGTGCAATATTCCTCCACTCCACTACAATTGTATTTGGAAAAGTAGTGCAATATTCCTCCACTCCACTACAATTGTATTTGGAAAAGTAGTGCAATATTCCTCCACTCCATTACAATTGTATTTGGAAAAGTGGTGCAATATTCCTCCACTCCACTACAGTTGTATTTGGAAAAGTAGTGCAATATTCCTCCACTCCACTACAGTTGTATTTGGAAAAGTAGTGCAATATTCCTCCACTCCACTACAGTTGTATTTGGAAAAGTAGTGCAATATTCATCCACTCCACTACATTTGTATTTGGAAAAGTAGTGCAATATTCATCCACTCCACTACAATTGTATTTGGAAAAGTAGTGCAATATTCATCCACTCCACTACATTTGTATATGGAAAAGTAGTGCAATATTCCCTCCACTCCACTACATTTGTATTTGGAAAAGTAGTGCAATATTCATCCACTCCACTACAATTGTATTTGGAAAAGTAGTGCAATATTCCTCCACTCCACTACAGTTGTATTTGGAAAAGTAGTGCAATATTCCTCCACTCAAATCATTCATACGTTTATGTTGTTGACTGACCCAGTTTGGTTGAATGCTCATATATCATGTATATCCAGGTTGTAACTGAATGTTAAGCTGCCAGACGGAGCCAAGAACAAAAAAGGCCTAAAGATTCAGACAGGATCATTGTTGAAGCAGTAAAATGTTGGTGAATAATTAATGTTTCATAACATTAGTTATAATCCCCTGATCAGCTGACTGTTGTCATGGACACCACCCCCACCCCCTGCAACATGTCATAATTACAACAGGAGCATATCATACATAACTGTCCAGTCTATAAAATTAGGTTTGGTAAGCCTTTTGTATTTGCATAAGCCACATTGACATGATTCGATAGACGCAATACACTTCAAGATGCATATAGTACGATACATATACTATATGCATGACACACACAAACGTTACATATACTATATGCATGACACACACAAACGATACACATGCTATATGCATGACACACACAAACGTTACATATGCTATATGCATGACACACAAACGTTACACATGCTATATGCATGACACACACAAACGTTACACATGCTATATGCATGACACACACAAACGATACACATGCTATATGCATGACACACACAAACGTTACACATGCTATATGCATGACACACACAAACGATACACATGTTATATGCATGACACACAAACGTTACACATGCTATATGCATGACACACACAAACGTTACACATGCTATATGCATGACACACACAAACGTTACACATGCTATATGCATGACACACACAAACGTTACACATGTTATATGCATGACACACAAACGTTACACATGCTATATGCATGACACACACAAACGATACACATGCTATATGCATGACACACACAAACGTTACACATGCTATATGCATGACACACACAAACGATACATATACTATATGCATCACACACACAAACGTTACATATACTATATGCATGACACACACAAACGATACACATGCTATATGCATGACACACACAAACGTTACATATACTATATGCATGACACACACAAACGATACACATGTTATATGCATGACACACACAAACGATACACATGCTATATGCATGACACACACAAACGATATGCTCAGATGACTATTGGAATTAGGAAATCTTACTACACAGAGCTCAGTCTAGAGGGCGAAATAGTCACTTCTCCCTAAAAAAATAATTAAAACTTTTTTTTTTACAATATACATACACAATTTTGTCCGGTAAGATACACTGCCCATTATAAAGCACTGCCTTTCATATGTGCTATTTAATGGTCATATTGTGCATTTTAACACTATTTTGTTGAAACATAATTAATAACACCATTTAAAGACGCAATCGTGCGTTTTGTCAGACACTCCCTAAATTTCTGACCTAGATTGAGCTCTGGTAAGTACGGACCACCAAATAATGTTATTCATTTTCAAACACAAATATTAATTACATGTCCATTTCTTGCAATTTGTAATATGCCAATAAGAAAACCTAGCTATTCCCAAAAGGCATTATTCTAAATTATACTTTGCAAAGCATTCAATGCCCAGCTTACTTGGACAACACACAAAAGCTTTCTTATTTCTTATATTACAGACGGATCTGTAGTCCAGTGGTAACACGCTGGACTGGTAATCCAGGGATCGCAGGTTCGATCCCCCGTCTGACCCTAATAAAATTAACAGTCTTTCAGACGGGACGTTAAACCGAGGTCTAGTCGTCTCTGTCTGTATCATGCACTATCCTCCAAAATCTAAAATAACTAATCCCTTCAGGAGGCGTCGCTCATATGGGCAACCGGTAGCGACAATAAATAAACGTAAAACACACACGCTTTCTTATTCAATCAAAGAAAGGCCCCTGATCAACGTATACCGATATATCTCGCCAGTCCCTTATGAAAACTGAGCAATGCATATAGAGTAGATAAATTCCCTACAAACATTAAAAGAAAACATATCCAGCAATCTAAATGGAAATAGCACATCGAAACTTGGGACATTTTTCTCAAAATGAGACAAGGTTGTTTGTTCTGAGAAATGTGTGTATGAAACACTTTTCATAGCAAATCATATTGCTCTTAACCCATTCAACACCAAGTAACTGACATGGACTGGTCCATGATATTTTCAGACCAATAAATTAACAAGAAAATTACATTTGGACCAGTTCATTTATGAAAATGGGTAATTTTTGTCTAAAAATAGTAATATTACTGGCAAAAATTGCAGATCCTGATGAGACGGCTCGTCACGAGCCGGCTCATCTGGATCTACACTTTTTGTAAGCCTATTGAGAGGTATGTGGTGTTGAAAGGGTTAAAGCCACTTATTGCTTCTATTTGCATCATCCCTCATATGTTTAGTTTTATTCTGATGTAAATTGATCCTAGCGTTAACTTGGGTAAATGACCGTTTGCAAAGGGAGATAAATGTACTAAATCACTGGTTTGGAAAAAATAGTACACATTTGTTATCTGCTCATTTTGCCTACATTTGTAAAAGCTGAATAAATTGGAAGGGATGTGCATACGAGATAGAACCAGATCAGCAGCGTTTAGTGACAGTCACGGTGAATCTGACCAGGTTCTATGTTGTTTGCTATTCAGCCAAGCGTTTTAGCTCCACAATCTAAATAGCATAGAGCCTGATCAGATAACATCTGACCTGGCTCTATGCTGTTTGGATTGTGGAGCTAAAACACTAGGCTGAATAGAAAACAACATAATAATATACTCGTTTCCGGCACAGTATGAATATGGGTAACATAATACATATATAGGTACATTAAATAATTTTTATATTTAGACTTCAGATTTGTAGTAGTTTGTTTCTTTTTGCGGTATGGGTGGAGTACATGCATGTGTAAAATATATTGTTGAAATTTGTTGTACAGCATGATAGAGACATGACCAAATTGGTATTAACAATCAGGGCCTGCTCTGGCTCTTATGTTTTTGTAGCCAATTATTTTTAGCCAAATCTCTGCTTCCTTTAGCCAATTCCGGCGCATGCCATTTTTCCCAAATAGTTTTTATAGTATATTTATTATAATATTTTTTAATGTGTTATGCAATTGTACCACTTAAATGATGTATGCCCATAAACTACAACTGAGGTAAGAGTTACATTTGCAGTGATACATTACTTGACAAGTTGTGTCAACTTTCATTTTCAAAATCATTTTAAAATGCATTCCTAGGGTTAGACAGTTAGACTAGTGCTGCATGTCGTGTGTGTTTTACGTTTATTTATCGTTGCTACCGGTTGCCCATATGAGCGACGCCTCCTGAAGATATTAGTCATTTTAGATTTTGGAGGATAGTGCAGTGATACAGACAGAGACCCATTCCAGAGTCTCCTCTGGTTCTTTTACGTGCACGGTGTAAAGCACCGACACGAGACCTCGGTTTAACATCCCATCTGCTGCATGTCAACTGTGCAAATTTCATTACATCACATAAGACCTTTGATCTTTTGAGTTATTGATGTAAACAAGATTTCTTTGATTGACAGGTTACTGCTGTAAAGCTTTGATGAGTTGGTGGCATGCCAACAATGACTTGTAATCCAGATCAATTAACACCTGCCACTTATATTGCCAATACCATTGCTCAAATATGCCCAAATAAAATAAACATCCTGTTTTAATGGGATTACTCTGATTAGCTGTCTGGTTTAAAATTTGAATATTAAATATAATAAATGCCATGGCATAGGGTAAAATATCTATTATTTCTTTGATCACAATCTTGGCTTCGGATATCTTCCGGTTTAAATACATGTACCATCGGTAGCTACCTTGACCCGAGTAATTTTCCGTAAATAGCTTTAGGATTTTTTCATTGGAATAGTTAATTTTTTTCTGGAAAAATCAACAGTCACGGCAGAACATCTGACTTTGAAGCTTAAAAATCCCTCTCCTGGATCTCGTTACTGTCGAACCCTGCATTCCTGATTAAAATGCTCATAAATAACACAAAGATATATATATAATAAGCATTCATAGTGTGTCCCGTGTTTGCACACTAATCAAACATGCCCCATTAAATAAACAAACAACAGGCTTGTATGATTCTCCAGCTAGTTATTGATTTTTTAATTGTAGCAAGATCATTGCTATTTATAGATACATGATAAGCCTGAAAATGTTTGTAAAGAAGTCTGAGATATTAGTCACACGATGTTCCCTTGACCTGAGTAATTTTCCACAAATAGACTCGGGGGGGGGGGGGGAATTTCCAATTTTTTGAATATTTTACAGATTTTTGCCATTTTTATCATTTTAGCCAAACTGAGTTTTTATTAGCCAATGATACCATATTTTAGCCAATGGCTACTCTGGCGATTGGCAGCGCGGGCCCTGACAATGACAATTTGAGACTTACGTACGGTATTGCATCCAAAATGGTATTAACAATGACAAATTAATTTTTGTTATGAAATATAAAAAAGTTAGCAAATATCTATTTTTACATTCTGAAAGAACTTAAAAAAAGGAACAAAAATAATAGAAATGTTGTCTCAGTGAAGTGTGAGAAAATACACGGACTAGCTAGCTAGTGTATAGATTCACGTTAGGTTTGTACACATATGAGCCATGCAAGAAGTTGAAATAGAACCGAAATGATTCTTGGCTACAATACCGGCGATCACCAGAGTAGGCCAAAGATTGGTCAATTTTCATAAACTTAGCAACAGTTATACGCTCATTTCTGAAAGTAACCGTCATTATGTGACTGGAGAATCCCAGTAGTCATTCATGTCTGGAAGTACCAGCAACAAGTACACACAAATGGAGATAATCACAATAAGCTTTAAGCTTCCGATTAAATCCATTTTCATTTGTATAATTATAAAATAGAGTTTGGTTTGGGAAGCCGACAAAAGTTGCCAGGATTGCCGCCATTGTAACAAATTGGACAACAGCAGCTTTAAACCACCGAAAACCTCCATACTGATCATATTTTTCATTCAGGTACATATTTCTTATACATGAATGATAAAGTCACCATAAAACACATTTACATTCGCAAGTTATTTACAAGGTATGTGTATGGCTAGTCAACTATTATGAGTAATAATGAACAGTTGTTTACCATATAAAAGAATCAAGCTCTGATATTTTTCAAATTGATAATATATTAACCCATTTCATTGTGGATACCGTTCAAACGGTATTTGCAAAGAACATAAAGCCAGATCAACGAAACGTGCCATCTGATCAGGCTCTATGCTGTTTGCTATTCAGATGATCTTGCTAAGTTGGCAGTGTTCAGAGACAGAGCGTCGTATTTGGAACAGAAGTGCTCCGGTTTCGATAGTCGTTCACAGCACGTATGTAGTGACTGTATCCTTCAGCAAGCCACCTTACACATTGCTTAGTAATGGTGAACCGTTTAAGGCGACTAAGCCTGCCCAGAAAAACATGTATTATGTACACCCCCCCCTGCATACATGCAAATAGTGTGGTGTCCAGTGTTATAGAGCGTCGGATTTGGAATCGAACGGTCCCGGGTTCGATACTCGGGCAGGCCACGTATGTAGTGTCATTGAGCAAGGCACATAACACACATTGCTTAGTACTGGTTAACCACTTAGCTCAGCTAAGCATGCACAGGAAAACATGTCTGATTAATGGAACATACATACATACATATAGAGCCTGGAGGTGGGACACCTCTAGTTCAACCATGTGACCACACAAGGGACAATGCAATCCTGTGACACTCAGTCAGTTGTCTATGTATCATTGAACTGTTGAATGCGTCAGAATGCAAAAATGGCACAGGCTTACCGGGGATGACGTGAACATGGGCATGTCGCGAAATCTAATTTCAATTAATAACTGCGTGCATCTTTGTTTTATAATTCAAGTAATGCATAGCCTTGCATTTGTGCGTTGTCATAACTGTAAAATAAAATCATACCTGAATATTATAGGTACAAATTAATCGACATTGTTCTGTCCGAACTGGTGATACAGCATGCAATGATCTGATTGGTTAAAAATACCATTTACTCATTCAGGTGTGACAATAACAATTCGGTGTAAAGGTAAATAAATACTCGTGCCATTTACCCAGTTACAATATTACAGAGAAAGAATCTTATTTTGCTAAGTTTGACTTGAATTTCAGCATTTGTGTTCATTTCAACATATACAGAGAGCACAGAGTTGTTCAGCAGACCAGGTTGGAATCGGTTACTGATGTGACAACATTCCGCTAATAAATATAATTTGCAAGGACTCTAACTGAAAGTACAAATTAAGTATCAGAATCAGACTGTGTCTGTGTGTGTTTGTCTATTTCTGTCAGGCCCGTCGCTGGGCATACGCAAGTACGCACGTGCGTATCATTGGTCTCAGAAAATGAAAATAATGAAAAAATCCAAAAATGCAATAAAACCCCAGGGGGGTAGTAGGGATACATAGGCGCCGTGATGTGTGGAGTGGTGGAATAATTGAGCCCATTGCAAATATGGTGCATCTCGAAATTTAGTGTGTGCTATTTTACGTGCTTGTTTAATTGATAAGGGCGATAGATCATGTATATTATACATCTAGCCTTAATTTATACCTTTATACAGATTGTCGTAAGAAATTTAGTCCTGCAATTGTACGTTACAAAATGCAGTGAAATGCAGGAACTTGCTTCCTCATTTAAAACAATTTCAGGGGATGGGCATGCCCCCGGACCCCCCTATCGTACTCGCTCGCTATGATCACTCGACAAACAAGCATATTTGGCCGTGCGTATCATAAAAATAGCTCCAGCGACGGCCCTGTCTGTATTTAATCTATTTCATAGTACTGTCCTGCATACTCGTCGTAGTGTAGTGTATTGTCGTTAGAACAGAACTCGCCTATCGCCATGTCCGGTTGTGAATTTACCGTGTATGTTTAGTTTATACAAATTTATTTTAGCTTGATTGCGAAACAAGTTCTTACAACTTATATTAATCACTCTTGAGACCTCATTACTGATGGAATTCATCACCATGAACGAGAGAGAAGAGGCAACATGGAATTTAAATGCCTTGCCTAACAGCAATGTGGAATTTAAATACTTTGCCTAACGGCTACAGCTGGGTGTGAACTCGGGAGCTTTTTTTTATTTATTTTTTTATACTTTATTTATTTTACAACGATTGCGAAGCAAGTTTTAACAACTTATATTAATCACTCTCGTTGGCCCTGATGAAAGCGTATATGTGGTCATTCTTAATTAACTCTTTAATAATCTATTTTTGTCTAAGCGCAACATTCTAGCACCATGGTTGCATCGTTTTCTATCATAAAGACACTTTTCAGCATAAAATAAAAATAAAATTTGTTTGTTTAATTGAATGATCAAACTGTTTCACTGATGAACATAGTGGCATCCGTGGTCCAATGGTAGAGCATCGGATTTGGAATCGAACGGTCCCGGGTTCGATACTCGGAAAGGCCACATATGTAGTGTCATTGAGCAAGGCACCTCACACACATTGCTTAGTACTGGTTAATCGCTTAGGTCGGCTAAGCCTGCCCAGGAAAAATGTCTAGGTCCCCGAGAGGGGTTTGACATTAATGGAACATACATACATACAACATAAAAAACCATCATTATTACTTGTGGCTCATGGTAATAATGCTTTCAATGTTCATTCAGTGAAACACAGTCAAACCTGTGTTAGTGGTCACCTCTATTAACCCATTCAACACCAAGTAACTGACATGGACTGGTCCATGATATTCTTAGACCAATAAATTAATAAGGAAATTTACATTTGAACCAGTTCATTTATCAAAATGGGTAATTGTGTCTAAAAATAGCAATATTACTGGCAAAAAGTGCAGATCCTGATGAGACGGCTCATCACGAGCCGGCTCATCTGGATCTACACTTTTTGTAAGCCTATTTAGAGGTCTGTGGTGTTGAAAGGGTTAAGCAGCCAAAATGTAATTTTGTTATTAATTTATTGGTCTAAAAATATCATGGACCAGTCCATGTCTGTTACTTGGGGTTGAAAGGGTTAAGCAGCCACCTGTATTAAGCAGCCAGTTTCCAGATTCCCAATATATTGTTTTATTAATTATTATACATCTGTCCTCTATTAAGCAGCCACCTGTGCTATGCAGCCACTTTCTGTGATTCCTTTGGCTGGCTGCTTAAAACAGGTTTGACTGTGCATGTATAATTTGATCATATACTGAAACAAACAAATATCCTCTAGTTATAAGCCTATGTTAATTGATCTGCATGTACTGTTGTATTAACATTTTGCTGTGATGTCAATTAGTTGCATTGGGTTGCATAGGAAGGTTTATCAGTATGACATTGAACAATTATACAGGTTTGCTGCCTGCGTGTCGTCAACACATGCCTAGCTCGTCGCAACGATATCATATATTAAGATGTACACATTTCACCGAGTTGCTACATGTACACAGTTACGGTCATTACGGATTTTAAATTGTCAGTTGTGTACAATGCCAAGTAAGAAAACAATATCTACTAAAGTATTGCACCAATCTACTATTAATTTCGAACGACTTTTGAAAGACAAATATTTGAATTTGGCAATTGTAAAAAGATACTCAACGATTGTTTACGGGGATTATTCGCAAATCGTGACTGAATCTACTATATTCTCGCTGTCGTCGGGGCATGGCAAATGTGGTGTGGCGATTGTGCGTGTGTCCGGACCATCTGCTGTGCTGGCTCTTACACGGATTGCGCAATTCCAGCATGTACCAGCATCAAGGGAGGCTACTCTTAGACGACTTGTAGATCCTGAAACAGGAGTTACCATTGACAGAGGAATTGTAATATTGTTTCCAGGTAGGTACCATACAACCTTAATTTCTTTTACTGTTAACGTCTCTGCATGTGTTTTTTTCTTCAAATGGAAAAATATGATGATTGAGCTTATTTACCCTCGCCTCCGGGGAACCATGTGGGCGAGCGTAGTGATGGCAGTAGTTATGTTACCCTCGCCTCCGGCGAACCATGTGGGCGAGCGTCATATACGTGATGATGATTGAGCTTATTTACCCTCGCCTCCGGGGAACCATGTGGGCGAGCGTCATATACGTGATGATGATTGAGCTTATTTACCTCGCCTCCGGCGAACCATGTGGGCGAGCGTCATATTCGTGATGATGATTGAGCTTATTGGGGGGGTGTGTGTGTTGGTTTTGTGGTTGGGGGGTGTGTGTGTTGGTTTTTGTGGGTGTGGGGGGTTGTGTGTTGGTTTTTGTGGGTGTGGGGGGTGTGTGTGTTGGTTTTTACCCTCGCCTCCGGGAACCATGTGGGCGAGGTCATATACGTGATGATGGGGCCTCCGGGGAACCATGTGGGCGAGCGTCATATACGTGATGATGATTGAGCTTATTACCTCGCCTCCGGGGAACCATGTGGGCGAGCGTCATATACGTGATGATGATTGAGCTTATTTACCCTCGCCTCCGGGGAACCATGTGGGCGAGCGTCATATACGTGATGATGATTGAGCTTATGTATCCTCGCCTCCGGGGAACCATGTGGGTGAGCGACACATACGTGATGATGATTGAGCTTATGTATCCTCGACTCCGGGGAACCATGTGGGCGAGCGTCATATACGTGATGATGATTGAGCTTATGTATCCTCGCCTCCGGCGAACCATGTGGGCGAGCGTAGGAAAAATATAAAACTATACTTTATATATATGTGTCCTCTGTACATCTGTGTCCGCCTCTGTGGTCGAGTGGTTAAGGTCGCTGACTTGTATACCACTGTAACTTATCATCACTGATGGTCACGGGTTCGAGCCCCGCTCAGACCGTGTCTCATTTAAATGAAAAAGTTGGCAGTTTCTTACGGAGGTTGGTGCACCCAAGTACTGGTTAACCGATGGAGCCTACCCAGGAAAGGTGTTGTTAGGTAAACTGCCTGCCGTCGATATAGCGTAAAACCCGAAATATAAATACTGTACATCCGAATTTTCGGCTTAAAAAGGGCTGTATTTCACTGAATGAACATTGAAAGCATTATTACCATGAGTGGTGCAAGTCACGAGTTATAATGATCGTTTTCTATGTTCATCAGTGAAACATAGTTTGATCATTCAATTAAACAAACACGTTTTCTTTTTATTTTATGCCGAAAAAGGCTTTTTAATCCGAAAATTCGGATCTACAGAGGACACATATATAAATGACTAGCTCCCGATTAGGAACAATGAACATATAATATACTATATATGCTGTCCGATTAGCGCAGTGGTTAGCGCGCTCGCTTCTCACCAATGCAACCCTGGTTCAATCCTCGGACCGGGAAGTATGTGAGATGGTACGGTGGTCGCCAGATCGGACAGGTGCGTTTTCTCCGGGTACTCGGTTTCCTCACACGCGAATGACCACATATGTGCTTTCATCCGCGCCAACGAGAGTGATTAATGTAAGTTGTTAAAACTTGCTTCGCAATCGTTGCAAAATAAATAAAGTTTAAACTTTTATATATGCAAATGTATGCACTTATTAACCCTTTGCACGCTAGCGATGAAAATAACAGTGACATATGTGTCAGTAATGGTAACCAAGATATGACAGTAATTGTAACCAAGGTATGACACTAATGGTAACCAAGGTGTGACAGTAATGGTAACCAAGATGTGACAGTAATGGTAACCAAGATGTGACAGTAATGGTAACCAAGATATGACAGTAATTGTAACCAAGGTATGACACTAATGGTAACCAAGGTGTGACAGTAATGGTAACCAAGATGTGACAGTAATGGTAACCAAGGTGTGGCAGTAATGGTAACCAAGATATGACAGTAATGGTAACCAAGGTGTGGCAGTAATGGTAACCAAGATATGACAGTAATAGTAACCAAGGTATGACAGTAATGGTAACCAAGATATGACAGTAATAGTAACCAAGGTATGACAGTAATGGTAACCAAGATATGACAGTAATAGTAACCAAGGTATGACAGTAGTGGTAACCAAGATATGACAGTAATAGTAACCAAGGTATGACAGTAATGGTAACCAAGATGTGACAGTAATGGTAACCAAGATATGGCAGGAACCATAACCAAGGTGTGACAGTAATGGTTACCAAGATATGGCAGGAATCGTAACCAAGGTGTGACAGTAATGGTAACCAAGGTGTGACAGTAATGGTAACCAAGGTGTGACAGTAATGGTAACCAATGTGTGACAGTAATGGTAACCAAGGTGTGACAGTAATGGTAACCAATGTGTGACAGTAATGGTAACCAAGGTGTGACAGTAATGGTAACCAATGTGTGACAGTAATGGGGTGAACAAGATGTGACAGTAATGGGGTAACCAAGGTGTGGCAGTAATGGTAACCAAGGTGTGGCAGTAATGGTAACCAAGGTGTGACAGTAATGGTAACCATGGTGTGACAGTAATGGGGTGACCAAGATGTGACAGTAATGGGGTGACCAAGGTGACCAAGATGTGACAGTAATGGGGTGACCAAGATGTGACAGTAATGGGGTTCCAAAGGTGACCAAGATGTGACAGTAATGGGGTTCCAAAGGTGACTAAGATGTTACAGTAATGGTAACCAAGATGCAATATCCGTATTATCATACAGCACTAGACCTATACATCTAAAATCTGTTGAAAGATGCCTTGATAGTAAAATGTCACATTTTTCAAGTCTAAATATTTGGACTACATTCAGCACAATCAATTTGTAACTAATCCTGTCAATATAAAAAGAAACGGCCACAATATGGATAACGAATTTGTTTTGGTTTTTTTAAACGAAATACTGTCATTTCATTGGATTAGAAACTTGAGCAAAGTTAAAATACATGTACATGTAACTCTAATAGTTTCACAGTTTAATGGCTTCACACTTTGTTATTTGTAATTTAATGTATTAGGTCCTCACAATTTGGTATTTGTAATTTAATGTGTTTGGACCTCACAATTTGGTATTTGTAATTTAATGTTTTAGAGCCTCACAATTTGTTATTTGTAATTTAATGTATTAGGTCCTCACAATTTGGTATTTGTAATTTAATGTTTTAGAGCCTCACACTTTGGTATTTGTAATTTAATGTTTTAGAGCCTCACAAGTTGGTATTTGTAATTTAATGTTTTAGAGCCTCACAATTTGGTATTTATAATTTAATGTTTTAGAGCCTCACAATTTGGTATTTGTAATTAATGTTTCATATTTATGCAGCTTTGGTACCGATAATTTAATGTTTCAGGGCCTCAAAGTTTTACAGGGGAAGATTGTGTAGAATTTCAAGTACATGGAGGCCCCGCTGTGGTGTCTGCTTTACTTACGGCTCTGCATCAGATACCAGGATGTAGACAGGCAGAACCAGGGGAGTTCACGAAAAGGTAGCTTGTTAATTATGTATAAATGTAGTATAGAGTGGTGAACCTATGTTCACGGTATTTTGCATAATTATATTATTAACCGATAAAGGAAGAGAAAAACTTAGTATTCTGGTTTTCTCTCCCAAAGCGTAATGTTAACCTTGAATAAACCATACATGCTGTTTTTTGCATCATCATGCTTGTGACCTATATCACCATGCTGGCTATCGACACGTCATACGTAAACAGCAGTAAATTCAGCCCGAAATGAACATATCCTCGCAGTATGCAACATTTCATTACTTAATCATTTACCGCTGCAGGTACTGTTTTCGGTATAGGGTATATTTCTGTAATATTATGATTGGAATTTATAGAAGTCAATTATAGTAGCCAGATTTTGTCATGTGATCTACATGCGTGGCTATTGATACGGATAACGTGATCCACATGCGTGGCTATTGATACGGATAACGTGAAAGCATATTATCGGTCGCCTCTGTTGTAGGCAAGGAAAGTCGGGTATCTGCATAAGTACTGTTCTATCAGGCGTTTTTCGGAAAATACAGCGAACATAGGGATAAAATGAGCATAGGTTCCATCAATCTAGTATAAATGTAAATGTAGTATAAATGCTGTATAAATGTAGTATAAAATGTAGTATAAATGTAGTATAAATGCTGTATAAATGTTGTATAAATGTAGTATAAATGCTGTATAAATGTAGTATAATTGCTGTATGAATGTGGTATAAATGCTGTATAAATGTAGTATAGATGTTGTATAAATGTAGTATAAATGTAGTATAAATGCTGTATAAATGTAGTATAAATGCTGTATAAATGATGTATAAATGAAGTATAAATGATGTATAAATGTAGTATAAATGCTGTGTAAATGTAGTATAAATGTAGTATAAATGATGTATAAATGTAGTATAAATGTTGTATAGATGTAGTATAAATGCTGTATAAATGTAGTATAAATGCTGTATAAATGTAGTATAAATGCTGTATAAATGCTGTATAAATGTAGTATAAATGCTGTATAAATGTAGTATAAATGCTGTATAAATGTAGTATAAATGTAGTATAAATGCTGTATAAATGTAGTATAAATGCTGTTTAAATGTAGTATATATGTAGTATAAATGCTGTATATATGTAGTATAAATGCTGTATAAATGTAGTATAAATGCTGTATAAATGTAGTACAGATGCTGTATAAATGTAGTATAAATGCTGTATAAATGTAGTATAAATGTAGTATAAATGCTGTATAAATGTAGTATAGATGCTGTATAAATGTAGTATAGATGCTGTATAAATGCTGTATAAATGTAGTATAAATGCTGTATAAATGTAGTATAAATGCTGTATAAATGCTGTATAAATGTAGTATAAATGCTGTATAAATGTTGTATAAATTAATGTAGTATAAATGTTTTGTAGGGCATTCATGAATGGTAAGATGGATCTGACTGAGGTTGAAGGCCTCGGCGACCTGATACATGCAGAGACCGAGGCACAGCGCAGACAGGCCCTGCGACAAATGGAGGGCGACCTGAGTAAACTGTATAGCAAATGGAGGACCGCATTTATCAAGGTAATAATCGGTAACTTGCCAGAGGTGAGGTATACTGTTGGGTGTTTTTGGTTGACAAATAGATACATGTACTAGGATGGTTCATTACAAAGTGATAAATTGTCTTATTTTAGTGTTCTGGAGCCTCAACTAAGAAATAATGTTTGTCCGTCCGAGCTGACAAATGGATAAAGTGATAAACTGTCTTATAGAAATAACCCATTATATTATGAATCCATTGTATGTTAGTTTATACAAATTTATTTTTGCTCGATTGCGAAACAAGTTCTTACAACTTATATTAACGATTTCAACTTCATGAATTAGGTATTTCGACTTCGCGAATTCCCAACTTGAGTTTCATGATTTCACTTATCGTATCAGGATTTTCATGATTTCAATTTCACAAATTCATAACTTCAACTTCATGAATTCACAATTTCAACTTCATGATTTCACGATTTCAAATTCACGAAGTTGAAATTGTGAATTTGTGAAGTAGCGAGTGTCACCTCCGTTATGCAGCTTCCGAGTACTTCTTACAGCATTCATCATGTGTTTCAGTGTGTAGCTGACATAGAGGCATTCATTGACTTCGGCGAGGACCAACATATAGACGAGAGTGTACTGGAACAAGGTATATATAGACGAGAGTGTACTGGAACAAGGTATGTATAGACGAGTGTGTACTGGAACAAGGTATATATAGACGAGAGTGTACTGGAACAAGGTATATATAGACGAGAATGTACTGGAACAAGGTACATATAGACTAGAGTGTACTGGAACAAGGTATATATAGACTAGAGTGTACTGGTACAAGGTATATATATATATATAGACGAGAGTGTACTGGAACAAGGTATATATAGACGAGAGTGTACTGGAACAAGGTATATATAGACTAGAGTGTACTGGAACAAGGTATATATAGACGAGAGTGTACTGGAACAAGGTATATATAGACTAGAGTGTACTGGAACAAGGTATATATAGACTAGAGTGTACTGGAACAAGGTATATATAGACGAGAGTGTACTGGAACAAGGTATGTATAGACGAGAGTGTACTGGAACAAGGTATATATAGACTAGAGTGTACTGGAACAAGGTATGTATAGACGAGAGTGTACTGGAACAAGGTATGTATAGACGAGAGTGTTCTGGAACAAGGTATATATAGACGAGAGTGTACTGGAACAAGGTATATATAGACTAGAGTGTACTGGAACAAGGTATATATAGACGAGAGTGTACTGGAACAAGGTATATATAGACGAGAGTGTACTGGAACAAGGTATATATATATATAGACGAGAGTGTACTGGAACAAGGTATATATAGACGAGAGTGTACTGGAACAAGGTATATATAGACTAGAGTGTACTGGAACAAGGTATATATAGACGAGAGTGTACTGGAACAAGGTATATATAGACTAGAGTGTACTGGAACAAGGTATATATAGACGAGAGTGTACTGGAACAAGGTATATATAGACTAGGGTGTACTGGAACAAGGTATATATAGACTAGAGTTTACTGGAACAAGGTATATATATATATAGACTAGAGTGTTCTGGAACAAGGTATATATAGACTAGAGTGTACTGGAACAAGGTATATATATATATAGACTAGAGTGTACTGGAACAAGGTATATATAGACGAGAGTGTACTGGAACAAGGTATATATATATATAGACGAGAGTGTACTGGAACAAGGTATATATATATATAGACGAGAGTGTACTGGAACAAGGTATATATAGAGACTAGAGTGTACTGGAACAAGGTATATATAGACGAGAGTGTACTGGAACAAGGTATATATATATATAGACTAGAGTGTACTGGAACAAGGTATATATATATATATATATATATAGACGAGAGTGTACTGGAACAAGGTATATATAGACTAGAGTGTACTGGAACATGGTATATATAGACGAGAGTGTACTGGAACAAGGTATGTATAGACAAGGGTGTACTGGAACAAGGTATATATAGACGAGAGTGTACTGGAACAAGGTATATATAGACTAGAGTGTACTGGAACAAGGTATATATAGACGAGAGTGTACTGGAACAAGGTATATATAGACTAGGGTGTACTGGAACAAGGTATATATAGACTAGAGTTTACTGGAACAAGGTATATATATATATAGACTAGAGTGTTCTGGAACAAGGTATATATAGACTAGAGTGTACTGGAACAAGGTATATATATATATAGACTAGAGTGTACTGCAACAAGGTATATATAGACGAGAGTGTACTGGAACAAGGTATATATATATATAGACTAGAGTGTACTGGAACAATGTATATATATATATATAGACGAGAGTGTACTGGAACAAGGTATATATAGACTAGAGTGTACTGGAACATGGTATATATAGACGAGAGTGTACTGGAACAAGGTATGTATAGACAAGGGTGTACTGGAACAAGGTATATATAGACGAGAGTGTACTGGAACAAGATATATATAGACTAGAGTGTACTGGAACAACGTATATATAGACTAGAGTGTACTGGAACAAGGTATGTATAGACAAGGGTGTACTGGAACAAGGTATATATAGACGAGAGTGTACTGGAACACGGTATATATAGACTAGAGTGTACTGGAACAAGGTATATATAGACGAGAGTGTACTGGAACAAGGTATATATAGACTAGAGTGTACTGGAACAAGGTATATATAGACGAGAGTGTACTGGAACAAGGTATATATATATATAGACTAGAGTGTACTGGAACAAGGTATATATAGACGAGAGTGTACTGGAACAAGGTATATATAGACGAGGGTGTACTGGAACAAGGTATGTATAGACGAGGGTGTACTGGAACAAGGTATATATAGACTAGAGTGTACTGGAACAAGGTATATATAGACGAGAGTGTACTGGAACAAGGTATATATATATATAGACTAGAGTGTACTGGAACAAGGTATATATAGACTAGAGTGTACTGGAACAAGGTATATATAGACGAGGGTGTACTGGAACAAGGTATGTATAGACGAGGGTGTACTGGAACAAGGTATATATAGACTAGAGTGTACTGGAACAAGGTATATATAGACGAGAGTGTACTGGAACAAGGTATATATAGACAAGAGTGTACTGGAACAAGGTATATATAGATGAGAGTGTACTGGAACAAGGTATATATAGACGAGAGTGTACTGGAACAAGGTATATATAGACTAGAGTGTACTGGAACAAGGTATGTATAGACGAGAGTGTACTGGAACAAGGTATATATAGACGAGAGTGTACTGGAACAAGGTATATATAGATATATATATAGACGAGAGTGTACTGGAACAAGGTATATATAGACGAGAGTGTACTGGAACAAGGTATATATAGACGAGAGTGTACTGGAACAAGGTATATATAGACGAGAGTGTACTGGAACAAGGTATATATAGACGAGAGTGTACTGGAACAAGGTATATATAGACGAGAGTGTACTGGAGCAAGGTATATATAGACGAGAGTGTACTGGAACAAGGTATATATAGACGAGAGTGTCCTGGAACAAGGTATGTATAGACGAGAGTGTACTGGAACAAGGTATATATAGACGAGAGTGTACTGGAACAAGGTATATATAGACTAGAGTGTACTGGAACAAGGTATGTATAGATGAGAGTGTACTGGAACAAGGTTTGTATAGACGAGTGTACTGGAACAAGGTATGTATAGGGACACATGATGCTTGTAATATACAGAGCGGGTCGGTGCCCTGATCCATGCTTCATGTAATGTATGTTTCAATGTCGGAGCGGGTCGGTGCCCTGATCCATGCTTCATGTAATGTATGTTTCAGTGTCGGAGCGGGTCGGTGCCCTGATCCATGCTTCATGTAATGTATGTTTCAGTGTCGGAGCGGGTCGGTGCCCTGATCCATGCTTCATGTAATGTATGTTTCCATGTCGGAGCGGGTCGGTGCCCTGATCCATGCTTCATGTA
>CM026399.1:32501017-32583078 GCA_014843695.1 Archivesica marissinica
GCTTGCATCATCAATGTATAAATTGTACTGTTCTATTTTAAACAATCGATTATCAGTATGGGCTGAGGAAAATGATAAGATTGAGGATGAACAAAATGGTTTTAGAAAGTCTAGAAGCACTATTGATCATATCTCATCGCTTACAAACATTCTAGACACACGTAAAAAGCATAAAAAATCTACGTTCTGTGCATTTATTGATTTTCAAAAAGCTTACGACACTATTGATAGAAATGTTCTTTGGAAGAGACTACTAGAAAATGGAATTAACGGTAAAATGTTTAAGGCCATAACATCACTCTACTGCAGTGTTGAATCTTGTGTAAGAGTTAATTCTTTCAAGACAGAGTGGTTTAATGTTAATTGTGGTCTTAGACAGGGTTGTATTCTATCCCCACTTCTGTTTAATTTGTTTATTAATGACCTTACAGTTTATCTGAAATCATTTGATATTGGAATAAATGCTGGCGATGAAAAGATATGTATATTGCTCTATGCAGATGATATTGTCCTTCTAGCCGAATCGGAGTCTGATCTACAAATACTATTAGATGCTTTGAATAACTGGTGTATTTTAAATAAAATGAATGTCAATGCCTCAAAGAGTAATATTGTACATTTTCGTCCTAAATCGGTACAGAGAACAACCGTCAACTTTATATGTGGTATTAAATTAATACAAGTTGTTGATAAGTATATGTATCTTGGTGTGTTGTTAAGTGAACATGTGGATTATAACATAATGACTAAAGCAGTAGCTCAAAGTGCTAGCCGTGCCCTTGGTCTCTTAATTGCCAAATGTAAAGTTCTAGGGGGTGTCCCATATGTTGTATATACCAAACTTTATGAGTCTACAGTGCTGCCTGTTATAAATTACAGTGCACCAATATGGGGCTTCAAAACATTTTCATGTATAGATTCAGTTCATAACAGAGCAATGAGGTTCTTTTTGGGTGTAGGCAAATACACTCCAAATACTGCCATTGCAGGAGAAATGGGTTGGAAGCCGACTGTTGTATGGCAGTGGAAAAGCATATGTTTATTCTGGTCCAAAATATCGTCAATGGATACACATCGTATGAACAAACGCATAGCACTTTGGGTGGCTTCTAAGGCAAATGTTTCATGTAAAAATTGGTATTATTTAATTGTAAAAGTATTTAATGAAAATAATTTAAGTATGTTTGCAAATATTACCGAGCCTAAGCCATCATCATTAGTATTCTCAATGGAAAGTAAACTAATGGCTAGGTTCAAATTAAACTGGTTTACATCTATTAATAGAGATGTTGGTATATCGGGTCGAGGTAGAAATAAATTACGGTTGTATAAGCTATTTAAAACAGAATTCAAAGTAGAAGACTACTGTATGATGTTTTTACCTCTTAGTCATAGAGCTGCTTTGAGTAAATTTCGTTGTGGTGTTGCACCAATAAGAATAGAGACGGGCAGGTACGAGAATCTGAGTGTAGATCAAAGGAAATGTCCATTCTGTGACTCCGTTGAAAATGAACTACATGTTATTTTGCAATGTTGTACGTATGCAGATATTAGGTTACCGCTTATTAGAAAAACAATGGGTATTTATGGTAATTTTATTAATCTTTCTGATTCAGAAAAGTTTGTTTTTATTTTCTCCAGCAAGGAACTGATAAGATTATGTGCCAAAACCTGTTTTGAAATTCTTCAAAAACGACGGTTTTTGACGTGTAAATAAAATCAGTATGTTATGTAGTTCATAGATTGTAATATATATATATTTAGCATGTAAATAATGTGGTATATCGCTTGCATCATCAATGTATAAATTGTACTGTTCTATTTTAAACAATCGATTATCAGTATGGGCTGAGGAAAATGATAAGATTGAGGATGAACAAAATGGTTTTAGAAAGTCTAGAAGCACTATTGATCATATCTCATCGCTTACAAACATTCTAGACACACGTAAAAAGCATAAAAAATCTACGTTCTGTGCATTTATTGATTTTCAAAAAGCTTACGACACTATTGATAGAAATGTTCTTTGGAAGAGACTACTAGAAAATGGAATTAACGGTAAAATGTTTAAGGCCATAACATCACTCTACTGCAGTGTTGAATCTTGTGTAAGAGTTAATTATTTCAAGACAGAGTGGTTTAATGTTAATTGTGGTCTTAGACAGGGTTGTATTCTATCCCCACTTCTGTTTAATTTGTTTATTAATGACCTTACAGTTTATCTGAAATCATTTGATATTGGAATAAATGCTGGCGATGAAAAGATATGTATAATGCTCTATGCAGATGATATTGTCCTTCTAGCCGAATCGGAGTCTGATCTACAAATACTATTAGATGCTTTGAATAACTGGTGTATTTTAAATAAAATGAATGTCAATGCCTCAAAGAGTAATATTGTACATTTTCGTCCTAAATCGGTACAGAGAACAACCGTCAACTTTATATGTGGTATTAAATTAATACAAGTTGTTGATAAGTATATGTATCTTGGTGTGTTGTTAAGTGAACATGTGGATTATAACATAATGACTAAAGCAGTAGTTCAAAGTGCTAGCCGTGCCCTTGGTCTCTTAATTGCCAAATGTAAAGTTCTAGGGGGTGTCCCATATGTTGTATATACCAAACTTTATGAGTCTACAGTGCTGCCTGTTATAAATTACAGTGCACCAATATGGGGCTTCAAAACATTTTCATGTATAGATTCAGTTCATAACAGAGCAATGAGGTTCTTTTTGGGTGTAGGCAAATACACTCCAAATACTGCCATTGCAGGAGAAATGGGTTGGAAGCCGACTGTTGTATGGCAGTGGAAAAGCATATGTTTATTCTGGTCCAAAATATTGTCAATGGATACACATCGTATGAACAAACGCATAGCACTTTGGGTGGCTTCTAATGCAAATGTTTCATGTAAACATTGGTATTATTTAATTGTAAAAGTATTTAATGAAAATAATTTAAGTATGTTTGCAAATATTACCGAGCCTAAGCCATCATCATTAGTATTCTCAATGGAAAGTAAACTAATGGCTAGGTTCAAATTAAACTGGTTTACATCTATTAATAGAGATGTTGGTATATCGGGTCGAGGTAGAAATAAATTACGGTTGTATAAGCTATTTAAAACAGAATTCAAAGTAGAAGACTACTGTATGATGTTTTTACCTCTTAATCATAGAGCTGCTTTGAGTAAATTTCGGTGTGGTGTTGCACCAATAAGAATAGAGACGGGCAGGTACGAGAATCTGAGTGTAGATCAAAGGAAATGTCCATTCTGTGACTCCGTTGAAAATGAACTACATGTTATTTTGCAATGTTGTACGTATGCAGATATTAGGTTACCGCTTATTAGAAAAACAATGGGTATTTATGGTAATTTTATTAATCTTTCTGATTCAGAAAAGTTTGTTTTAATTTTCTCCAGCAAGGAACTGATACGATTATGTGCCAAAACCTGTTTTGAAATTCTTCAAAAACGACGGTTTTTGACGTGTAAATAAAATCAGTATGTTATGCAGTTCATAGATTGTAATATATATATATTTAGCATGTAAATAATGTATCTCAATTGTTTCTTAATACTATGAATACTTTTTATTGCCAACTAAATAGTCTATGCTAATCAGTTCATCACTGATCTGATCAGAGGTGATAATTGTTTTTTTATACCATTTTTTTAATTAATAAGCGCGTTAGTGCTCTTTTTCAATATAAGTGTTTTAATAAATATTTTAAGCACTTCTTAGATAAGATTAGCGTAGGCAATTTAGATTTAACACATTTATATCTAAGAGTAGGTCTTGTTTTGGACCGAGAATCTCACTGATAGCGGTTACCCATGGTGACGTTTTGCGGCTGTGGTGTAATGGTGGCAATGTGCCCGTCACCATTTTGACGATTGTCTTCAGTTTGTGAGAGTATCGGTCTGGATCAACCTATATAACCTCTAGTTTTAAGAAACTTATATGTTGAATCGTGTTCTATTGTGAATTGTTACTGTTACTGTCTCTTATAATTCATTATTGAGTGGCAATGTACATCGATATGTTTTTATTATATTGAATGTTGTTTGTTGTACATTGATGAGACGTAAATAAAGAATAAAATCAAATCTATACAGATATGCATGTACATTGTATTGCACATGTTGCGTTAGTCACACCATCGTACAAAGCGCGATCAATTTAGCTGTATAAATATGGACAGTGCTGCGCAAACAATTCATCTTACACCTGGAAAGGAAACAGCAAAGGTAAGTCATAAGACTTATACATTAGGAATGTCCGCCTAACATATTTAACTGTCTTTTCCAGAACAGTTTCTGTTCTTCGCGAATTTCGATGATACATAATTGACAATACTTTCATATTAGTGTTTTGTCTTTATTTGTATATATGTATATATCTGTCTGGATAAGTTGCGTTAGAAAGCGATACTGAAAACTTCTTAATGTAGTATCGATAGTGGCTTCCAATCCAGGATGTGATTCTGATGTATTAGATTCTTCTGTGTGTGCTTTACGTTTATTTATCGTCGCTACCGGTTGCCCATATGAGCGACGCCTCCTGAAGAGATTAGTCATTTTAGATTGTTGAAGGATAGTGCAATGATACAGATAAAGACCCATTCCAGAGTCTCCTCTTGTTCTTTTACGTGCACGGTGTAAAGCACCGACACGATACCTCGGTTTAATGTCCCATCTAAAAGACTGTTAATTGTATTAGGGTCAGACGGGGGATCGAACCTGCGATCCCTGGATTACCAGTCCAGCGTGTTACCACTGGACTACAGAACCGTTAGACTCTTCACTTGCTGGTTGTATTTATAAACGTTGGTTTGGATTCCTAGATGTTACCACTAATTTGTTTAACAATGTTTCTTTTCTAACTGGTGTTGTAATTTCAAGGTTTAAGATGGTGAAATGTTTCCTTGGTATACTCTAAGTCAATTTGAAGTAGGTTAGAAACTGGTCAGCATTTATATCAACTATTATCTTAGCTTCATTGAATGAAAATAATTTATTTTTTCAAAAGTCGTATAATTGTTCTGCAGATATATTTAATTCCAATACCAAACCAATTGTCCATACATACTGCTTTTCCTTCTGTTTTTATATCCGACCTGTTTCATATGATATATTTTCTTTAATCGGAGCTTGCTTTAAATCATGCATATAACTGAACTATAATAAAACTGAGTCCTAAAATGTGTATGTTTTATACCTTGTGCAAAAGATAGCAAAAACAAACATCTATTTGCACGAATAAATATTGTCATATATAAATAGAAATGTATTTTATAAATACATTTATTTATTTATATATATGACACATTGTTAACCATGTAAGATTATGATTTTATGTAATATGTATAATCGTCTGCTATTATTTGCGCGCCTAAATTATCAGTTCTCTGTTTGCGCGGGAATAATTTTCACTACCGAGTGCAGGTGGTCAGTTATGTAAGATAATAGCCGCTTTATTGATGACAGAGAAACAAGTAATACTATTGTATAACATCACATATGTTTGGCGCCGTTATGTCTGTTATAGATGTTAATTTTGCTATTTAAGAAATGAGAAATGATGAAGAAGTTAGTGCATTATTATCCTGCCAAGGAGGCATTTAAGGAATAAATGTAACTCACTTTTAAAGATATAAACTGTTTCTATGATAGTTAGAAAAATTAATATTTAAAGAAGTATTAACTCTTAAATATTAAAGTCGTATTAAATACGTGAACGGAAGATAATTAGATCGTGTAAGAAACGATTGTTTTGGCTAATATATCTATTGGAATAGTTTGATGAAGGAAGGAAATTAATTTAGTCATATGGGACGATTATGAACATATGGAAATAGCGAGGCGAACAATAAGATACGAGATATTACGAATATATGGTACATGTAATACTATAAATCAAAGGCGATTGTTATAAATTATATTATACAAAGGAAAATGATAGACTGTGTTGAGTTATAAATTATTGAAGGACCATAGAGAAACCCCATCGACAACGTCAGCGAGTCTAAGATAGGATAGACCCTGATTAGAGCATTATAGAAGGACAGTAGAGAAACCCCCTAGACAACTCCAGCGAGTCTACGATAGGATAGACCCTGGTTAGAGCATTTATACCGGACAATATATATAAGTAGAAAGAGAGGTTTGCCACAACCTGCTAATGACATATTGCATTCCAAAATAAATTCTCCTCCAAAATTTGGAAAAGATGAGTGAAAGAATCATTTCCATAACCCTCTGTTATCTTATTAAAACATCTTTGATCGAATACAGAAAAGCTTGAATTTCAGACACCTCAATTTTCATACTGTTGTTTCTACATATTACGTTTAATTTTGTCGGGCCTACAATCCAATAGAAAACTACATATGGATTTATTAATGTATTTTATGATATATTCAGATGGACTAGGTAAAACGATGAATTGATATATTAATTTTGGTAACGCAGACGTCTTGATTACAGTTACTTTGTCTAGAAGAGTTAATTTGCGATGTTGCCATTGCTTTAAGCAGTTTTTAATTTCTTGCAATTTTGGTTCTAAATTTAATTTCATATTTAGCTCATTATTAGCGCTGAAAACCATTCCCAGTGTCTTTGCATTTTGATTCGTCCAGGTAATTGTTTTATTACCTCTGTATCTTATGTCAGAATCGTTTAATGAACCTATTCTGAGAACTGTTTATTTAAAGGTGATTAAATTAAAACTTGAAGTCTTCAAAATTCCGTTATGACCTCTATTAAACATTCAAATGTTTCTTTTTCATAGTCCGGCAGTTGGATGGCGTAACTACATACATTATAAGCTTGCAACGTTGTCTATACAAACTCGTTTTGTAGTTTCTTGTAGTTGAGACATTAGCAATTAAGAAACTGGATGATGACATCTTGTCATCCTTAGGCAACTCTCAGAATTCAAGATGGCGTCCAAGATGGCCACCAAAAATGAATACAATGCATATACCCGAGCTGCTGTCTTAATATGTTAACCACATATATCATAAATCGACTCAAACACATCCAGGTATAACAAATGGTAGTAATAGTAACTGAATGATCCTATTTATTAGGACATTGTAACATACATTACCATAAATGATGAAATCAACTTATATTTATTAACACAATAGCTGTGCCAAGTAACGTAATTAATCTGAAGGGAAACAACAGACACTTCTGAACTAATACAATGTACAAAATGCATACACATTAAATACAGTTGAAAGAAGTAGTAATGATTGATTGTGAGATACTACAGTAGCAATGTGTAGATAATTATGATGGTTTTATATGACAGGCATTTTAAAATTGCAACAAATGCATACACCAACAGTAACACGTTTAGTACATTGTTCTTACAAAATCTCAAATACGGATCTATATGATGACTAGTTTAATAAAAACTTAAAATATCAATGTGATGACTACTTTTTACACGCAGGTCAGATACTAGATACTCAAATAAGAAAATGATTTACTATAAAGATTAGGTAGTTTGTTTGTTTGTTAGTTCAGGTTTTATGCCTGCATCAGCACCCGTTTGGGCTATATCGCCGTTGGGCAGTTTACCTAATACCTTTCATGGACAGGCCTCAGCGGTTAACCAGTACTTGGGCGCACAAATCTCCGTAAGAAACTGCCAACTTTTTCATATAAATGAGACAGGGCCTGAGCGGGGCTCGAACCCGTGGCAATCAGTGATGATAGGTTACAGTGGTATACAAGTCAGCGACCGTAATCACTCAACCACGCAGGCGGACTAAAGATTAGGTAGACATGTAACAAACCAAACATTATAAATGAGAAACAATACTGCTATATCGGTAAGTTATTATGGTCGCTACCGGTTGCCAATATGAGCGACGCCGCCTGAAGAGATTAGTCATTTTAGATTTTTGGAGGATAGTGCAATGATACAGACAGAAATCCATTCCAGAGTCTCCTCTGGGTGTACAGCACCGACAGGATACCTCGGTTTAATGTTCCATCTGAAAGACTGTTGATTTTATTAGGGTCAGACGGGGAATCGAACCTGCGATCCCTGGATTACCAGTCCAGCGAGTTACCACTGGACTACAGATCCGCCTGCCGGGTTCTGCCGGACTATCACCAGTATTTATATATGTGGCATCATCTGCAAAACTGCGCTTGCTTTACATCTCTATTGTTTATGATAATGCCTTTAATATCTTTATCGTTTGCAATTACGTTGGAGAGTACTTCCATACATATAATAAAAAGCGCAGATGATAGTGGACAACCTTGTCTTATATGTACATTTACATCCCGGGACCACAGCAATGTGAATATATGGCGACAAAACTATTCCAAATGTTGGGTAATATCAGTCATAGGGAAAACACATTCGGAGGGGCATTCGGCCAGCTTAAAAATCACACCACTTTCGTATACGGAAAACAAACGGAAGCTCATTCGTCCAGAGCCCCATTAGATGTACATTTCCTCTTCTCTCTGCACCATGGCGATGGATTCCGTGAGGAATGAGGTCATGAGAGCGATTCATTTAAAGTTGAAATAATTTTCTTCGCAGTCGAACTAATAGAAATATTTGCATCTAAATTTGCTTTATTTCAGATGCATCTTAAATTAATCCTGTTCGTCGTATGTGTCGCCTTTTGTCTCAGTATGATGGTGTCAGCTCGTGGCTCTCACGAGGTAAGTGCGTTTATACCGATTTTTTTTGTCTCACTATGGTAGTGACAGCTGAATTCAATAATGATGCTGTAAGTACTTTTTAGAACTGCTTTCCGATGACATATAGAATTTATCATTGAAATAATAATTGGATGTTTGTTGTTGATTCAGTGAACGATCGAATAGTATTTCACTGAATGAACGTTGAAAGCATTACTATCACGAGTGAGTAATAGATTTCTATGTTCATGAGTGAAATATAATTCGATCATTCACTTAAGAAAACAAATAAATATTCTTTTTTATTTTTGACTGACACGTGTGTTTAAGGTAGAAAACGATGCAACTGTGCACTAAAAATGGCACGAGACAGACAACTATATAATTGTTATGTTATAAAACCGTTATTATTCAGCGGGGCCCACGCGATTACGCTTTTCATTCAGAAGTAGAGTCTGGATCTCTATGATCATATTCCGCTGAAACGCTGTCGGTGCTGTTGGGAAACAATGATATAACCTATTGTCCTCCACCACAGACCGAGCTCAACAAGCAGCGTGATGACACTAGAAGTACTCGCTACCACAGGACAGCAGCTTAGACCCCATCTCAAATACGTATGACCAACGGGCTGTTGAGCAGCTCTGCCATAGTTTGATGTCAGCCCGATGACCGACTGGCGGCAGAAGAGCTTCCCGAACAGTAGCGGACTCGGCGATGTCCACACCATAGGACACACCGCGTGAAGTAAGACCGATGTCAGGAACGACAATCCGGATAAATACATTCCATCTAGAATTCCGGAAAACTGGACCCGACGAAAATGATATTCGGGTCTCCGGCGGGCGGCACCGTGGTGTTTCATTCTGCTACCGACTGCCACCGAAAAAGGCTCATATTGATCATATTCTACGGAGACCTCACCTAGTGTAGTATCCTCTTGTAGAAGTGATATAGTTTCGCAGATCCTGTTAATTTTACTCACCAGGGCCTCATCTGTTTCTAGCTCAGTTTTGGCTGCATTGAGCGTGTATTATAACTTTACCCCGCTTCCAATCCACACATCCGAGTTCATTCCTTATTACTTGACCACCGCCCCGTTTTCCAGCAATAGTACTCAATGATAGGGGTTCATTAGTATCAGCATTGATGATCCGTGGCCTTTAGTCGTAGCCTACCGAACCGTTCCAGAGACTATGGTCAATACAACAAGCTACACTTAGTGCAGACAATGGCTTCAACTCAATATGGACGAAGACTCAATCCATACCGCAGATTGCGTGAACCTCTCCCTCTCGGAGTAAAATAGATCAGACAGAGTGTGACCATTACGAACAACCCCTCAACTATTGACTGGAACAGGTGTTCTAGAACCACTATTAAAATCAGCGGTATTTTGGAATAATCGTACTATGATGTATGTATCCATCCATGCGTATGACTACTGGTATTATTTACGACTTATAACTGGCTATTATTTTTTGAACTATCTAATGCTATACTATCAAGTTGCACGTATTAGTATTGTACACTATATAGAGCATCTGTCTACTTTAAGAATCTTGTAAATACCCAGTCATGCTCATGCATGTTCGTGTATTTGTTGTTCCCTGCTATCGTTTGTCTATGTAGCATACTATTTATATGTACAATCGATGTCATGTTATATTGTATATACATGTACTATTAGTATCATAAACAAACAAATGTTGTCATGTTGATAACTTATATGTTAATATATTTGATCATGTATTAGTAGAACACGATAACTGTGGCCTTTATTTACAAATACTGGATTAACCCATAACAATGAAATAGTGAATTGGAATGGACATGGTATACGATTTATATCTAATATCGCAAAGTAGTTACGTGGTCTAGTGGATAAAACATGTGCTCTCTAATATTGCTGTACTGGATCGAATCCTGGACGTTGCGTTATTTTTTATTTTTGACAACCAGATTTCTTTACCCGGAGAAGGAATACACAAGTAAATATATTTGTAACATGATTTTCTCGTGCATTAATACCGAGTATATTTGAAATTGGTGTCCTATTAGATTACATATATAATCTAGTAACCTCGTAAGCATTAAAATGAATAAGACCGATATTGCAGTGGAACAAGCTTGTGGGCGGTTCATTATTGATGTCAGTGATGAGGAGGGAACAGACACCGCAAGTGAACAGGATGACTACTCAGACACTGACAGAGCATTTTGATGAACATTTGTATAATTATATGTCATGGCATGTACACATAAAGAAAAAAAAGAAACATCTAAATAAATTTTTAAAAAACAACAAAAAAACGGTATTTGGAAAAGTGGTTCGAACCTACACCACACAAAGACAATAATATTACAAGCCGGATAAACTCAACTAGACCAGGAATCGGTTACAAAATAAATCAACGCATTTAAATTTAAGAATACGAAAATATACGAATTAACGCCAATTATCGGATAATATTCCTGATTTACCTGTATTTGAATTACACCATGTGCCGTTAAAATAAAATTATCCCGATCCATTAATAACTAGAAACAGTGTATGAACACGTTACTTAATTAAACAAACGTAAATCTTGAAATCTTAAGCTGTTAGTTTATACAAATGTATTTTAGCTCGATTGCGACGCAAGTTTTTACAACTTATATTAATCACTCACGAGACCTCATTCGTGATGGAATTCATCGCCACGAGGGAGAGAAAAGATATAACGTGGAAATTAAATGCCTTGGCTAAGGGCACACTCGTAACGGCTCCAGCGGGGCTCGAACCCCGGACCTTTTGCACCTCGAGCGAACTCGCATCAACTGCGCTATCACGACTTCGATAAAGCTGTTGGTGCGGTGTTAAAGCCCACAAATAACAAACAGTGATACACAGTAAGGAGATACAATGTATTGTGATGTGCTATGATAACGCAATATGTACGTAATACACTCCAGTCTATGCCACGAGGAGCTCTATTATAATACTATGCCTGTAACTTCAGAATGTATCTAGCATGCAAACAGGAACACATGAGCATAGTAAGGCTGCTTTATATGTGTGTATGTCTTTTTTCAGACTACCATTAGGCCGTGTGTTCTACGAAGAAATATCATCAAGTCGTTGCCTGGGATACTTTGCAGATTCTGCAAATGTCTTGACAGGAAATTTATAACACACCTAGACACGTCGACTGAAGCTTCCTTTAATATTATGTGCACAATTGTTAAACAAAAGTGTGTAAGTATTATTTGAAATTGTATTAAATTTATTGTGGCTGGTTTGGAACATTTCGTCTAATATGAATAAGACTAGTCGTTAGAGTGAGATCAATCATAGATCCATAGCATAGCTCAATCCGAATGATTGAATCCACGGTCGGGGTTAATATTTATTTAAATAAGATACTGTTACTGCGGCTGTTACTATTTCTACTGTGTAATACAGCAACGATGATAGTGTACATTTTTTTTATTATAAAAATTAAACCATAATTATGAAATCTTTGAAAAGATTTTCAGTACGAAGTTAATTTTGTTTTTATTGATTTCCAAAAACAAATAGAAATATTTACTAAATATTCAGAAAAACGATGCCCGCACTGGGATTCGAACATCGGTCCTCTGGATAGGCAAATGCCCTACCACTACGCTAAATATCCAACAGTATAGGTACGCATGGTAAATGTATATATACGCTTTCTTGCTCACGAAATATTTGAACGGCCATTTTCTCTCTCGATTCGAGAATTCCAACGATGTGTTATTACATTCGTTCAATTGGCATGCATTTTATTTGCCGAAAAATGTTTACACTGTACTGTAATATTGTGTTTGTTGATTTTCTTCAACCAAATAGTGTCAGTGAATGTTAATTTACCTTATAAGAACGCTTTCCGACTAATATATCTCTTTCGCTTGTGGTGTGGACAAATATTTTTCAAAGAACATTTGATACACCATATTGTGAGTCTGCTCTTGAAGTGAAAGTGAACAACACCGTCATACATCCGAGTTCTGCTGAACGACTACTCGGAGTTATGATTGACAACACACTATCCTGGAATAAGCATACTGACAATGTTCTCAAAAAATGTAACTCTTATTTATATTTATTGTCTCGTATAAAAAGGTATCTCTCTATTTCCAATCACAACCTCTTCTACAATGCTTACATATTGCCTCACTTAGACTTTTGTTGTGTGATTTGGGGTAACTGCAACTCATCTTTAGAAGATAAAATAGTTCGGTTACAAAAGAGAGCAGCTAGACTAATTCTAGATCAGGACTTTGACACTCCATCGCAATTATTATTCTCCCAACTAAAATGGATGACCTTTCCAGAACGAGTCATATATCAGAAGGCTATACAAATGTATAAAACATTACAGGGAGCTGCTCCAGACTATTTAAAATCATCCTTCACTTTTACTTCTGATATACATCCTAGAATTCTTAGATCAACCTCAGAATATCAATTATACACACCAAGACCAAATTGTGAATTATTTCGTAATACATTTGAATTTTCAGGATCATCTATTTGGAATTCATTGCCTCACTCAGTTCAAAATGCTCCAACTATCCAACAGTTCAAAATTCTCTACTTAAGGTGGAACTATAACAATTCAAACTAATCGCGCACTTCTACTGTTATTATAAACGTGTATTGCGATTGCTATATTTATTAGAATCGTAAATATTGCTGTCTTTAAGTTGATTTCATACATATTTTGAAGATACCACTACAAGTCAAATCTGCATATTGTTAGATAGATCTAGTATCATTAATTGTCTCATTCCCATTTTCTACTCTGCTAGCCAATTCCATATATCATCATATTCCATTACATATTAAATATAGTTTCTCTATTTTTCAGCTTTTACATTACTATATTATTCCAATGTGCAGTTCTCACTTATAGTGCTATCTTTTGATTGCATTTGATTGTATATATGTTGAGGGCCTCATGGTAGATCGTTAAATAAAGTCTTTATTATTATTATTATTATTATTATTATTATTATTATTATTATTATTATTATTATTATTATTATTATTATTATTATTATTATTATTATTATTATTATTATTATTATTATTATTAGTATTATTATGCTATACATATTTTTAACCCGAAACCATTTGTCCAGACCCCAAGCGTATGTGCTTTAAAGTACAATCGACGTTTTTTAGTATCATTTTTAAAACAAAGCTTTTGTTGTAAAGTTTGTTGATATTTGAACACATTGAAGTGCGGGTCATTCATTAAAATCGAAAATCGCAGGGTACAACAGCCAGTGATACTGCGGCGTAAGACGAGGCCGAGGGTCGAGTTGGCTATTGTACGATTTGATCGCGTAGATGCATGTACATGCATATATATTAGAGTTGCACGGGACGTATAAATCTATGCAATCGGCTGCCTATGGTTGAATCGTGTTGAAACCCTGACCACTACCTACCAATATATTTCTATTGAAAATCGCTGTTTTCAAATTAAATAAACGGATGCGATCTATGTTTTACAAATATGACCACAAGTGTGGGCACAATTACATTTTGATATTAATATATGCTACAACTACAATTTTGTATGTTTGGTTTTGTGTTTTGTTACGTCTTTTGACCTTCTCCGTATTAGAATAAAGAACTGTTTTGCTTTATTAATTATAAGACACATATCAGATAAATATTACATGTATTTACACATATAATTAAATATACATGGCTATGATTGTGGGAGCTCACATTGATTTGTATATAATGTATGCATTCTGTTTGCACTGCTCGCTAACTGTATATAATATGTAAGTATGTACTCATGGGCTTGAACGCCTAACTGGAATTTAATCCACTATGTCTATTAGCCCCACTATGTGGCTCTAGTTACCTCCCCTGACTGTCGTCCACACATGTAGTTATCACAAATGTATATACTATAGTAGTGCAATATGCTATAGAAACTCTGAATTGAGTGGCAGTGTACTTTTTAATATGGAGTGTGTGTGTGTGTGTTTTACGTTTATTTATCGTCGCTACCGGTTGCCCATATGAGCGACGCCTCCTGAAGAGATTAGTCATTTTAGATATTTGGAGGATAGTGCAATGATAGAGACAGAGATGATGACAGTGACCCATTCCAGAGTCTTCTCTGTTCTTTTACGTGCACGGCGTAAAGCACCGACACGAGATCTCGGGTTAACGTCCACTCTGAAAGACTGAATTTTATTAGGGTCAGAAAGGGGATCGAACCTGGAATATGGAAACTATATTTTGTGTTTGTTATATGCTGTACATTGATGAGACTGAAATAAAGAATAAAATAAATATAACATAATCTCAATAAACTATGGACTTTCGATTTAACCCATTTTCGTTTTGTATACAATGTATATATAATTGTACATTATGAACGAATAAATATGTTTTAAGCCAAACAAACTTAGTAGCTGAAATAAAGAAAATGCTAACATGTATGCAAGCAATGATAGCAGAAATACAATTAACAAGATTAGACTTATGACGAATATTGCCTTCTATAGTATTAGTGTTACGTATTGCATGTGGAAGTCGTGATAGCACAGTGGATGCGCGTTCGCTTCAGGTGCGAAAGGCCGGAGTTCGAGCCTCACTGCAGCCGTTACGATTGTGCCCTTAGGCAAGGCATTTAAATTCCACATGCCTCTTCTCTCTCCCTCATGGCGATGGATTCCATCAGGAATGAGGTCTCGAGAGTGATTAATATAAGTTGAAAGAACTTGTTTCGCAATCTAAACTAATTAGGTATTGCATATTTTTAAAATGAAAGATACTACCCAAATATATCAGCATTTTTACTAATAAACAACTATACATGCATGGTGTAAATATACGTATTCTTTCATTTTAAATCATTTACATCTACAATAATTCACGTGCATGTTGCTGTCTGAAAGACAAACCTGATCTGTATTTTCTGGCAAACTTATATGCGATTTATCTCCCTTTATTAATGTTTTTTTATTATTCAGGATACGCTTCCAAAAATGCCAACTTGCTTAAGTGTTCTGTAAACCTGATTATTTGGACAGTAAATCGAGAAGCTCTTGAGAGCTATGTTTCTGAATATATTTTTGTTTCATTTTAGCCTCCATCTAAACCAACAACCAACGGAATGGACTGTTCCAGTTATATGTCAGTAACAGATATATGCTCTCTATACGAACATACACAGAGGCGTCCTCAATGTGTAAGTAGCTATGCAGTTTTATATGAACATTGTTGGCAGTTTCTTACGGAAGTTGGTGTAACAAGTACTGGTTAACCGCTGGAGCCTGCCCAGGAAAGATGTTGTTAAGTTAACTGCCCGTAGCTCATATGGGCAACCGGTAGCGATGTCTGACCGTGTATAAGTAGATATACGGTATATCAATGACATCTGACCGTGTATAAGTAGATATACGATATATCAATGATGTATGACCGTGTATAGGTAGATATATACGGTATATCAATGATGTCTGACCGTGTATAAGTAGATATATACGGTATATCAATGATGTCTGACCGTGTATAAGTATATATACGGTATATCAATGATGTCAGACCGTGTATAAGTATATATACGGTATATTAATGATATCTGACTGTGTATAAGTAGATATATACGGTATATCAATGATGTCTGATCGTGTATAAATATATATATACGGTATATCAATGATATCTGACCGTGTATAAGTAGATATATACGGTATATCAATGATATCTGACCGTGTATAAATATATATATATACGGTATATCAATAATATCTGACCGTGTATAAGTAGATATATACGGTATATCAATGATATCTGACCGTGTATAAGTATATATACGGTATATCAATGATGTCAGACCGTGTATAAGTAGATATACGTTATATCAATGATATCTGACCGTGTATTGGTAGATATACGGTATATCAATGATGTCTGACCGTGTATAAGTATATATACGGTATATCAATGATGTATGGCCGTGTATAAGTATATATACGGTATATCAATGATGTATGCCCGTGTATAGGTAGATATACGGTATATCAATGATGGATGACCGTGTATAAGTATATATACGGTATATCAATGATGTATGACCGTGTATAAGTAGATATACGATATATCAATGATGTCTGACCGTGTATAAGTATATATACGGTATATGAATGGTGTATGACCGTGTATAAGTAGATATACGGTATATCAATGATATGTGACAGTGTATAAGTAGATATACGATATATCAATGATGTATGGCCGTGTATAAGTAGATATACGTTATATCAATGATGTCTGACCGTGTATAAGTATATATACGGTATCTCAATGATGTATGACCGTGTATAGGTAAATATACGATATATCAATGATGTATGACCGTGTATAGGTAGATATACGGTATATCAATGATATCTGACCGTGTATAAGTATATATACGGTATATCAATGATGTATGGCCGTGTATAAGTATATATACGGTATATCAATGATGTATGACAGTGTATAGGTAGATATACGGTATATCAATGATGTATGACCGTGTATAAGTATATATACGGTATATCAATGATGTATGACCGTGTATAAGTAGATATACGATATATCAATGATGTATGGCCGTGTATAAGTAGATATACGTTATATCAATGATGTCTGACAGTGTATAAGTATATATATGGTATATCAATGGTGTATGACCGTGTATAAGTAGATATACGGTATATCAATGATATGTGACAGTGTATAAGTATATATACGTTATATCAATGATGTCTGACCGTGTATAAGTAGATATACGATATATAAATGATGTATGGCCGTGAATAAGTAGATATACGTTATATCAATGATGTCTGACCGTGCATAGGTAGATATACGATATATCAATGATGTCTGACCGTGTATAAGTATATATACGGTATATCAATGATGTATGACCATGTATAAGTAGATATACGATATATCAATGATGTCTGACCGTGTATAAGTATATATACGGTATATCAATGATGTATGACCATGTATAAGTATATATACGGTATATCAATGATGTATGACCGTGTATAAGTAGATATACGATATATCAATGATGTATGGCCGTGTATAAGTAGATATACGTTATATCAATGATGTCTGACAGTGTATAAGTATATATATGGTATATCAATGGTATATGACCGTGTATAAGTAGATATACGGTATATCAATGATATGTGACCGTGTATAAGTATATATACGGTATCTCAATGATGTATGACCGTGTATAGGTAGATATACGGTATATCAATGATGTCAGACCGTGTATAAGTATATATACGGTATATTAATGATATCTGACTGTGTATAAGTAGATATATACGGTATATCAATGATGTCTGATCGTGTATAAATATATATATACGGTATATCAATGATCCGTGTATAAGTAGATATATACGGTATATCAATGATATCTGACCGTGTATAAATATATATATACGGTATATCAATGATATCTGACCGTGTATAAGTAGATATATATGGTATATCACTGATGTCTGACCGTGTATAAGTATATATACGGTATATCAATGATGTCAGACCGTGTATAAGTAGATATACGGTATATCAATGATATATGACCGTGTATTGGTAGATATACGGTATATCAATGATGTCTGACCGTGTATAAGTATATATACGGTATATCAATGATGTATGGCCGTGTATAAGTATATATACGGTATATCAATGATGTATGCCCGTGTATAGGTAGATATACGGTATATCAATGATGTATTACCGTGTATAAGTATATATACGGTATATCAATGATGTATGACCGTGTATAAGTAGATATACGATATATCAATGATGTCTGACCGTGTATAAGTATATATACGGTATATGAATGGTGTATGACCGTGTATAAGTAGATATACGGTATATCAATGATATGTGACAGTGTATAAGTATATATACGTTATATCAATGATGTCTGACCGTGTATAAGTAGATATACGATATATCAATGATGTATGGCCGTGTATAAGTAGATATACGTTATATCAATGATGTCTGACCGTGTATAAGTATATATACGGTATCTCAATGATGTATGACCGTGTATAGGTAAATATACGATATATCAATGATGTATGACCGTGTATAGGTAGATATACGGTATATCAATGATATCTGACCGTGTATAAGTATATATACGGTATATCAATGATGTATGGCCGTGTATAAGTATATATACGGTATATCAATGATGTATGACAGTGTATAGGTAGATATACGGTATATCAATGATGTATGACCGTGTATAAGTATATATACGGTATATCAATGATGTATGACCGTGTATAAGTAGATATACGATATATCAATGATGTATGGCCGTGTATAAGTAGATATACGTTATATCAATGATGTCTGACAGTGTATAAGTATATATATGGTATATCAATGATGTATGGCCGTGTATAAGTAGATATACGTTATATCAATGATGTCTGACAGTGTATAAGTATATATACGTTATATCAATGATGTCTGACCGTGTATAAGTAGATATACGATATATCAATGATGTATGGCCGTGAATAAGTAGATATACGTTATATCAATGATGTCTGACCGTGTATAGGTAGATATACGATATATCAATGATGTCTGACCGTGTATAAGTATATATACGGTATATCAATGATGTATGACCGTGTATAGGTAGATATACGATATATCAATGATGTCTGACCGTGTATAAGTATATATATACGGTATATCAATGATGTCTGACCGTGTATAAGTATATATACGGTATATCAATGATGTCTGACCGTGTATAAGTATATATACGGTATATCAATGATGTCTGACCGTGTATAAGTATATATATCGGTATATCAATGATGTCTGACCGTGTATAAGTATATATACGGTATATCAATGATGTCTGACCGTGTATAGGTAGATATACGGTATATCAATGGTGTATGACCGTGTATAAGTAGATATACGTTATATCAATGATGTCTGACCGTGTATAAGTATATATACGGTATATCAATGATGTATGACCGTGTATAGGTAAATATACGATATATCAATGATGTATGACCGTGTATAGGTAGATATACGGTATATCAATGATATCTGGCCGTGTATAAATATATATATATATACGGTATATCAATGATATCTGACCGTGTATAAGTATATATACGGTATATCAATGATGTCTTACCGTGTATAGGTAGATATACGATATATCAATGATGTATGACCGTGTATAAGTATATATACGGTATATCAATGATGTATGACCGTGTATAGGTAGATATACGGTATATCAATGATGTATGACCGTGTATAAGTATATATATACGGTATATCAATGATGAATGACCGTGTATAAGTAGATATACGTTATATCAATGATGTCTGACCGTGTATAAGTATATATACGGTATATCAATGGTGTATGACGGTGTATAAGTAGATATACGGTATATCAATGATATGTGACAGTGTGTAAGTATATATACGTTATATCAATGATGTCTGACCGTGTATAAGTAGATATACGATATATCAATGATGTATGGCCGTGTATAAGTAGATATACGTTATATCAATGATGTCTGACCGTGTATAGGTAGATATACGATATATCAATGATGTCTGACCGTGTATAAGTAGATATATACGGTATATCAATGATGTCTGACCGTGTATAAGTATATATACGATATATCAATGATGTATGACCGTGTATAAGTATATATACGGTATCTCAATGATGTATGACCGTGTATAGGTAAATATACGATATATCAATGATGTCTGACCGTGTATAAGTAGATATATACGGTATATCAATGATGTCTGACCGTGTATAGGTAGATATACGGTATATCAATGGTGTATGACCATGTATAAGTATATATACGGTATATCAATTATGTCTGACCGTGTATATGTAGATATACGATATAACAATGATATCTGACCGTGTATTAGTAGATATACGGTATATCAATGATGGCTGACCGTGTATAAGTAGATATACGGTATATCAATGATGTCTTACCGTGTATAGGTAGATATACGATATATCAATGATGTATGGCCGTGTATAAGTATATATACGGTATATCAATGATGTATGACCGTGTATAGGTAGATATACGGTATATCAATGATGTATGACCGTGTATAAGTATATATATACGGTATATCAATGATGAATGACCGTGTATAAGTAGATATACGTTATATCAATGATGTCTGACCGTGTATAAGTATATATACGGTATATCAATGGTGTATGACGGTGTATAAGTAGATATACGGTATATCAATGATATGTGACAGTGTGTAAGTATATATACGTTATATCAATGATGTCTGACCGTGTATAAGTAGATATACGATATATCAATGATGTATGGCCGTGTATAAGTAGATATACGTTATATCAATGATGTCTGACCGTGTATAGGTAGATATACGATATATCAATGATGTCTGACCGTGTATAAGTAGATATATACGGTATATCAATGATGTCTGACCGTGTATAAGTATATATACGATATATCAATGATGTATGACCGTGTATAAGTATATATACGGTATCTCAATGATGTATGACCGTGTATAGGTAAATATACGATATATCAATGATGTCTGACCGTGTATAAGTAGATATATACGGTATATCAATGATGTCTGACCGTGTATAGGTAGATATACGGTATATCAATGGTGTATGACCATGTATAAGTATATATACGGTATATCAATTATGTCTGACCGTGTATATGTAGATATACGATATAACAATGATATCTGACCGTGTATTAGTAGATATACGGTATATCAATGATGGCTGACCGTGTATAAGTAGATATACGGTATATCAATGATGTATGACTGTGTATAGATATATATACGGTATATCAATGATGTATGACCGTGTATAGGTAGACATACGATATAACAAGGATATCTGACAGTGTATAGGTAGATATACGATATATCAATGATATCTGGTCGTGTATAAATATATATATATATGGTATATCAATGATATTTGACCGTGTATAGGTATATATACGGTATATCAATGATGTATGACCGTGTATAAGTATATATACCGTATATCAATCATGTCTGACCGTGTATAGGTAGATATACGATATAACAATGATATCTGACCGTGTATAAGTATATATATATACGGTATATCAATGATGTCTGACCGTGTATAAGTATATGTACGGTATATCAATGATGTCTTACCGTGTATAGGTAGATATACGATATATCAATGATGTCTGACCGTGTATAAGTATATATATACGGTATATCAATGATGTCTGACCGTGTATAAGTATATATATACGGTATATCAATGACGTCTGACCGTGTATAAGTATATATATACGGTATATCAATGATGTCTGACCGTGTATAAGTATATATATACGGTATATCAATGATGTCTGACCGTGTATAAGTATATATACGGTATATCAATGATGTCTGACCGTGTATAGGTAGATATACGGTATATCAATGGTGTATGACCGTGTATAAGTAGATATACGTTATATCAATGATGTCTGACCGTGTATAGGTAGATATACGATATATCAATGATGTATGGCCGTGTATAGGTAAATATACGATATATCAATGATGTATGACCGTGTATAGGTAGATATACGGTATATCAATGATATCTGGCCGTGTATAAATATATATATATATACGGTATATCAATGATATCTGACCGTGTATAAGTATATATACGGTATATCAATGATGTATGACCGTGTATAGGTAGATATACGGTATATCAATGATGTATGACCGTGTATAAGTATATATACGGTATATCAATGATGTATGACCGTGTATAAGTATATATACGGTATATCAATGATGTATGGCCGTGTATAAGTAGATATACGTTATATCAATGATGTCTGACCGTGTATAAGTATATATACGGTATATCAATGGTGTATGACCGTGTATAAGTATATATACGGTATATCAATGATATGTGACAGTGTGTAAGTATATATACGTTATATCAATGATGTATGACCGTGTATAAGTAGATATACGTTATATCAATGATGTTTGACCGTGTATAGGTATATATACGATATATCAATGATGTCTGACCGTGTATAAGTAGATATATACGGTATATCAATGATGTCTGACCGTGTATAAGTATATATACGATATATCAATGATGTATGACCGTGTATAAGTATATATACGGTATCTCAATGATGTATGACCGTGTATAGGTAAATATACGATATATCAATGATGTCTGACGGTGTATAAGTAGATATATACGGTATATCAATGATGTCTGACCGTGTATAGGTAGATATACGGTATATCAATGATGTATGACCATGTATAAGTATATATACGGTATATCAATGATGTCTGACCGTGTATATGTAGATATACGATATAACAATGATATCTGACCGTGTATAAGTAGATATACGGTGTATCAATGATGTCTGACCGTGTATAAGTAGATATACGGTATATCAATGATGTATGACTGTGTATAGATATATATACGGTATATCAATGATGTATGACCGTGTATAGGTAGACATACGATATAACAAGGATATCTGACCGTGTATAGGTAGATATACGATATATCAATGATATCTGGCCGTGTATAAATATATATATATATACGGTATATCAATGATATCTGACCGTGTATAGGTAGATATACGGTATATCAATGATGTATGACCGTGTATAAGTATATATACGGTATATCAATCATGTCTGACCGTGTATAGGTAGATATACGATATAACAATGATATCTGACCGTGTATAAGTATATATATATATACGGTATATCAATGATGTCTGACCGTGTATAAGTATATGTACGGTATATCAATGATGTCTTACCGTGTATAAGTAGATATACGATATATCAATGATGTATGACCGTGTATAAGTAGATATATACGGTATATCAATGATGTCTGACCGTGTATAAGTATATATATACGGTATATCAATGATGTCTGAGCGTGTATAAGTATATATACGGTATATCAATGATGTCTGACCGTGTATAGGTAGATATACGGTATATCAATGGTGTATGACCGTGTATAAGTATATATACGGTATATCAATGATATGTGACAGTGTATAGGTATATATACGTTATATCAATGATGTCTGACCGTGTATAAGTAGATATACGATATATCAATGATGTATGGCCGTGTATAAGTAGATATACGGTATATCAATGATGTCTGACCGTGTATAAGTATATATACGGTATCTCAATGATGTATGACCGTGTATAGGTACATATACGATATATCAATGATGTATGACCGTGTATAGGTAGATATACGGTATATCAATGATATATGACCGTGTATAAGTATATATACGGTATATCAATGATGTATGGCCGTGTATAAGTAGATATACGATATATCAATGATGTATGGCCGTGTATAAGTAGATATACGTTATATCAATGATGTCTGACAGTGTATAAGTATATATATGGTATAGCAATGGTGTATGACCGTGTATAAGTAGATATACGGTATATCAATGATATGTGTCAGTGTATAAGTATATATACGTTATATCAATGATGTCTGACCGTGTATAAGTAGATATACGATATATCAATGATGTATGGCCGTGAATAAGTAGATATACGTTATATCAATGATGTCTGACCGTGTATAGGTAGATATATGATATATCAATGATGTCTGACCGTGTATAAGTAGATATATATCGGTATATCAATGATGTCTGACCGTGTATAAGTATATATACGATATATCAATGATGTATGACCGTGTATAAGTATATATACGGTATCTCAATGATGTATGACCGTGTATAGGTAAATATACGATATATCAATGATGTCTGACCGTGTATAAGTAGATATATACGGTATATCAATGATGTCTGACCGTGTATAGGTAGATATACGGTATATCAATGATGTATGACCGTGTATAAGTATATATACGGTATATCAATGATGTCTGACCGTGTATATGTAGATATACGATATATCAATGATATCTGACCGTGTATAAGTAGATATACGGTATATCAATGATGTCTGACCGTGTATAGGTATTATACGGTATATCAATGATGTCTGACCGTGTATAGATATATATACGGTATATCAATGATGTCTGACCGTGTATAGGTAGATATACGATATATCAATGATGTCTGACGTGCATAAGTATATATATACGGTATATCAATGATGTCTGACCGTGTATAAGTATATATATACGGTATATCAATGATGTCTGACCGTGTATAAGTATATATATACGGTATATCAATGATGTCTGACCGTGTATAAGTAGATATACGATATATCAATGATGTCTGACCGTGTATATGTAGATATTCGGTATATCAATGATGTCTGACCGTTTATAAGTATATATACGGTATATCAATGATGTCTGACCGTGTATAGGTAGATATACGATATATCAATGATGTCTGACGTGTATAAGTATATATATATACGGTATATCAATGATATCTGACCGTGTATAAGTATATATACGGTATATCAATGATGTCTGACCGTGTATAAGTATATATATACGGTATATCAATGATGTCTGACCGTGTATAAGTAGATAAACGGTATATCAATGATGTCTGACCGTGTATAAGTAGATATACGGTATATCGATGATTTCTGACCGTGTATAGTATATATACGTATACAAGATTTGACGTGTATAGTAGATATACGATATATCAATGATATCTGGCCGTGTATAAGTATATATATATACGGTATATCAATGATATCTGACCGTGTATAAGTATATATATACGGTATATCAATGATGTATGACCGTGTATAGGTAGATATACGGTATATCAATGATGTATGACCGTGTATAAGTAGATATACGATATATCAATGATGTATGACCGTGTATAAGTAGATACACGGTATATCAATGATGTATGACCGTGTATAGGTAGATATACGGTATATCAATGATGTCTGACCGTGTATAAGTAGATATACGATATATCAATGATGTCTGACCGTGTATATGTAGATATACGGTATATCAATGATATCTGACCGTGTATAAGTAGATATACGGTATATCAATGATGTATGACCGTGTATAAGTAGATATATATACGGTATATCAATGATGTCTGACCGTGTATAGGTAGATATACGGTATATCAATGATGTCTGACCGTGTATAAGTAGATATACGATATATCAATGATATCTGACCGTGTATAGGTAGATATACGGTATATCAATGATGTCTGACCGTGTATAAGTATATATACGGTATATCAATGATGTATGACCGTGTATAAGTAGATATACGGTATATCAATGATGTCTGACCGTGTATAAGTAGATATACGGTATATCAATGATGTCTGACCGTGTATAAGTAGATATACGGTATATCAATGATATCTGACCGTGTATAAGTAGATATACGGTATATCAATGATGTCTGACCGTGTATAAGTAGATATATACGGTATATCAATGATGTCTGACCGTGTATATGTAGATATACGGTATATCAATGATGTCTGACCGTGTATAAGTATATATACGGTATATCAATGATGTATGACCGTGTATAAGTATATATACGGTATATCAATGATGTATGACCGTGTATAAGTAGATATACGATATATCAATGATGTCTGACCGTGTATAAGTATATATACGGTATATGAATGGTGTATGACCGTGTATAAGTAGATATACGGTATATCAATGATATGTGACAGTGTATAAGTATATATACGTTATATCAATGATGTATGACCGTGTATAAGTATATATACGGTATATCAATCATGTCTGACCGTGTATAGGTAGATATACGATATAACAATGATATCTGACCGTGTATAAGTATATATATATACGGTATATCAATGATGTCTGACCGTGTATAAGTATATGTACGGTATATCAATGATGTCTGACCGTGTATAGGTAGATATACGATATATCAATGATGTCTGACCGTGTATAAGTATATATACGGTATATCAATGATGTCTGACCGTGTATAAGTAGATATACGGTATATCAATGATGTCTGACCGTGTATAGGTAGATATACGTTATATCAATGATGTATGACCGTGTATAAGTATATATACGGTATATCAATGATGTCTGACCGTGTATAGGTAGATATACGATATAACAATGATATCTGACCGTGTATAAGTATATATATACGGTATATCAATGATGTCTGACCGTGTATAAGTAGATATACGGTATATCAATGATGTCTGACCGTGTATAGGTAGATATACGATATATCAATGATGTCTGACCGTGTATAAGTATATATATACGGTATATCAATGATGTCTGACCGTGTATAAGTATATATACGGTATATCAATGATGTCTGACCGTGTATAAGTAGATATACGGTATATCAATGATGTCTGACCGTGTATAAGTATATATACGGTATATCAATGATGTCTGACCGTGTATAAGGTAGATATACGTATATCAATGATGTCTGACCGTGTATATATATATATACGATATATCAATGATGTCTGACCGTGTATATGTAGATATTCGGTATATCAATGATGTCTGACCGTTTATAAGTAGATATACGGTAAATCAATGATGTCTGACCGTGTATAGGTAGATATACGATATGTCAATGATGTCTGACGTGTATAAGTATATATATATACGGTATATCAATGATATCTGACCGTGTATAAGTATATATACGATATATCAATGATGTCTGACCGTGTATAGGTATATATATACGGTATATCAATGATGTCTGACCGTGTATAAGTATATATATACGGTATATCAATAATGTCTGACCGTGTATAGGTAGATATAAGGTATATCAATGATGTATGGCCGTGTAAAAGTAGATATATATACGGTATATCAATAATGTCTGACCATGTCTAGGTAGATATACGATATAACAATGATGTATGACCGTGTATAAGTAGATATACGATATATCAATGATATCTGACCGTGTATAGGTAGATATACTGTATAGCAAAGATGTCTGACCGTGTATAAGTATATACACGGTATATCAATGATGTATGACCGTGTATAGGTAGGTATACGGTATATCAATGATGGCTGACCGTGTATAAGTAGATATACGATATATCAATGATGTCTGACCGTGTATATGTAGATATACGGTATATCAATGACATCTGACCGTGTATAAGTAGATATACGATATATCAATGATGTCTGACCGTGTATAAGTAGATATATACGGTATATCAATGATGTCTGACCGTGTATAAGTAGATATATACGGTATATCAATGATGTCTGACCGTGTATAAGTATATATAGGGTATATGAATGATGTCAGACCGTGTATAAGTATATATACGGTATATCAATGATATCTGACCGTGTATAAGTAGATATATACGGTATATCAATGATGTCTGATCGTGTATAAATATATATATATACGGTATATCAATGATATCTGACCGTGTATAAGTAGATATATACGGTATATCAATGATATCAGACCATGTATACATATATATATATACGGTATATCAATGATATCTGACCGTGTATAAGTAGATATACGGTATATCAATGATGTCTGACCGTGTATAAGTAGATATACGGTATAGCAATGATGTATGACCGTGTATAGGTAGATATACGGTATAACAATGATGTCTGACCGTGTATATGTATATATATACGGTATATCAATAATGTCTGACCGTGTATAGGTAGATATACGATATAACAATGATGTCTGACCGTGTATAGGTAGTTATACGATATATCAATGATGTCTGACGTGTATAAGTATATATATACGGTATATCAATGATATCTGACCGTGTATAAGTATATATACGATATATCAATGATGTCTGACCGTGTATAAGTATATATATACGGTATATCAATGATGTCTGACCGTGTATAGGTAGATATAAGGTATATCAATGATGTATGACCGTGTATAAGTAGATATATATACGGTATATCAATAATGTCTGACCATGTCTAGGTAGATATACGATATAACAATGATGTATGACCGTGTATAAGTAGATATACGATATATCAATGATATCTGACCGTGTATAGGTAGATATACTGTATATCAAAGATGTCTGACCGTGTATAAGTATATACACGGTATATCAATGATGTATGACCGTGTATATGTAGATATACGGTATATCAATGACATCTGACCGTGTATAAGTAGATATACGATATATCAATGATGTCTGACCGTGTATAAGTAGATATATACGGTATATCAATGATGTCTGACCGTGTATAAGTAGATATATACGGTATATCAATGATGTCTGACCGTGTATACGTATATATACGGTATATCAATGATGTCAGACCGTGTATAAGTATATATACGGTATATCAATGATATATGACCGTGTATAAGTAGATATATACGGTATATCAATGATGTCTGACCGTGTATAGGTATATATATATACGGTATATCAATGATATCTGACCGTGTATAAGTAGATATATCGGTATATCAATGATGTCTGACCGTGTATAAGTATATATACGGTATATCAATGATGTCTGACCGTGTATAAGTAGATATACGGTATATCAATGATGTCTGACCGTGTATACGTATATATACGGTATATCAATGATGTCTGACCGTGTATAAGTATATATACGGTATATCAATGATGTATGACCGTGTATAAGTATATATACGGTATATCAATGATGTCTGATCGTGTATAAGTATATATACGGTATATCAATGATATCTGACCGTGTATAAGTAGATATATACGGTATATCAATGATATATGACCGTGTATAAATATATATATACGGTATATCAATGATATCTGACCGGGTATAAGTAGATATATACGGTATATCAATGATGTCTGACCGTGTATAAGTATATATACGGTATATCAATGATGTCAGACCGTGTATAAGTGGATATACGGTATATCAATGATATCTGACCGTGTATTGGTAGATATACGGTATATCAATGATGTCTGACCGTGTATAAGTATATATACGGTATATCAATGATGTATGGCCGTGTATAAGTATATATACGGTATATCATTGATGTATGCCCGTGTATAGGTAGATATACGGTATATCAATGATGTATGACCGTGTATAAGTATATATACGGTATCTCAATGATGTATGACCGTGTATAGGTAAATATACGATATATCAATGATGTATGACCGTGTTTAGGTAGATATACGGTATATCAATGATATCTGACCGTGTATAAGTATATATACGGTATATCAATGATGTATGGCCGTGTATAAGTATATATACGGTATATCAATGATGTATGACCGTGTATAGGTATATATACGGTATATCAATGATGAATGACAGTGTATAAGTAGATATACGATATATCAATGATGTATGGCCGTGAATAAGTAGATATACGTTATATCAATGATGTCTGACCGTGTATTGGTAGATATACGATATATCAATGATGTCTGACCGTGTATAAGTAGATATATACGGTATATCAATGATGTCTGACCGTGTATAAGTATATATACGATATATCAATGATGTATGACCGTGTATAAGTATATATACGGTATCTCAATGATGTATGACCGTGCATAGGTAAATATACGATATATCAATGATGTCTGACCGTGTATAAGTAGATATATACGGTATATCAATGATGTCTGACCGTGTATAGGTAGATATACGGTATATCAATGATGTATGACCATGTATAAGTATATATACGGTATATCAATGATGTCTGACCGTGTATATGTAGATATACGATATATCAATGATGTCTGACCGTGTATAAGTAGATATACGGTATATCAATGTTGTATGACCGTGTATCGATATATATACGGTATATCAATGATGTATGACCGTGTATATGTAGACATACGATATAACAAGGATATCTGACAGTGTATGGTAGATATATGATATATCAATGATATCTGGCCGTGTATAAATATATATATACGGTATATCAATGACGTCTGACCGTGTATAAGTATATATATACGGCATATCAATGATGTCTGACCGTGTATAAGTATATATATACGGTATATCAATGATGTCTGACCGTGTATAAGTATATATACGGTATATCAATGATGTCTGAACGTGTATAGGTAGATATACGGTATATCAATGGTGTATGACCGTGTATAAGTATATATACGGTATATCAATGATGTCTGACCGTGTATAGGTAGATATACGATATAACAATGATATCTGACCGTGTATAAGTAGATATACGGTATATCAATGATGTCTGACCGTGTATAAGTAGATATACGGTATATCGATGATTCCAGACCGTGTATAGGTATATATACGATATAACAAGGATATCTGACAGTGTATAGGTAGATATACGATATATCAATGATATCTGGCCGTGTATAAGTATATATATACGGTATATCGATGATGTCTGACCGTGTATAAGTAGATATACGATATAACAATGATGTCTGACCGTGTATAGGTAGATATACGATATATCAATGATGTATGACGTGTATAAGTATATATATACGGTATATCAATGATATCCGACCGTGTATAAGTATATATACGATATATCAATGATGTCTGACCGTGTATAAGTATATATACGGTATAACAATGATGTATGACCGTGTATAAGTAGATATACGATATATCAATGATATCTGACCGTGTATAGGTAGATATACTGTATATCAAAGATGGCTGACCGTGTATAAGTATATATACGTTATATCAATGATGTCTGACCGTGTATAAGTAGATATGCGATATAACAAGGATATCTGACCGTGTATAGGTATATATACGATATAACAATGATGTATGACCGTGTATAAGTATTACACGGTATATCAATGATGTATGACCGTGTATAGATATACTCTATATCAAGGGAATCTGTCAATGTGTCGCTACATTAAATATTTACATCACAGCCATGCCGTAAATCCGAACGCTTAGTTGCATCAACTATTTGCATAGTCCGATTAGTGCAGTGGTTAGCGCGCTCGCTTCACACCAATGCAACCCAGGTTCGATCCTCGGACCGGGGAAGTATGTGAGATGGTACGGTGGTCGCCAGATGGAACTGGTGATTCCCCCTCAGGTACTCACACACGAATAACCACATACACGCTTTCATCCGCGCCAACCATTAATATATGTTAATATATAATATATATCGCCATTACTATTCCCCCATTAATTGGTAGCCTTGTAAACGTACTCCAACGTGGAAAAGGATTCACATGTATACCCTTTAAGCCTGTATTATAGATGCCACTAACATGTTCTTCCATAACAAATGGTGCCGACTCTTGCAAACGGCGTCATGGATAACTTCACACGCACCCTTGCGGTGGGGATCATTAACACAACAAAGGTTTTAACTGGTGCAGTATTTTGACCAAACTAAAATGAGAAATGTTGTTATTCACCAGATTGTCTGATTTCAGAAAAATGTACTGCTTTTGGACATAATAAAGTGGTACAAGCAGCTCGAGACGGAACTTACGAAAATGTGTACCGATTAAATGAGACATGGGACATGTTGAAATAAATATGTATGCATTGTTGTGGAAATAAATGTGTGTGCATACAAATATAAATGTGTGTGCATACAAATATTAGTGTTGTGGAAATAAATGTGTGTGCATACAACTATTAGTGTTGTGGAAATAAATGTGTGTGCATACAACTATTATTGTTGTGGAAATAAATGTGTGTGCATACACATATTATTGTTGTGGAAATAAGTGTGTGTGCATACAAATATTATTGTTGTGGAAATAAACGTGTGTGCATACAAATATTATTGTTGTTTATGAACGTGCTCATTCTTGCATTGTAGATACAAAATGTATGTTTCTACACTGATTAAGATCCAAATGTATCGTTGTTGGCGGCATGGGGTTGCGCATTTGGATCGGATAAAACGGCAAAACACATGTGTGTGGGGGTGAGTGCGTGTCAGCGCCGTATGTGCGTTCGTGCACGAGCGCGATACTCAGGGACATGCCTTGTATTTCGACAGTCAGTATTGTTCTTATCTTGCTGCGGAAAACAAGTCTGCCACATAATGACCATCATGGTTAAATATGGATAAGGATTACTTAGGTAAAAATGACCCATGAGGTACAACAATTTACAAACACGACCATAACAAATAATTGTGACAACTTGTGCGGAGAAGGCAGAGTATGTATTATAATTTTAAAATTAATCACAAGAATATACTAGCGTACCAATGTTCGTAATTTATATATCAAACATGCATTTACTTCCATTAAGACTATCACAGAGTACAACAGGTCGATTGGGCTTATCCCTACCCCAACTACACCTGTGACATTCTTCCTTGAGTAAACATGGCATATAATGTATACCTGCATGCACAAAATGAATAAAGAAGCAACACTTATATATGAGATATCACATATAATCGCATTAACCACCTATATGTATATATAGTAATATGTGAGATGGTACGGTTGTCGCAAGATCGGACAGGTGGGTTTTCTCCGGGTACTCTGGTTTCCTCCCACACGAATGACAACATATACGCTTTCATCCGCGCCAACGAGAGTGATTAATATAAGTTGTTAAAACTTGCTTCGCAATCGTTGTAAAATAAATAAAAGTTTAAACTGATATAGTAACATATCGAGGATTGAACGCAAGACTGTGGTAACCACGTTTTGGAAAACGTTTCAGGAGACACAAAATTGTCTGGGTTTTTTTAAAAATTAATTTTTTTACCAAAATCCAAAGATTTTAAGTTTAAAATATGGTGTAACAGAACATAGAAAATAAGAGTATGATGACACATTATTTGTGAAAGATATATTAAAGAGATATTGACTTACTACTGTATTGCGCGCTTTTCCTATTATTTGTGGATACATTTTGGCTGCAATACAGTAGTAACTTGACTTACGACTGTTTTGCAGTCAACTATTATGGCAAAGCAAACATAAAATGCGTGCAATATAGTAGTAAGTCTTGTGGTAACGACAATTAGTGGTTCTTATTATTTTTCAATAACTGTCAAGAAATTAACTTAACCATTATAAACTAGCAACGTGTATCATATTCGTTTTTAAGAATTTGAGTCCCAAAATGAGAAAGGTGGTCTTACAGCATGTGCGAAATGTGTATACCTAGAATAGTCAGCGCATACTCGCAGTCTGATCAGAATTGCAAAGGCTTTGGATCTTGAGGAATATATAGAGCGAGTGATGCAGACCTTTTTGCATACATACTGCTTAACCAAACTCAAGTTCATTAATATTGGATGTATATTGTGTCTTATTCCCGATACAAACAGCAGACTCAGATCAGCATGTACAACAATGCAGTGTAATATGTGCATTCACTGTTGATATAAACCATCTATAGGTCTTTTAGAAGAAGGTTTACAGTGAACTGCGATGACACTGACTAGTTGTGTTATATTTCGGGTTTTACGCCTGCATCAGCACCATTTTGGGCTATATCGCCGGCGGGCAGTTTACCTAAAAACACCTTTCCTGGACAGGCTCCAACGGTTAACCAGTACTTGGGTGCACCAACCTCCGTAATAAACTGCCAACTTTTCATATAAATGAGACACGGTCTGAGCGGGGGTGACCCTGATCAGACTGCACAGATATGTAGGTTGATTTAGCCCCGCAATTCAAACACACATATTCCAAATACCTTTTAACCCTAACCCAACCTATCCTTACCCACTCCATGTGAAATACACCCGTTTCCATCAATTCATCTCATTTTAGCAATAGTTCTCTCCAAACCATTTGCATTGCTTACCCTCTCTTATCATGCCTATTCTAGGAGTCATAGCATAGGTATTCTGCAGAAATAAAGAACTTTATTTAGTTACAACAATTATTGCGATGTTAATCACTCTTGATGTTTAATATGTGTAGGCCCTACATATATAAAACTTAACACAAACTGAATGACATCTACATTTATTAGCACCAAACAGCAAATCTAAGTGCTAAATATGTATTGCTACTATTTTAATGTAAAAGTAATACCTCTACTTGTTTGGATCATTGTTACCACCTTTCTTGTGCACTGGTATGACATATCCCTCTGACCAACTATCGGGGGAAGTATCCGGTGTTAAATTGTCTGGCCCGCTACTTCACCCAGACTGTAACTGTGAGATAGCTGTATAAAATCTGCTTCATTTATATATATATCTAATTCATGAAACATGGTTTGAAACTCATGTTTTACATATCTTTCATTACAATATATAATGTCCTCATCTGGATTAAAACACTGATCCTCAGGATTATTTATAGATAAAATAGATTAAACTTGAAATAATCTTCAAAAGTAGACAAGCTCACGTTACTCGTTTTCATTCCAGATTTAACATATTCCAGTACAATTTTGCATTTTTAAAACGGCACTGTTCTAAGTTTTTGGTATTTTCAACATCAAACTGTCGTTTACATTTTCTAATTTCATTCTTATATGAAGTTCTAACTGTAGACAACTCTACTCTATTTTCATCTGAATTACAAACCCTATATTTATTTAGACACAACTGAAATATTCTACGTTTATCTTCTTCACACATGTCAGTAAACCATGGATTATTAGAATTAAATAACAGAATTGTCTGTTGTACAATGTGGTACATTGTTAACAAACAACGGCTGTGCAACTGAATCTGATGATGATGATTGAGCTTAAATACCCTCGCCTCCGGCGAACCATATGGGCGAGCGCACTAAGAAGATTAGTAGTAGTATTCTTTGTAGTCGCCTCCGCCGAGGCATCATGGGCGACTGGTTTCTCTAAGAAGTTTATGTAGACATCTAAGTTGTTTATGTAGACAACTGGGAAGGCATCTTCGTTCTTCGTAGGGTGACAAGTCCTGTATCCTCTTTCGAAGGGGTCCCTTGGAGGGCCACTCTCCTCACTATTGGTCACCCCGCAGCAGCATGTATACGGATCTGGCAGTTAGACATCTGGTCGTCGGTTGTCACTCAGGAGAGCGTGGCACTCAGAATGTAGGATAAATAGAATATTAGGTTACTGTCTTATATATTTTAATTTATTAGGCGAGTCGGAGAAAAAATACAAGGCGAGACTCTATGTATACACGTACTGGTGCGATGGCAGTACAATAAAGAATAAAGTTTATTTACCGGTGCATGTGGTTTAAAAGTTTATATATGATAATATGTTTAGTGCAGTTTAAATGCCATATTTTCCTAGGCAGGCTTAGTCGACTTAAGCGGTTAACCAGTACTAAGCAATATGTGTGAGGTGGCTCAATGACACTACATATGTGGCCTGACCGAGTATCGAACCTGGAACCGTTTGATTCCAAATCCAATGCTCTTATCACTGGACCACAGACGCCAAACACGATAGATACATCCGTCAGAGTTGTTTGAAATTGGCTGTTGGTGTGTTGTACGTGTATTTATCGTCGCTACCGGTTGCCCATATGAGCGACGCCTCCTGACGATATTAGTCATTTTAGATTTTGGAGGATAATGCAATGATACAGACAGAGACCCATTCCAGAATCTCCTCTGGTTCTTTTACGTGCACGGTGTAAAGCACCGACACGAGACCACGGTTTAACGTCCCATATGAAAGACTGTTAATTTTATTAGGGTCAGACGGGGGATCGAACCTGCTATCCCTGGATTACCAGTCCAGCGTGTTACCACTGGGCTACAGATCCGTCTGTGTTGGCTGTTGGGCAATAATAAAAAGAATATATACCAGCCACGGTTAGGCTATGAAAACCATTATCCTCATCACACAATGCCCCAATATACCGAACGTTGGAATCGCCAGCTAAAAGTATCTTCGTCTGATTACCACATTTTCTAGAAAGAAAAGCACTTGGTCCCTCAACAGAACATCATGAAAGCATAAATTGAAAGGGCCTCTCGGCATGCAAAGCCATATCGATATCTTTCAACAAGTGTAAAAACACGCAAAACGTATGATCTACTGATCGGTAAAACCAAAATCGATAACGTCCGTATACTGTCACACCGAACCGTCCGAGGAAAGAACTATCCGAAATCTGAACAATAATTTGAATACAACTAAAAGCATCAAACTATATCAATAGTTTTACTTGTTTTATAGAGAACACGAAGACAAGTTGAAATTAGGCTAAAATTGTTTTATAGAGAACACGAAGACAAGTTGAAAATAGGCTAAAATTGTTTTATAGAGAACACGAAGACAAGTTGAAAATAGGCTAAAATTGTTTTACTTGTTTTATAGAGAACACGAAGACAAGTTGAAAATAGGCTAAAATTGTTTTATTTGTTTTATAGAGAAATGCAGACAAGTTGAGAATAGGCTAAAATTGTTTTATTTGTTTTATAGAGAACACGAAGACAAGTTGAAAATAGGCTAAAATTGTTTTATTTGTTTATAGAGAACACGAAGACAAGTTGAAAATAGGCTAAAATTGTTTTTATTTGTTTTATAGAGAAATGCAGACAAGTTGAAAATAGGCTAAAATTGTTTTATTTGTTTTATAGAGAAATGCAGACAAGTTGAAAATAGGCTAAAATTGTTATATTTGTTTTATAGAGAAATGCAGACAAGTTGAAAATAGGCTAAAATTGATTTATTTGTTTTATAGAGAACACGAAGACAAGTTGAAAATAGGCTAAAATTGATTTATTTGTTTTATAGAGAACACGAAGACAAGTTGAAAATAGGCTAAAATTGTTTTTATTTGTTTTATAGAGAAATGCAGACAAGTTGAAAATAGGCTAAAATTGTTTTATTTGTTTTATAGAGAAATGCAGACAAGTTGAAAATAGGCTAAAATTGTTTTATTTGTTTTATAGAGAAATGCAGACAAGTTGAAATAGGCTAAAAATAACGCAGACGCATTAAATATATAACGAAAAGGTAGAGAAGTTGAAAATATAGTAAAATTGTTTTAATGCATACACATTTAATACATAGAGAAACGCAAACCAGTTGAACATATAGTAAACTTGTTTTATTGCAGACACATTAAATAAATAAACGTAACCATTTGTATTATCATGCAATATGTTTTGTAACCATGTATTGTATGTTTTATCATGACAATAAAATATGATTAAACTAAAATTCATAATGTCTTATTTAATGTCGGCGCAGGAATTAAAAATTGGTTTAAACATGAGCACAACTAAAATACAGTATGCGTAATTACATCAAATTTAAAATACAGTATGCGTAATTACATCAAATTTAAAATACAGTATGCGTAATTACATCAAATTTAAAATACAGTATGCGTAATTACATCAAATTTAAAATACAGTATGCGTAATTACATCAAATTAAAATACAGTATGCGTAATTACATCAATTTAAAATACAGTATGCGTAATTACATCAAATTTAAAATACAGTATGCGTAATTACATCAAATTTAAAATACAGTATGCGTAATTACATCAAATTTAAAATACAGTATGCGTAATTACATCAAATTTAAATAGCATCTAAAATAAGAACATCAATATGTTAATGCATTACAAAATTTAAGAAACAAAACATACAAATTAAAATATAAGCAACTGTACAAATTATTAAAAGAATTATATACATAATTACACTAGTTACTTTCTTCTAGTTGATGATTCGCACGCCAAAACTGCACTGAGAACAAAGGATAGTAATTAAGATAAATACAGAACTGTATTGTGAATATTAAGAAACATGGTCATCCCTCCAATCAGATTTGGAAAGGAACTGATCAACATTTAAGTTACAAAACACATGAAATGGGGGCATGGCATGGCAACAAGAATGCTAATAATTAGTGTTCTACGATCTACATTAATGTATTTATTACACACATTTTGAATATTACGACACCTTTTTCAGCCGGGTTACGTTTGTTTTTACCGTTGACATAAGCTCCAAAATGTAAACATTTTTACCTTTTAAAGTTTATAGTAGCAACCAAGCAAACTATATTTCGCTTGTTTGCTTTTTGAAACCAATTAGGAAATCCTAGCGAACAGGTAAACAAAAGAAATTCACACCCCAACAAAATTTGCGAAATCGTGTGACACTTAAGTCTGTATGCCTATGCTTTGGGACAATGATTCAAAGTGACAGTGTCAGATGAGGGTTGGGGAGTTCCAAGTTGCTCTCTTCTCCAATACTCCAATCTACTTATACTACACCGATTCTCAAAAGAAAGTCCCCACTCAGAAAATAGGTCATAAAATGTTATTCTACATAACAATTCCATTATTTTTATGTGATTACTTAAATTCATTATCTGCTACATAAACAAGTCGAATTTAACAAAAATCGGTTAACAAAAACTGTTCATTTCGTCCAATTAAAAACGTCACCCTCCAAATCAAAATTCACAAAAAGCCAGTATATCAGTATTTGGTATGTCCGCCGAGAGCTGCCACACACGCAACACATCTTCTTCTCATAGAGGTAGCTATGTTGCTAATCCTAGCCTGTAAAATGTTCCTCCACTCTTGATTTAATGCAACACGCAGGTCCTGGACGTTTGACGGGGGTGGTACACGCTTGTACACCCTATCCTTAAGACTGCCCATACATGTTCTATTGGTGCAAGATAGGGCGATATAGTTGGCCCGAATATTATCCGGAAGTAGAGGCATATTGTGTTGTCGTTATCTATACAAAATGAAACAAGTGTTGATCTCTTAGTTACCTTTCCGTAAGAGGTCACGAATTTATTAAATTTATATTGTTTGGCAACTCACATGTACTGTGCACGTTAAAAAAAGTGCAAAACGTCTCACCTGTGCAGAATAAGTCACGGATCAGTGGTTTTAAACAAATTTACGTTTAATTAAGTTACAAGTGAGTAGTGTATTGGAAAAAAATATTTGTTATCACTAAAATTGATGTTGGGGGATTTTATGCGTAAAATAAGTAATAGGAAATCTCAAAATTCTATTTTGTGAATGTTGGAATTGAGGGGTACCACCTTAAAACATCTTAAATGTGTACTTTTTATTAATATATGTTTTTTTATTTTTGCACATCTTGTGGATGTGATATGGAAGATAAGAAATAATAAGAATGATTAAATTGATCCACTCAAAAAACGTTCATGGTGTATTTCTCAGGTGGGGACTTTCTTTTGGGCATAGATATTGTACATAGAGCTTGTGTGTACGTGACAATCTGTTAGCTAACATAGGGGCGTGTAAGTCAATTTTCAACAGCCCAAATACACGGGCTAAACATTAGCGTGGTAGGGTATATCCGGGGAAATATATACATCATAATACGTATTGTAGATTAATCATAAAGCAGATGCAGCACACACGTGTGTTTTACGTTTATTTATCGTCGCTACCGGTTGCCCATATGAGCGACGCCTCCTGAAGAGATTAGTTATTTTAGATTTTGGAGGATAGTGCATGATACAGACAGAGACCAATTCCAGAATCTCCTCTGGTTCTTTTACGTGCACGGTGTAAAGCACCGACACGAGACCTCGGTTTAACGTCCCATCTGAAAGACTGTTAATTGTATTAGGGTCAGACGGGGGGCAGCACACACGACCACACATGTGATATTTATATCAATATGTCACATCATTGTATATCGCGTACGTATAGACGTCGTGTGTTATAACCTATTGTATATGCTTTAATTAACTACTGCAAACTAGCTGTGCAACACTATGAGTAAATTATGATAAATTTTCTTTAGTATAATAGTATGGTCTATTGAAATCTTCTGATACTTACGAGTGCTGTCCACTATACTGTACAAGAACACACCGTTTAAGCCCATCAAAGTGGGTGCACCATCAAAGCGGGTACACCATCAAAGCGGGTGCACCATCAAAGTGGGTGCACCAACAAAGCGGGCACACCATCAAAGCGTGTACACCATCAAAGGTGGCGCACACCATCAAAGCGGGTACACCACCAATGCGGGTACACCATCAAAGCGGGTACACCATCAATGCGGGTACACCATCAAAGTGGGTGCACCAACAAAGCGGGCACACCATCAAAGCGTGTACACCATCAAAGCGGGCACACCATCAAAGCGGGCACATCATCAAAGCGGGCACACCATCAAAGGGGTTGCACCATCAAAGTGGGTGCACCATCAAAGCGGGTGCACCATCAAAGTGGGTGCACCATCAAAGCGTGTACACCATCAAAGGTGGCGCACACCATCAAAGCGGGTACACCACCAATGCGGGTACACCATCAAAGCGGGTACACCATCAATGCGGGTACACCATCAAAGTGGGTGCACCATCAAAGCGGGTACACCATCAAAGCGAGCACACCATCAAAGGTGGCGCACACCATCAAAGCGGGTACACCATCAAAGCGGGTACACCATCAATGCGGGTACACCATCAAAGTGCGTGCACCATCAAAGCGGGCACACCATCAAAGTGGGTGCACCATCAAAGCGGGTACACCATCAAAGCGGGCACACCATCAAAGTGGGTGCACCACCAAAGTGAGTGCACCATTAAAGTGGGTGCACCATCAAAGCGTGTGTGTACACAATCAAAGGTGGCGCACACCATCAAAGCAGGTACACCACTATCAGAAATTAGAGCTTCAGATATGGAAGTCCAGAATGGTCATACCGGTAGTGTGACTGTCAACTCAATAGCACGTAAGAATTCTAATTCGAGCCAGTCGTCGAGAGGTCGAGGTCGTGGTCACAATGGTCGTGGTCAAGCGATGAATCTGTGTTTCAGTTCAAGCGATGAATCTGTGTTTAGTGTATCTAATCAAAATTATACATCAACATGTCCATCTGTTAATATTATTGTTTTGAATACTGAGATTAATTTCCTCATTGATGCAGGTGCTAGTGTAAATATTATCAGTTCAGACATGTATGATAATATTAATGGGTCATGTAAGCCAAAGCTTGAGGCTCCCACTCCGTTAATCTATGCTTATGGTCAAAAGCAGCCGCTTGATAGTATGGGTCATTTTAAGGCTCCTATTAATCACAAGGGTAATAAGGTTAAGGCAGATTTGTATGTAGTAGACAATTCAAAGAAGCAATACTCGCACTGTTTACTTAGTGGTGCTACTGCTCAGAAACTGAATCTCATTCACTTTGCCTTATCATCTTGCACCTCTACTAATGCTTGTAGCTCAGATTTTATTACAGATCAGTATGCATCCCTCCTTGATGGCAAGATGGGAAAGATAAACGACATTAGGTAAAGCTACACATTGATTCAAGTGTGAAACCAGTAAGTCAACGTCATAGACGTATTCCATTCCACATCAGAAAAGATGTTGAGGCAGAATTGAGACGACTAGAAGAACTTGATGTCATCGAAAAGGTAAGTGGACCTACACCTTGGGTTAGCCCCATTGTATGTGTACCCAAGAAGAAATCTGGTATACGCGTATGCGTTGACATGCGCGAGCCCAATAAAGCCATAGCCCGTGAGAAATACCCAATGCCTACTATTGACGATCTGATTACAGATTTGAACCAGTCTACTGTTTTCAGCAAATTAGACTTGGTCAAATGCCTACCACCAGTTAGAACTGGAAGAACCTAGTCGGTACATTACCACTTTTAGTACTCATGTTGTCTACATAGGTATAAGAGGCTTTTGTTTGAGGTAAACGCTGCGTCTGCGCCAGTATGTTATACTTGTTGGTTATTACACGGTTACTTCCCTTATCTGATTCTCCGCCATTGACGTGTTAAGGTCGCGTAATTTTACTGATTAAACAATCTGTTTATTAAACCATTTGTCTGGTGTCTTTCTCATTCTGGCGTGGTGGCAGCGGTCTTAAAGTACCTACGACGCAATCGCTTTACTCTACAGACTACAAAAACAGACGAGAAATCGGCATTTTCCATTACGAAGGACAGACAAGGCAACCAATTCCGTGGTATTTGCTTCATGGTTAAGAACTAAACAGTACCAAAACAATGGCTCACAACATTCGAGCCCCAAAACAATGGTCGTTGAGCAATCAGGAGACAATTTCATCGTTTGAAGCCTGGCGACAAAACCTTTTGTATACATTATCCCTTGATGCAAACTGTGCACCCTTTATTGTGGATGGGACTAACTGGGTTCGGAAAACACCGGGCTCACCACATCGTGAATTCACTGACGACGCAGGGGATGATGGAAAAACAGCAGCACAAAAAGTGGCACTTCTTGAACTAATGTTGGGCCAAATAGCCAACTATTGTCCTATAATATCAAGAAATACAATCATTAAGAACTCGATTAGCATCAATACTGTCTGGCAGACCATCCGTCCACATTTCGGGTTCCAGACTACAGGTGGTCACTTTCTTGACTTCGACAACATAAAATTAGAACCTGGGGAGAGACCAGAAGACATATATCAACGGCCTGCAAGTTTTGTTGACGATAGTTTACTTCGGAGAGGTGGACCTATCAGCCATCACGACGAGGTACCCACGGCGGATGAGGAACTTACGCCTACCGTGGAAAACTTTATCATAATAACATGGCTCCGACTTATTCATGCAAGTTTACCAGCTCTTGTGAAACAAAAATATGCCACAGATTTAAGGTCTAGAACATTGGCTTCGTTGAAACCTGAAATATCCCTTGCCATTCCCAGCCTCATTGGTTAAGTTCATACCCTTGCTGAAGCAAGAGTCTTGCGTTCATCATTCAGAAAGACTTTCACTCCAAGTTCAAAACCTAGTCGCGGATCTCCATCCTGCCCTCTTTGTAAACAAGCTGGTCGACCAAAGTATCAGCACTTTCTGAGCAACTGCAAGTATTTACCAGATGAAGACAGAAAATACATGACCTCTTCAGGTAGAATCCGCCAAACTACAAATTTAGAGTCGGATGACGAGCCAGAAGACGTCACATTTCCCGATGACACAGAACAAGACGCGCCTAATTTTAGCCAACGAGTCACACCATCACTTAGGCACGTTAGCACAAAACAGTCTCCCTCCATGAAGACCTTCTTTAGAGAGTTTCCAGTTGTAATAACTATTGATAGTGGTGCAGAAATCAGTATGATCAAACAGTCAGTGGCAGATCAAATTGGGGGTGCCCATTAGCAGGACTAAACAAAGTGCTCTCCAAGCAGATGGCGTCACATCCCTAAATATTGTTGGGGAAACTCATATCATACTTGCAAGGGGCGATAACAAACTGTTTCTGGATGCTCTAGTCATAAATGACCTGGATGTGGATGTGTTAGCCGGGATTCCATTCATGACAGCCAACGACATAGCTATACGTCCGGCCAAACACGAGATTACAATAGGTGAGGTTGACAAAGTACATTATGGAACAGACAATACAAAAAGTCCAAATAATTATGTACGGCGCACTCAAGCATTTGTGTTACGATTACAGCCACATAAGACAGTCATATGGCCGGGCTCCTTTCTAGAAATACACTTACCAACTGTGATAAATCCTGAAGACACCGTAGCTATTGAACCAAACGCAGAAACTGTTCCTGTTGACAGCAAGTGGCCATACCCACAGATCGTTGAAGCTGTTGGAGGACGTATAAGAGTAGTCAATGATACCAACGAACCAAAGCTCATACGTCAACATGATCATGTTGGGTTTGTAAGAAATACAACTTGCCCCCAGACATTATACGTTATGAGGAATGAGAAATTGCTCTTAGCTGGATTCTTTAGTGCTAAGCTGCGCAAACACCAAGTAAATTGGCTACCATGTGAGATAGAAGCTCTTAGTATTGCAGCCGCAATAAAACATTTTAGTCCCTACATAATACAATCTACATCTAAGTCATGTGTTTTAACAGACAGCCAACCGTGTGTTCAGGCAGTGGAAAAACTATGCCGTGGCGAATTCTCAGCTAGCCCGAGAGTGACATCATTCCTGTCTATTGTTAGTCGTTACCAACTCAGCGTCCGCCATCTTGCAGGTTCAGCAAACGTGCCATCCGACTTTTCAAGCAGGAATGCACCAGAATGCAATGAGCCAAACTGTCAAATTTGCTCATTCATATACACCACAGAAGACTCGGTTGTTCGCTCAATACATATTGAAAACATCATAAACAAGTCAACACGTCTACCATTTACAACTCGGTCATCATGGTTACAGATCCAGTCAGACTGTCCAGATCTCCGCCGAACACGTGCTCATCTTAAACAAGGCACGCGTCCTTCAAAAAACCTCACCAACATCAAGGACGTTAAGCGTTACCTACAAACAGCCACTATTGCAAAGGACAATTTAGTAGTAGTTAAGCGCAGTGACCCCCTCTCAACCTCTTCAGAACTTATAGTGGTCCCACGCTCCGTACTAGGTGGATTAGTCAGTGCTCTACATATTAAACTGGACCACCCAACTAGACACCAACTTGAGCTTGTCATGAAAAGGCACTTCTTTGCTTTAGACCTGCATAGTGCCATTGAACGGGTAACTTCACAGTGTCATTTATGTGCCTCATTGCGATCTTTCCCAGACTGCGCATCCAAACAGACTAGTGTGGTGCGTGAAACTGTAACAAGTTACACAAAAGCTTGTATCATCACCGACGAAAGAAGGGACACAATCCGTGAAGCCTTAATGTGTATGTGTACAGAGTTGCATCCCTTAGATGGTCCCCCAGCTATTATTCGTGTGGATCCTGCACCTGGTTTTATATCTCTTCAGTCAGACACTTCATTACAAAAGTTGAACATTGTTTTAGAGATCGGGCGCGTTAAAAACATTAACAAAAATCCTGTCGCAGAGAAAGCTATCCAAGAGTTAGAACATGAAATACTACGCTATGAACCCGGAGGAGGCCCAATCTCGAAATTAGACCTTGCCATTGTTGTCGCAAGATTAAACTCACGTCTACGAAAATCTGGTCTTTCGGCTCGCGAGTTATGGACACAGAGGTCACAGTTCACCCATGATCAACTCCCCATTTCTGACAGAGAGCTCATTCTACAGCAACACGAGTCCAGAAATTTGAATCATCAACACAGCGAAGATTCCAAGTCGAAACATCACCGCCACAGGCCATCAGATCGTGTGTGTAGGTGATATAGTGTATTTGTTCTGTGATAAAAGCAAGTTGAAATCCCGTAATCTTGTGGTTTCATGCGATGGAGAGTGGTGTTTTGTGAAAAAGTTCTCCGGTAGTCAGTTACGTGCCTCTAGTTATAAAGTGAAACAAAGCGAGTGTTACCGTATTCCAAGTGATTTCAGTGATATTCATTCCGAGCATTCGTTTGTGCCTTTTGATCATAGTCATATGTCTGATGACGAGAGTGAATCTAGTCCTACAATCAGTGAACGCCCGTCATTAGTTACAATTCCAACAACATTGTCCACACCTGATACCAGTCAACAAGACGTTGCTCCCATTCCTATCTTGATTGGTGTACCAGGACCACCATCATCTCCAGGTCTCGAGAACACCGGTGACATTCATGATGACAGTCATAACATACAAAAAAGGCCACAACGCATCAGAAAGCCACCGGCTTACCTATCTGACTATATTTAGTAGGGAAACAACACTACAAACAGTGATTACATTAGGTTATTTGAGTGAACATTGATAGTATGTCCTAGCAGTGAGGCTAGCAGAACCAGTATTTCAGTTTATGTCAGTTACTAGTACCTATAATTTGGAAGTGTAGTGATTATGTATCACTGTTTATGACAATTTAACTCTTCAGGTAGAAGTTTGTAGTACATAGTTTTGTTTCTGTTTGTTATTTCTAATTACTATATGGATAATAGTTTGGTTTATTATAACAGCATCTGTGCTTACCTTTAACACTACTGTTTATCATATAATTTCTCGTCTAGTATTACTTGCTTGATATTGTATCATGAAAATTAGCTTGACATTGTATCATGAAAGTTATACTGAATAATGTTCAGTATTTGAATACTGGAATTAATCTTTTAAAGAAAAAGAGGTACCGCCAGTATGTTATACTTGTTGGTTATTACACGGTTACTTCCCTTGTCTGATTCTCCGCCATTGACGTGTTAAGGTCGCGTAATTTTACTGATTAAACAATATGTTTATTAAACCATTTGTCTGGTGTCTTTCTCGTTCTGGCGCTGAGATTTTTTAGAACGTCATTTCTGATTTACTTGCCGACATTCCAGGTGCCAGGAACTTGTCGGATGACATTATTGTTCATGGTAAGACCCAATCTGATCATGATTGTATTTTGAGATTGACTTTGGCCAAACTGCAGAGCAGTGATGCCAAACTCAATAAAGAGAAATGCATTTTCTCTGTGAACAAGATAACTTTCTTTGGTCACGTATTCAGCGACGTTGGTATTTCTGCTGACCCAGATAAGATAAAGACTATAGTAGGTCAAATTGCGCCAAAGAACCCAAGCAAGGTAAGATCATTTTTAGGTATGGCTCAGTATGTAGCTAGGTTTATCCCACATTATGCAACTATGTCCGAACCGCTTCGTGCACTTACTAAGCACGATACAACGTGGTCATGGACCGATAGAGAACAGTCCGCTTTTGAAAATATTAAGAATGCCCTGGCCAGTGCTGATACTATGGTATACGTTGATCCTAACAAATCCACTGAAATTATTGTTGATACTAGTCCGGTTGGCCTGGGAGCCATACTTACCCAAGACGGTAAAGTTGTTAGTTATGCAAGTCGTGCTCTGACAGAAGTTGAACAGAGGTATTCCCAGACAGACAGAGACATGCTTGGTGTGGTCTATGGCATCGAACATTTTCACTTATACCTTTTTGCATCCACGTTTACTGTGGTGACTGATCACAAGCTACTTTTGGGTATTATCAAAGGTCAGAAACCCACAAATGCACGCATTGAACGTTGGCGATTACGGTTGATGCCTTATCAGTTCACATTAGTGTATAAACCAGGTAAAGATGATCTTAACCTTGCTGATTACATTAGCAGACACCCGTATGAGAAACCTAAAAGAGATAATGTAGGTGAAGCCTATGTTAATTTCATTACCAAACACTCAGTCCCTTAAGCCATGAGTCTTGATGAAGTACGGTTGGCAACCGAGAAAGCTCAGGTCCTTCAGAAGCTCATGTATGCAATTCAAACTGACCGATGGCATGACCCTGAATTGTCCAGTTTTATAAGATTTAGAGATGAGGTTTCGATTTGTGGTGGCATTATTTTGCGTGATCACCGATTAGTTATTCCTCCATGTGTGCAGGATAAAGTGATCCAGATAGCTCACCATACCCATCAAGGCATTGTCAAAACCAAACAGTTAATTGGGGAAAAGGTTTGGTCCCTGGAATAGACAAACTGGTTGAGGAAACTGTTAAGACGTGTATCCCGTGTCAAGCGTCATATCCGGACCCAAACAGACGTGAGCCTCTTTGTCCAACTCCCCTTCCCACACAGCCATGGTCTGAAATAGCCATTGACTTTGCAGGACCCTTTCCCTGTGGTCAGTACTTGTTAGTTGCTATTGATGAATATAGTCGGTTTCCAGAGGTGGAAGTAGTCAATTCTACAGCAGCAAATGTTGTGATCCCGCGACTTAGCTCTATATTTGCCCGTCATGGTTTTCCAATGGTTGTGAAATCTGATAATGGTCCTCCTTTTCAAAGTAAGGATTTCGCAGATTATGCTGAATCCTGTGGGTTCAGACACAGAAAAGTTACCCCCCTTTGGCCTGAATCCAACGGAGAAGTTGAGCGTTTTATGCGCACATTAAACAAGTTTGTTCGAGCATCTGTAGCGGACAACAACGATTGGAAATGGGAACGTCCTTGTTTTCTCATGCATTATAGAGCAACACCTCATTGCTCCACTAATGTATCCCCGTTTGAATCCTTTACAGGCAGGGAAATGAACATGGGAATTCCAGAGATTACCAGTGTGTCCCAAATACCGGTTCATTCTCGCATGACATATAATGACGCTGTCAGTAAGGGCAAAATGAAGCTGTATGCTGACAAGAGACGCCGTACAGTTACATCTCCCCTTAGTCCTGGTGATTCTGTTCTTGTCAAGCAGCGTAAAACAAACAAATTAACACCTCCTTATGACTCTACCCCATACACTGTTAAAGAGAGAAAAGGTAGCATGTTTACAGCTGAGCGTAGTGATCATCAGATTACACGCAACTCCTCGTTCTTTAGACCAATACAAATAGACATTTCAGCTCGAGATGATGAGGAGGAGGAGAGAACTCTACATGAAGGGAAATACCCATGTCTGATATTTCTAGTCAAATGTCCAGTCAAATGTCAAGTCCAGTGTCTAGTCATGTGTCTACTAGTCCATTGCAGAGACCACAATGTGAGTATGAGCATAACTCTGAGCATAACTCTGTTTCTGAATCCTGTGCATCTCCTGCTAGTCCTATTTCTAGTAGCAAATCAATGTCTCAAGCTGTAAGGAGAAATCCATCACGTTCTGTAGGAATACCAAAGAGATTCAATGATTATGTTTTGAAATAAAATGTTATTAATGTGTATTTACTGGATTATGCATATGAACAGTTTTCATTTTGGTAATTAAGAGGTAGCTAGGAATATTGTCAAGACTTAAATACATGTAATATTTTACAATTTATACTGATGTAGTTTTAAGTTCATTGTTTGAAGAAGAATTGATAATATTAGTTAGGATTTTGGAACTAATTTTGAAGTTAGCTAAGTAGATTTTAAGTTGTTAAAATAAGTGTGTAAGTAACACTTTACAAGTTGTTGTTTAACAATGTAATTACAGTCTAGATAAGATGAATTTTTGAATATAAATGACACTGTATTTAATTGGTGATAACCATGGATGTTGACCGTTAAATCTCAGTTACATAGTGTTTAGGAATAAAGGACTTAAATAGTCAGCATTATGGAAGTTTCAGTTGTGTGATTGACACATCGCCACAATTATGATAACAAATAGTTTGAACTGTTCAACTAGACGACTGAAGATTTTCTCAATACAATGAGTGTTTATTCTTATATGGAGAAATGTATATCTTACTGAAAAACTCGTTCAATATGGCAGTATGAATTTGTTACTGATAATTTCTTCTTGTTCAAGTTTTCATTCAAGGTTGGGAAGAGTGTAGTGTTTCACATATATATGTATTTCCAGTGCTTTGATTGTTGTTGTTATCATGCTATAGCTATTATCACGGGGCGCACAACACATGCTTCCGCCCAGTAAGTCATACTGTCATGTCTCATGTTTGGATGTCAATGAATGAATAAAAGGCTGTACACATGAGCTGTGACTCTTTTTCATTTCCTAATAACGACACAACAGTGACAATGCTACAAAAACCGACCAGTACTCTTTATGCTTATATGTTTCTACTGCGTTTTCCTCGTCAGATAATGCCTCAATGCCATGAAGTAATTAGTATTAGTAAATACAGAATATCTTTCGTTCCTATAAAGGATACATCTAAAGAAGAAATGCTCCGCATCTTCAATGCCATGAGTACAAGAGCACGCAGGAGAACCACGTAAATGGTTGAAGAAGAGGTCATTGTTCAAATTATTGCATCGGTTTCTAATACGAGTTTGATAACATTACAGCTTCTCTCCGCAGTTAAATAATATGAAGGTACTGCTGGGGATTTATAGGGTATTAGAATTACGTGTAGATAAATCGAGGTAATTCCATAATTGTATTGAATCCGGTATAACAGATCTGGAGTAGGTTTCAAGGCGCCTCGGCAAAGTGATAAAGTTAGAGCTATAATCGTAGTGGATAGTCATTAGTATCTTCAATAGTTGGCGGGAAAAGGTCATGTAGGTAACTTGGAAGAAGCCCGTGTATTCCTTTATACACTCTAGTATTAATTTCTGAATAGATCTACGATCTGCAAGTGAAACCCAGCCAAGTGGAATGGGTCAACCCTGTCACTAGGCGAGCAGCTTCATATTTGAGTTTCTCAATTCTTTTCATATTGAGTGCAGCTGTTCCAAACTATTGGTGCATATTCAAGTAATTGTCTTAGATAAGATATGTAGATATTGTTTAACGTTATACGTTTATATTTTAGCATTCTCATTAAGCCTAGTAATTTTGAAGTGGGGTAGTAATATTGTTTATATGCGAATGCCATGATCCGTCGCTGGTTAACAATACACCTAAATGTTATCGAAAAATAGGGATGGAAGATCTATATTTCTGAGTGAGAAAAACATGACATCAGTTTTTTTTGTCGGGGTTAAACTTAACTAACCAATGATTAGCCCAACTAGATATTAATTCTAAGTCAGAATTAAAAACCTTTTCCATGACCTCTGAATCCGATGCAGATACAGCTTTGAGCTTCCACGTATTGCTGAATACTGTACTTAACATGTAGTGTTTCTTTAATTAATATGTTTTCTATGTCATTGTATATATGTTGAGGGTTTTATTTGTATTAGCCATGTGTTATGTAAGCTCCCTCGTAAAATAAAGTCATTATTATTTTTATTATTATACAGCAAGAATACTATCATCAGCGAATAATGTAGTGGCACGTATGAGAGAATCGGCTATGTCATTAACATATATATTAACAAATACTCATTGCGAGCGATTGTGGAGATAGTCATGAAACTCCAAGTTGCCTTAATTTGAATAAAAGACCGTTATGCCAACTCGGTCAAAAGCTTTAGAGGTGTCACATAATACCATACATGTTGCCTTTTTTCATCAAAAGCTGTACATATTTGATTATAAATAATATCAGATCTATAAGTTGATACACTGTGGAATGACCGGGCAGAAAACCTGACTGATTCTTATAAAAATAGATCATTGGAATTTATGTGATTGTAAATATACTTAAAAACGACTCTTTCCATTACTTTTCCGACACAGCTTATTAACGATATTGGCCTAGCTGTAGTTAGACCATAGTGAAATATCTCCTTTTTTTTGAAGAGTGGCATAACGTTAGCTAGTTTCCATTGAGTTGGATACCAATTTAAGATAATTGATCTGTATTAGGGATGACAACGAATAGCGATTTTGTTATTCGAATATTCGGTCGGGAAGATATTCTGTTTTATGCCCTTCGTCATATCTTCTTCCTGTAAATTTGGCGACGACTCAATCAGTTATTGTTATCGTCCACTGTACACGCTACCATTCCCGATGAGACTTAAGTTAGTATACCAAATTAATACCTATGCTACTATATATAATAATATGAAGAATTCTATATAAGAACATGCTAAACTTTATTCAAATTCAATTACTTGGAAACATTTCAATGTGTACTAAATGCCCATAAATGTCAACGGGTAGTACCGTACCGTACGATCTCACCATGCGTGCACATTCAAACTCAATGTCACAACCTTTTTGAACGTTGTTCTTTTAAAAATAATAATGTTGTCAACAAGAGAAGTGGATAATCTGTTCCTTAGCTTGTTGATAAGTAGACCAGTTGCGGAGAAGATGCGTTCGGATGGGACTGACTTCTCGTTGTCGTACCGTTTCACAATGCGAGCACGAATATATTCCTGAGTAATACGCTCGCTCTCACTAGCGGTAAATTTCCTGGAAGTTTTCACAATGAAGTCATTGGCACTTGCTTTTTAGAGTCATATGAACTGCGTTCCGTTGAAGTGTGTTTGTTTTTCAAGTGGTTATTCAGATTTGATGTTGTATCCGAATATGTTAAGTCCATTTTGCACAAATTACACCAAGCAGTTTTTTTATTCTCAGAGCGAGTGAAGTATTTCCAAACGTGTGACTGAGCAGTCATTTTGAATTTCTAGTTGTTGACGATATATCATAAATTAAGCATTAACATTTAATGAGGACACCATAAAAATCATATTTTAAATAGTACTTTTGGGTAATATTGAGCAGTTAATTAAATGTTTTAAATATATATGGGCGTGAATGTTGCTGCAAACTTTCAGTAATATTTCAAAGGTATTTTCTCAGCAAAACAATTTTAAAATCATATCAAAGACTCCCGATATTTACCCAGCAGCAACAATTTGCAACAAATTAGTTTGCAATATTGAATTGGTTCAATCAGTAATATAGATTAACATGTTTATAAATTAAACAATAAAATTCAAACAATACCTACCTTAGAACCTACTGTAATTATCCAATTCCATGGCAAGTGTCAATTAACACCTGCCGTGGTTGCGATCACAACGTGGTTTATTCACACCTCGGGCGATTTATTTTGTATTGTAACTTTGTAAGGTTTATGATATATTGAAAAGAAAACAACAACGACGTATCTGATTTTATGACAGTTTATTTAAATTTTGCAAATATATTTTTTTCTCTCAAATATTCGAATACTGTAATAATATTCGGATATTCGGACGTTTGGTCTAATATTCGGGTATTCATTGCCATCCCTAAATAAAATACAAAGCGGTTTAGATTTTTTGGAACAACATTTTAGCATTTTATGACTGATGTCATCAGGATCACTTGTTAGGTTTAAAGCTCAGTTATCTAAAACGCCAATAACATCTCCTTGCTCAGTGATAGTAAAATTGGAAATAACTGAATTACTTTATTGATTAAATTCGGGATGTGTGAGTTAGAGTCATCTACCGTTGATATGGAAAAGAAATAATCATATAAGTGTTTTTGTCAGAAACCGCAGTTTCATGGTTTTCACTATTGAAAGGTGGGATTTGTTGATCGTTATTTGAATGTTCGTTGACAAGCATTTTCACTAATTTCCAGTATTGTCTAGGATTTGAAGAACTTAGGTCGTTCATGGAGAATTCGGGAGTATTATAGAATTGTTCACGTGGATGTTTTTCATAATATTTACACGATTCCAATGATTTGTATTTTTGCCAGTCGGAATATTTTCCGGATTGGGAAGCAATTTTCTTTGAACGATCGCGTTGACGAGATGCTTTACGTATAAGTGTATTATACCAGGGCTTATCGTTAGGTCAGATTTGTACTAATTTGGTTGGAATACAGAATTTTACTAGTCCTAAAAACGTGTGTTCGAATATTGTGATGGCTACATCAATAGATTCATTACTCAGAGTTGACCAGTCAATTGAATTTATTAAGTTATTTAATTTTGTATAATCGGCCTGTTAGTAATTCCAAACTCGACGACGAGTATAACACATGTTAGACTGCAAACTACTGTTAACATAGACATAGGTACCAAAAATGGTTGCTAATATGTGGGGTATGTGGGGGTGTTCGATGAATACCAGAATTTAATGAAGTGACATAATTGGTGAGTGCTATTACGTCAATTAAAGTATTAGTGTTAGTAGTAATGCGCGTTGGTTAATTAATTAAATGTGTCATGTTATTAATTATAAGTATATCACGTAATTCATGATTTGCTGTATTTTACTGATCTTCATTAATGTTACCAACTTCTAGGTATGCTACATAACGTATTATGACCACATTTTTATAATATAATATAAAACCCACATACCAGTTTATTACAATTCATAATAATAAAATACGCTAACTAACCATATTTAGCAAATAATGATTTTGTATTGGGTATTATCATAACAAATCATTTCTTGTGTCTTCTGGAGTCCCACAGGGACCCGTACTTGTACCCATGCTTTTCCTAGCCAATATAAACGACCTCCCTCAAAACAGCAGTTCCAAAGTCCGTATCTTTGCAGATGATACTGCAGTCTATCTATCAATGACATCTGCAACTAAATCGGTCACACTACAAAACGATCTTAAGAGATTAAAAGAGTGGGAGTTGGAGTAACCCCTCCAAATGTCACGTTATCCACGTTACCAGAAGGAAACATCATATTCCCAGTCAATATAAACTCCATGGAGTCCTACTTGAGTCGGTCTCCTCAGCCAAATACCTTGGCGTGGATATCTCAAATAACCTGTCGTGGGACACTCACATAAAAAGGCCAACTAAGAAAGCAAACCAAACATTAGGATTTCTACGTAGAAACCTCCAGGTCAAATCCGAACCCCTTAAGTCCATGGCTTACCAGACACTAGTGAGACCTCAGCTGAAATATGGCTCCGATAAGAGCATTGAGGAGAAGAATTATATAAGACTCTGTCTTCCATTCTAATCCTGTTTCTCTATTCTGATTATGCGTGGTGTATGCATTGTTCAATATGTATTATATTGGGAAATAAAATATGTTTAAACTAAACATTGATAAACCCAATTGTGTCCAGCGAAGAGCAGCCCGTTGGATAAAGGCTGACTTCTATCGTACCTCTAGTGTTACAGACATGCTACATTCCCTAAATCTACGCAGACTAAATCAACGGCGTATCGACAATAGGTTATCCCTTATGTATAAAATTCGTAATGATCCTGTTGCTATCCCCATTGAAACTTGCCTAGTTCCCTTCTCCCGTCCTGCTCGCCATTGCCATTCCTTAAGCTATAGGTTAATTACAGCAACTATAGACTACTACACGTTTTCCTTTTTTCCAAGAACAGTCTATCATTGGAACCATCTCCCTCCTGACATTGTCCATCTCCATACCATAGAGCAATTTAATACGACAGTTTGCCACATTGATCATGCCAGTCCCTAGCTGTTGCGCAGCTGCTTTTAAACTGTTACCACAACTTATTTTTCATTACTTTCTTATAATTATGCTTTTAACTACTCATACTTTTTAATTTCTTTGCGGTTTTTGACGCTCATGTCTACATCCCTCGAGGGGTTCGACATTAGATATAGATGGATGGATGCATGGATGCATGTGTAGTAGGGTCAGTTTTAGCCTCCATACTTTAAACCAGTTATTCCTTGTAGATATACACGATGTGTAATGGTCACTGAGACGCAACCGTGCGTAGCGAGTTTAACTCGAGGATACGTGTATGATCGATATGTAGCCTGGTATTCCAACGCAGTCACTTCCAATATCGTATGATAGTCGGACGTCTTTTTATAAAGAGAGCATTTTATAATATAGTTTATCATAGAAGTCTTCAAATGTATTATTCAGTTGTCACCAGCACCAGTGAGTGAGTGGTTGAATGTGTAGCGGACGGTGGAGAATAGCGAGAAGTGTTACAGAGACCATATCTCTGCAATCAAAGCATTCGAGAGCCTTGTTGTCAAAGGAGATTAAATAGAGTGATGAAACTTATAGGGTGTTGTCCTTCTACTGATCCCCCAGAATACGAACCCTACCACACATGCATGTATGGATGGATGGATGCATGGATGCATGGATGCATGCATGCCCAGTCCAGAGTTCTCTGGTTCTTTTACGTAGGGGTTATGATCGCCCAGAATGTGAAAAACGCTACAAAGTCATTATTTCTGGCCAGATTGTTGCCAACTTTGGTCAGTTAACATATTTTATTATTATGAACCGTAATAATAAAAATGTGGTCATAAAAAGTTGTTTCCGTAGCGAAAAGTGAAAACTTGATTTCGCTAGTTAGTCATACCGTTATGATCATGTCATAATTATAGTACAATGTATATACATTTATCCAGATATAGATAGTGTGTGTGTGTTTTACGTTTATTTATCGTCGCTACCGGTTGCCCATATGAGCGACGCCTCCTGAAGATATTAGTCATTTTAGAGTTTGGAGGATAGTGCATGATACAGACATAGACCCATTCCAGAGTCTCCTATGGTTCTTTTACGTGCACGGTGTAAAGCACCGACACGAGAACTCGGTTTAACGTCCCATCTGAAAGACTGTTAATTTTATTAGGGTCAGACGGGGGATCGAACCTGCGATCCCTGGATTACCAGTCCAACGTGTTACCACTGGACTACAGATCCGTCTGTATATAGATAGTGGAGGCCTATGAAGTATTAAATAACCGAGTCGTGCCATATAAACTCGGATAACGAGTAGAAATCATAATGAACGCGCTTTAGTTGTCGAACTACCTCGTTATATAAGCTACTTCCGTTTCCTGGCGTGGCTGCAATTGGATGCTGAACAGTTGAATCTGTAGTGTGAGGGAAAAAAAAAATTTGTCTATGCCAATGGAAGGAAAAGTAAACGATACCAGGGAGAAACTAGTAGGATTTTGTGATCCTTCTTTCACTGAAATTCGTAAGGCTTATTATGTTAATTTAATATCGTCAAGCAAGTCTTGAAGTACAGAACTTTTTAAGTCCATCCCATCCAAACCAGTGCTCACGGAAACTATTTTTAACAGACAGGCCCAGGGCTTGTCCCCTCTGAAAATGGACAGTCCTCAATTTAAAATGGACAAACCCTGATTTAAAGTGGCCAGGGTCTTTCAGTATGCATGTTATAATATAACTTATATCAATATGGGTGACTTTCTAGTATACAGTCCAGGCCCTGAGGTTATAAAACATTTCTCAGATCTCAAACTCAAGCTCAAATGATCTGATTGGTTGATTCTGAGTGTTACTGTCATCTGAACCAATCAGACGCTTGAGACTGAGTTTGAGAGAGATTGGAGTAACGTTTTATAACCTCCAGGCCTGGTCTGTGAACTTATATCATCTTCCTGATGAAAGTATTGAGTGGCACACGCATTGTGTTAGCTGCTTGCCTGGTGTGCCCTTATTGGATCTAACCGGAATTGACCCATACCTGTCAGAGGCGTATGATGGTTCTGGAAAGTGGTCCGGCCAAATTACTATCTTCGCCAGGGCCCGCAGGGCACAAGGGCCCGAAGGGCCCGAGTCGCTAGGGGGGTCCGGGGGTATGCCCCCCCGAAAATGTTTTGATACTTAGGTGCTCTGAAACGCGTTCTCCTGTATTCTGGTGAGTATTTTTGGAAGTTTTTTTTTGTCAGTATTGTGTGGCATCATCGGAAAAGGGAACCTAAAATTTGAGTCCGAATAAAAAGTGATGCCCGTTTCTGATTCAAATAGCTTTAATATACAACCAGACCCCAAAACACACACTGACAAATTCAGCGAAACAGAAAGTTATGCTATAATATTGGTGTTCATGTATTTTGGCCTATATTAGTTTACAAGATATATTCATTATCTGTAGGGACCGATGCTCATTTAAGTCATTAACGGTGTAGTGGTAGTAGTTAGTAGCGGCATTTGAATGCCCGCTACAATTTATTGGAGGTCGGTTGGTGTTACATGTAGATTACGACACTTTCAATATACATTGTACATGTAGCGTGTGAAATGCGCTATTGTAAATCAGTATTTAGACTTTACTGCGATATTAGACAACTCGCGAAGTTAATCCACGGAATGTCAATTTATGGATTAGTTTGTGTTTTTACGTCTTTCATGGAGACCAGTGTCCGTGAAAGATCTGACCGTACAAATCGGCCAAATACTTCCAAACGGTGCTGTTCGTTGCCGGATACGAACTCGTTCGCGATGTCTAACATGTCCAGCTCACCTGCCTGATATTTGTAGGTGTACACCATCATCAGATGATTTAACCTGTTCTGTGACATGGTAGTACGCAGGTACGTTTTGACCCGCCTCAGAGCACTGAATGAACGTTCACTCGTCGCATTAGTTGCCGGCATAACTAGGATTAACTTCGCGAGCTTCATAACCTGGCCAATCAGATCTTTTTGGACATGTGACAATGGTCGCAGATAGGATACGATGTCCGAGAGTGAGGAGCTAGAGTCCTTCGGAACATTGAACTGAAGGGTTGTCAGTTGCATCTTCAGCGTGTCTGGTTCAAAGTCAGCCCCATAGAACTGTGAAACAACCTCCAACTCGTCAGTAAAGTCATCACCATTTGAAGCTTTCAAGAGCAGCTGTTCGCTTTTGGCGTATATCCGATAATCTCGTTGATCGAATCGATCAGTTATGGCAGACACAATGAAATCCAACGCTTCAAAGTATATAGGCCGATAGTATGCTTCGGAAGTTTCTGGGTATGTTGGATCTGCGCTACCCTCCTCAAACCGACGGGGTGCTTTCCGTCGTCGAGGTAACCGTGGTTCATCAACGTCGTTGTCAGCAGCACGTTTGGTTACAAGGGACCAAAACAACGCGAACTCGCGCTCTGTTCTTAGTCCTTTCAAGGTGTTGATGGTCATTGCAGCTACAGATTGTCCCTCGGCAGCAGACAGTTTTCTCGTTTGCAGTGTAGCACTCAAATTATCCGCATGACGGAGGAGAAAGTGTCCCAGATGCAGACCAAAATAAAAGTCGAACCTCGACATGTAAGTATCAACACCACGGATTCGCGCTTTCATTTCTGTGTCGGAAGTATTGTCAAGTGACCATTCCCATAGTTCTCGCAATTGTGGGTAATTATCAATAATGCTTTTAAGGGCATTGGCCCTAACGGTCCATCTAGTCGGACAAAGAATGCGTATGTTTGCAGTACGGTCGTCTTCTGTCATTCCTGATTTGATTTTTGTCAGATGGGCATCGCGTTTGGGTGATTTTTTAATCAACTTAGTTATCTCGTGTGTGATTTCCAGTGCATCTTTCATGAGTTTATTGTTCTTAATTGAGTCTGCACACGCTATACTTAATGCGTGGCCGTAGCAGTGACTGTATAAGCAACGTGGTTCGTCGTCTTTGATCCGCTTCGCAACACCGCTCTTCTCACCACTCATGGTACTGCATCCGTCATAACATTGACTCCGCGCTTTTTCAATTGGCAAACCAAGTCTCATAAGGATATCTTTGAGTGTGTGAGTTATGGTCTCAGCGTTTGCACATGGAATATCAACCAATCCAATGTAGTCTTCGTGAGCTTCCAGATCATCGTCAACCCACCGAATACACGTAACCAATTGTTCAAGGTTTGATAAGTCTGTACACTCATCCGCAAGAATACCGAAGAATTCACTGGATCTGATGTTACTCGCAATCTCTCGCAACAGATCATTTCCGAAGATTCGCAAAATCTCATTCTGAATTATAGGACTGGCATAATTGTTTCGCTTTTTCTGAAGCCAAGAGGCAAACTGGGGATCATCATCTGCTAACAGCTGGCACAATTGAACAACATTTGATTCACCTTCATCATGGCCGCGAAGAGCAAGTCCTTGTCTGCATAAGAACCGAAGACACGATACTATTTTCAAAAAGTTTTTTCGATTTGTGATTTTTTCCTGTTTGTGGATGGAAGATAATTCTTCACCCACGTCAAGGGATGGTTTGATAGACCGCTCTAGTGCTTCTTTATGACTGTCACTTAGTTCATGTGCATGAAACCCCCCTCTCTTGCGACACCCGTCTTTCCAATTTGTATATCCACGACAAATAAAAGACTGGTCGATTGCCTGAGAAGATAGTTTTTTATCTTTATATGCCGTGGAACAAATGTAACAAAATGCGGAATCATTTTCTTCGTCATAGTGAATCCAACCCCACTTTCTAAACCACTCAGACTGAAATGATCTTGTCACTGGATTTTTTAGTCCAAATGTTCTTTTGGGAAATGCTATTTGCGGTTGGTGCGGTTTATATCCAATTTCAGGCAGCGATGCCGTTTCCGTGCTACTTGGAATATTAGCTTCAACAGAACTTGTCTGAATGTCAACACTTGAAGATGCATCAGCGGTATTAAGGTCAGAAGTTGACGCTTCAGATTCTCTGCAAGGGAACAAAAGCATATTCAGTTATACGAGTTGGGAAATGTGATGCTAGTCTGTGATGCACACCTGTGAAATATATGAGAAGGCGTTGAGCAGAGCAGAAAGTTGATGTTTTTTTTCGTAGAACATAACCATTGGCATGGTGGGATAAGAAGGGTATGATTCTGGTATGAAACGTAATTTCCTGAATTCTCAGCATATTTTATTATAGTTCGGACACGGTAGGTCAAGGCCACCCGAAACACGTGGGACGGTAAGTACTCAATGGCAGTAAGGTACAGTTGAAGTTTGGTGGAAGTGGGACCAGCAGACACAGAGATAATTATATCTTCATCAAAAATGTTGTCCTACAACTTGCACGAGACCCATATTTTCCATGTATTTTGAACAAAATTGAAAATTTGGCCAGGGCCTCCGGCCTACCCTATGTAATTCTTGTTTTAGGTGAGCATAAAAAATATTTCACAGGCGAGACAATAAAACTTGGACGTGATAAGGTGCTGATGAAGTTTGCTGGCATTAATTAGTAAGTTACTGAACTTCAGAAGTTATGAACATAAGAATAGACAGAGAAAAATGCAAGGGTGCTGGTCAAAACGTACCTAAGTCAAAACGTACCCACTAAAAAAAGTCAAAACGTACCCTCTGAGAAGTCAAAACGTACCCACTAAAAAAAGTCAAAACGGTACCCTGTGAGAAGTCAAAACGTACCCACATTCAAAATAAAAACATAAAATTAAAAAAGGAACTAATATGTTTACAAAGACCTTGTGGGCTTCGTTTCACGAAAAATAGATTTTGACATGGGTGGTGTGCCTTATTAGCGCAAAGGATATTTCATGATTTTCATCCAGCGTGCCTCCGTCACCACTATTTGATTTAAACTTATATTTCAAAGGATTACAAAGTTGACATAATTCTAACTCTTTCAATAAAAACTGTCGTCGTATTACTGAATCACTCTGTATTCACTTAGAAATGGGAAAGTACTTGAAATAGTCCGTTATTCTGCGTTTAGCAGACATCACGATTCTGTTTTTGTTGTTGTTGTTGTTGTTGTTGTTGTTGTCCTCGAGGTCCCGGCGCTTATTTTTACGACCTGCACAGCTGCTGAATTTTCGCGTTTACTTCTTACGGCCAACGTAAATTTATGGAAGTGCAATTGAAAAAAAAGAGTTTGATATAGCCCTACTACAGTCGGGTTCCGTTTCCCAAGTCTGTATGCGTCTCGTTTGACTTTCTATACGTCAGGCAGTGTATATATTATTTTCGAAATGTGTTTATTAAAAAAAAAAAAAAAAAAAAAGTCCGAAAAGTGGTCCGGCCATGGCCGTACGGCCGGACCCGTAGATACGCCTATGCCTGTAGTAAACCAGTTGTCTGCCAGAATAGGAAATCTCTCACAGTAGATGCAAAAACACGTTAACGATGGCAGTAACGAAATATACAATTAGCAGGAATCTTGGGACAATTGACAGTAATATTGACACTATGCTTGGGGTTAAATTTGATCTTCAATTTAAGAGTATTCTTTTCAGCTCTAGTTTACTGCCACCTGTTTTGTGGGATTACTACCTCTATCCCTAACCATACAAAACATCGTGCGTGTTATGTCATCAAACTGTAGCCATGGAAAGTTTCTTTCCACGATGTTTCCACGACTGCTGAAAAACTCTTTTCCGTTTTTACTGTCACGTTCGTCGTTGTTCAATATTGTGTTTACATTTTCTACTTTCACTTTCATTTTGGATGACCCGTAAGAAATGTCAACATGTTTGTCCACTTGACATCTGATGGAAGTTCCATCTCAATTATGCTAAATATCCTATCATATCTCGCCGCTAATTTGCTAATTAATCCGTCTTTCATGCATTGTGCAGACAAAGACCACACAATTTATTTATGGATATTAATAAAGGTATATCCCCGATACAGCCAATCAGCGAGTTGTATGCTAATGTATTGGAGGTTTCTCAGCATGAGCAATTAGTGAAGTCATTATTTATTTAATCGCTTTATTGGGGGCTATAATTTAGGTGTTGCAGTAGCTAATCATTGAGACCGCCTCTGTGGTCGAGTGGTTAAGGTCGCTGACTTGTATATCACTGTAACCTATCATCTCTGATGGTCACAGGTTCGAGCCCCGCTCAGACCGTGTCTCATCTATATGAAAAAGTTGGCAGTTTCTTACGGAGGTTGGTGCACCAAGTACTGGTTAACCACTCGAGCTTGCCCAGGAAAGGTGTTGTTAGGTAAACTGCCCGTCGCTCAAATGGGAAACCGGTAGCGACGTTAAATGAACTTAAATAAAATCAAAAAAGCTAATCATTAATGTGCTGTAAACAGATGACAAAAGAGGTATAATTTAGTCACAAGGCCCGATTGTTGTCTCCAAGAACGAAAATCACACAACATTAAATTTTCTAAGGGCCCGAGATTTGTTTAGACACAGGCCCGCCGGCTTGTCAGATTTAAAGAGAGAGACAGGCCCGACTTGGATTTTGAGGGGCCCCGGGTATCGGGCTGTCCTATTTTTCGAGCACTGCAAAAAAGCATTAATCCTGAAATAAATTCTTGCTAATTGATTTATAAAAAAGTCACCCTCCCAATTTTAAAGGATTTTTGGGTCCATTAAGTCGTTTTGTCATAAACTCGAATTTCATTTTCCCTATGGGAAGTGGGTAGTCTATTCCAAGTATTTAGACTTGAAAAATGTGACATTTTAATATCAAGGCATTATCTAATTATTAAGTCTACTATTAAGTCTAATCGCTAAACCTCAATTACGTGTAGCATATTTTATATTCTAAAGAGTCGTTTGTATAAATTAAAATTGCTAACAAGATGAACACACATACCGTTGTTTGAATTCTCTCGCCATTCCATTTCGTCCATTTTGAATTTTTTGGTTATAACGAAAAGCCGCCAAAATAGAAATCATTAGACGAAATTGTTTTGAAAATTTACCTCCCATGCCATTACGGTGAACCTAATAAGATTTCGGCTAATATCCAATTGTTCATACGCATGAAATGTACTAACAAATAATTCATTCGGATTTCTTCACACCTGTCAATTTCAACCGGCAAAATCGTATGCACAAATTTTAAATGTTGTTTATATCTATATTTATGATTATTCTTAACACCAATGTTCAAATTTATAACCGTTTATGTCCGGAAAGCTTCAAAATATTGGTCAGAAATCCCGCCCTCGGATCAGGGCGAATCCCGCCCTCGGATCAGGGCGGAAAGTGCTATGCGAAAATGAGCGATAACACCTCGAAATATCACAAACCAAAATTTATGTAGAGGTCTTATATATAGGACTACATGTATGGCTAACATGTAACATTTTACTATCTTGTTCGTTGACGGGCATTTTTCAAAGTCTAAATGCTAGACCTCAATTACGCGTAGCATATTTTATATTCTAAAGTTGTTTTTATAAATTGTTAGAAAGATGAACACATATACCATTGTTTGAATTCTGCACAGTCTATAAGTTTCTTGACACAATATTATACAAGTAATCAACGTTTAAATATCATGGGAGAGTTAAACCATTCCATTTCGTCAATTTTGGATGTTTTGGTTATTATGAAAAGCCAAAATAGAAATCATTAAACGAAATTGTTTACAAGATTGAACATTGCGGTGAACCAAATAGATTTTGTTCAATATCAAATTGTTCACACGCATGAAATGTACTAACAAATAATTAATTCGGATTTCTTTTGTGAGGACGCCGGCCATTGCACAGAAACGGTGGGAGAATCACACCTGTCGATTTCAAGCTGCAAAATCGTATGCACATAGGTAAGACAATATATTTTAAACGGTGTTTATATCTATATTTATGATTATTCTTAACACCAATGCACACATTTATAACCGTTCATGTCTGGAAAGCTTCAAAGCCTTGGTCAGAAATCCAGCCATCGGATCAAGGCAGAAAGTGCTATGTGAAAATAAGCTTCAAAGATAAGACCTCGAAATAACAGATCGGAAAAAAATTATGTAGATGTCTTATATATAAGTACTACAGGACTTGGACAATAAATGGAAACGAGAAGGTAATCCCAACATCTTGGCATTCTTCGGCATCTGACAGTCTCGTCAGACTATGGAATTTGCGCCCGTTGAGTCTAAAGATGAGCACCGTCTGCTGTGGCTGTACACTCCATGTTGAGCCTACATTGAGGTGTAGCTGGAGTGTCCTCTCCAGGGCGCTAGCCTGGGCACGCTGAGGAGATACTGGGTCCCCCTCTCAGTCTGATCTGATGTGGTCCAAAGGAAAGGTAGACCAATACATTCTTATATATATCAATGCATCTTGGCATAGACGTGTAAATATGAAAGAGCTGTGTGAACATGATATCAGTGTAAAATGTCTACAACAAATATCTATATAGCAACAATATAGTATAACGGAGAACATATAAATCAACATAACCGACATACCAGCTACATGTAAATGTATCATCCTTTTAGATTTTGATTGAGACGTGTGATGTGTGTTGCCATTCATGCTAACAACCAATGTGAAAACCAGTTAAGTACACAGCGTTCCAAAAGCATTTCACAGAAAAATGCCTGTAGTCTCGCAATATATGTTGCTCGATATGCTACCAAATCCATCTAAATCCAAATCCATTAAATATAATCCATAGTTATTTTACATTATAAAGGAATATTCACACACAAGACACATTTATACGAACATTATTAATAGTAGTCATAGTTCAGTAGTACACAGAAAGTCTGACTTATTGGCTCCAGTCTGGCTTCAAATACTTGATGATACATATATGTGGTTGTAAAACAACAAATAAATTGCGTATTAAATACATAGTAAAAATTAAAAACACATTTATATTTCCAACCTTTCATTTCTTCTGATACCACATCCATTGTGAAGAGGTATTCAAATCAGCCTGAAACACACCAAGAATATTCAAACTATAATGTTTCAAATAGCTGCAGTGCTCACCTGTGAATAATGTCACTGTGTTTACACACTGTAGTCCTCTACCAAATAATACAGTATACCAACCTTCAGTTTGCAATGGCCTGAATTCTTATACCACATCTTTTCTACACATCACTGGTCTGACGTCTTCTCAAGTCACATAATTTCTCAAAAAATCACAAAAACTATACATTGCCTTGTCATGAAAATGCATTTTACCAAAAGAAAAAATTACTATATTAGTTATTGGAACAACATTTGAGTGAACAGCCGATGCACTTCTGCCTATTTACGTATATACAATCTTGTAAGCAATATATATTCCAGAGACACACACATTATGAACGACTCAATGATGCTGATGTATACGGAATAGTCATCTAGAATGTGATCTAGGGTGTGAGTCTGTGTGCTCTGGACCATGAGGTCATTGTTTGCCATATACATATATATGCCCAGAGTGCTCTGTACCATGAGGTTGCTGTTTGCCATATATACATGTACATGTATGACCAGAGTGCTCTGTACCATGAGATTGTTGTTTGCCATATATACATGTATGACCAGAGTGCTCTGTACCATGAGGTTGTTGTTTGCCCACCAAGCTCTCCATCTACATGTAGGGTATGACCAAAGTGCTCTGTACCATGAGGTTGTTGTTTGCCATATATATGACCAGGGTGCTCTGTACCATGAGGTTGTTGTTTGCCATATATATGACCAGGACCAAAGTGCTCTGTACCATGAGGTTGGTGTTTGCCATATATATGACCAGAGTGCTCTGTACCATGAGGTTGTTGTTTGCCATATATATGACCAGATTGCTCTGTACCATGAGGTTGTTGTTTGGCATATATATGACCAGAGTGCTCTGTACCATGAGGTTGTTGTTTGCCATATATATGACCAGAGTGCTCTGTACCATGAGGTTGTTTGTTTGCCAACCAAACTCTCCATCTACATGCAGGGTATGACCAAAGTGCTCTGTACCATGAGGTTGGTGTTTGCCATATATATGACCAGAGTGCTCTGTACCATGAGGTTGTTGTTTGCCATATATATGACCAGATTGCTCTGTACCATGAGGTTGTTGTTTGGCATATATATGACCAGAGTGCTCTGTACCATGAGGTTGTTGTTTGCCATATATATGACCAGAGTGCTCTGTACCATGAGGTTGTTTGTTTGCCAACCAAACTCTCCATCTACATGCAGGGTATGACCAAAGTGCTCTGTACCATGAGGTTGGTGTTTGCCATATATATGACCAGAGTGCTCTGTACCATGAGGTTGTTGTTTGCCCACCAAACTCTCCATCTACGAACCTCAGAACAAAACTACCGATATTGTTCCTCATATCATCATCATTGTGATTCATTTTGCGTTTATGCGTAGTGTCGTGGTTTATTAGAATGCGCCGTGCGGCCCAGTACTTCCGGCTTCAGCATTCGAGGTTTCTGTTGGGGTTACCTCACCCTTAGGCTAGGACTTTTAAGGCGGTCCATTCGCCTGATGCACCCGTTGTGGGACACGTGGAGTATTTAATAGGAGTAGCTGTGCCATGTGCTATCCTGCCCCGTCCTTGTAGGTACACCGCCATATGGGCCGGGACTGCTTATTTGATTCACAGCTAACCCCCATATCTGAGGGCCGTTCCCCTATCCGCCACCTGAGGACCCGCTGGGTAGGGAATGGTCGCCCCACTACTGAATTGGAAGCAGCATGGACCTAGGTTCCTCATATAAGATGTAGACATTCGTTTACATGGTACACACGAAATAAAATACATAGCATTATGTTTACAACATATGCAAATAACAGATGATACTACGACAAATTGTAAGTTATTTATTTATTATTATTATTATATATTTGTTTCTTTGTAACAGGAGAGCAAACAATTAGCCAGAGTGAAACCAACAAGCCGGGCCAAGTAGTCCGGGTGAAACCAACAAGCCGGGCCAATTTGAACGACTTTGATCTGTGTTTGATAAGACGTGTAATACACGTTAATCTGAACGGAGTGCTCCTGTGGCTCTACGTGATGTCGCAGATAAGAACAACACATGGCATTGTAATAACCAAATCGACTCTTCATAGAGCCGTGCTTAAACTTGGAGTTAGGTAAATCTAAATATTTGCAAAATACAATATAATATGGGTTGCATGGACCTCTGTCAACCTACATCCCTGTTGTTCTAAGCTGTGTATATTACACTGAAAGGCCTGTGGTCACAATTAAAGAAATAAGACGGTGAGCTTTAACGACTGAATTAATTATATGGTTTATTGCCCCCATAGAATAACCGAGATCTTGTGATGGTGCTTTACACTGTACACGATAAATAAACATAAAACAATACAATACAATACAAAACATTTTATTGCATGAAAACATATACAATGTTTTATAGCAAAATACAAACTGTGATATAATGAGAACAACATGTTATAATTTTCTGAAGAGATCTAAACTAGGGTATAAGAAGTGCTGAGCATAAAAGTTGAACAGAGGTAAGTTGAAACAATATGGGTTTGTTCATATAAATTATAAGCACTAGTTTGGTTTTAATTACGGCGTACGCAATATGTTGGCAAGATATATAAACTTTGATAGATTATATAAAACTTTTCTTGACCGAGATTCTAATATATATTGAAATTTATGTTGTGTTGGCCAATGACAATAATAAGGTCTAAAATATCGTGTTCTTAGTTCTTGGAATTTAGGGCACACAAGCAAAAAATGAAATTCATTTTCCGTAAGATTCATATTACATGATTTGCAGATTCGTTGGTTACGTGGTATGTTTTCATATCTACCTGTTTCTACTAGTAAATTATGAGAAGAAGTTCTAAACCTGGAGAGCGCATTTCTATACTTTTTATCAATTGGATATTTTAAATAGTTTTCGAGTTCAAAATCGTGTTTAAAAATGCAGTAAGATTCTAAGCGTGGTGAATTATTAATGGTAGAATACCAACTCTGTAGATACGTATCAAGAATACGTTGTTTTATAATAGGGAAAGGAATATCTATTTCTAGTTGCTGATTCCAAATATTAGACAGACCGGTTTCGTTCAATATTACTTTCACCTGCGAAGCCCAATTACATCCTCTATAGCTACGACCGGAATCGCTGTCCTGTTTTAAAAATAAATACGTTTTCTTTACTAATGAAGAATTATTTATTTTTAAAATTTTAATCCAGTATTTAATTATATGTATCTTTCTAATTATGTGCATGGGGACACGCCCTAATTCGCCATAAATAGCTGCAAGGTTAGTCGATATTTTGACACATAAAAGCCGCCTTAAAAATTTAGTGTGGATTTGCTCAATGTCTGCGGCATCATGTATGCCCCATATTTCGGCGCCAAAATTCAAAATAGATCCTACCAGCGAATCGAATAACTGCATCTGTCGTGAAATTGGTAGTTCTATGTCCCGCAAGACAGAGAATAGATTATATAATGAGAAAGATGCATGTTGTGCTAAAGATTTTTGCGTTCGGTACCAGTTTCCATTTTTAAAGAGATTAATTCCCAAATATTTGAATGATGTAACCATTTCAATACGATTATTTCCAATGATGAAGTCATAGCTTGTGGGTCGGCCTTTCTCAAAAATCATTGCCTTTGTTTTTGAAATGTTGATTTTCAAACCCCATATCTGGCAATAGTTTTCAACGTCTGTTAACATTAATTGAAGTGTTTCAGGTGATGTCGCGAATAGGACCTGATCATCTGCATAAAGAATGAGAAAGTACTTAACTTCTTTACACTGTACACGATAAATAAACATAAAACACACAAATGCACACATGTAGGTCGTATGGCGACATTCCAGCTAGTATTGTGGAGGAAGACCCTGTATATCCCTCAGACCTACCGCATGCTGGCTGGATAGCTTCCTTACTTGAAAGAATTCGACACCCGGTCGGATTCAAACCTACAGCGACAAAGGTGCTTTGAACTCAACAACTGCAACCACTCGGCCACGGAGGCTCCATTTAATAAAGTATGCAAAATCTTGTTTCTACATCCATTTCAAAATTGTCCATTCACTTATATATAGAGTGTATGTCAAAAATAAAGTTTACTGGTAGGTACGACATACGACCAACTCAAGTCATATAGGAAATTAGTTGAAGCAAATAGGTCAATCCGGTATCAAAATGGTACATCAAATTAAAGAACTCTTTAACCCTTTCAACACCACAGACCTCTAAATTGGCTTACAAAAAAGTGTAGATCCAGATGAGCCGGCTCGTGACGCGAGCCGTCTCATCAGGATCTACACTTTTTTCAAGTAATATAACTATTTTTAGAAAAATAATTACCCATTTTGATAAATGAACTGATCCAAATGTAATAATGTTATTAATGTATTGGTCTAAAAATAGCATGGACCAGTCCATGTCAGTTACTCGGTGTTGAATGGGTTAAGGAGGAATTAATATAAGTTTTCTGAAAACTTGTTTTCCAATTCAAACCATTCACAATTTATGTAATTTGTAACATTTTTTGTGTTATACATGTACATTTATTGGAATAAATACTGTTTAAACCAAATAAATCTTTATACAGATCCCTGAACGTATTGTTTTTTGTCTTACAGACTCGCACAAAATGGGATAGGCAAGCGATTTGCCGGGAAGGAGATGCATGACCTCATAGCAAGCTGACATAACCTTTTGAGAAATGTGAAGACGGCGAGAGAGAATGGGGATGTAATTGTGTATGTTGATGAGACGTGAGTGAACGGTAATCATTGTGAGATGGGTGAGTGGAGCGATAGTATTGTGAGCGAGACGGCAAAGTTGTTGGGAGATAGAGAGGTCCGTGCAGCAAATGTGTGTCTTCTTGTAAAGGTAAGCACCTTATTATTCTCGACGCCGGATGCAGGGATGTTGGCTTAATTCCAGGAGTTGGAGAGATGTTCACAGCTAATAGCGATTCGTGTGAAATGAATCGTGAACATTTCTTCGACTGGTGGAAGAATACCATCCTCCTAGTTCTACAGAGGCTGAGCACAATTGTCATAGAAAACGCTTCTTACCATGCGATACGGACAGACGGCCAACATCAACTAGTAGGAAGGCAGACAGAGCACTGTGCCCTCGAGACCGATGGATTGAATATACGAATGACATGTTATATGTTGTATTATATGTTATGTTATATTTCGGGTTTTACGCCTGCATCAGCACCATTTGGGGCTATATCGCTGGCGGGCAGTTTACCTAACAACACCTTTCCTGGGCAGGCTCCAGCGGTTAACCAGTACTTGGGTGCACCAACCTCCGTAAGAAACTGCCAACTTTTTCATATAAATGAGACACGGTCTGAGTGGGGCTCGAACCCGTGACCATCAGTGATGATAGGTTACAGTGGTATACAAGTCAGCGACCTCAACCATTCGACCACGGAGGCGGACTTGAATGACATGCTGAAGGCTGAACTAATGGAACTTGTTTGCAGGGATAAGTCTCGTCCAAAGTACATTGATGAACTTGCTATGGAAGCTGGACACAATGTTCTTCGTTTGCCGCCCAGGCACTGTGAACTAAGCCCAATTGAACTTGAAAATGAAGTGTCATGTAGCCAGACATAGCTCTTTGTTTACTGTTGATAATACCAAGGCTCTCTTCATGGAATCCCGTGACTACCCCAGACTATTGGAATAAGTGTGAGGACCATGTTATTACCAAGATTGAACAAGAGTTATGGCGAATCGATGGTGTACAGGAGGACGAGAGTGCTCCTGTAATAAATTCCGTTGATGAGCAAAATAATGACGATGCCTATATGTACACTGACGATAATGACATAGAAGAATTGACGGACGGACAAGACATACCAGATGGTACTGGTGCTAGTTCTGAGAGTGAGGATGAGGTGTAAATAAGTTGTGAGGTGTGTGGCTTGAATGAACCTAGTGATGGAGAGAAAGAGAAACTAGACCGTTGATGCATGCGAGAGATGGTATCATTGTATTATACAATGTATATATATGAAAACTGTTGATGAAGATTAAAGTTCTTGTTGTTGATGATGCCGTATTATTTTACATACATGTCTTTAATCATGTTACAAATATAAATGCAATTTATGTTTCCGTTTATCTGTGATCCCGATGTGCAATATGAAAACAGCTGTGATACATTGCATATATTATCTAATGAGAGACATTACTGGTTTTTCTATTACCTCCCTTGATGGATAAAGTCAGATTTATCCCGAAATGTATATTGGTCCTTTTAGTTGGAATCCTTTGTTTTTACTGTTGTCGTCCTAGCAGATGTTGCGTTTGGATAAATGTAATTTGATCAAAAATCATGCTAATTAATTGAACCAATGTTTACAGTAAGGTATCCATTGGACATGCTAATGGCTATCTGTCAAGATTTAATAATTTCATAATTATAAGACGAGAATACGGATGAAAATGGAAAACATGTAGTGCAAAGGAAACAATAAAAACAGAGGAAACCAATTAAGAGGACCATTATACTATTAGGAGTATTCAGGGGCAGTAACTATGTTTCTCATTGTTATATTGATATATACAGTCATACATATACTTAGGGCCACTTGTAAGCCGACACTTATACAACAACAACAACAATTACTTTTAATAGTGTCAGGTTACATATTTAACAACAATACTAATTAAACTTTATAATATTGTGGGTTTAAATATACATGTATGATATTTCTTATCTGGGGACAGTAATTGTTTACAGCGATTTACATAGGTCAATAGACATACAATATAAGATATAGGTAACTAGTGTTTGTGTAAGATATGGCATTTACTATTGATTTACATAGGTCAATAGACATACACTATAAGATATAGGTAACTAGTGTTTGTGTAAAATATGGCATGTACTATTGATTTACATAGGTCAATAGACATACAATATAAGATATAGGTAACTAGTGTTTGTATAAAATATGGCATGTACTATTGATTTACATAGGTCAATAGACATACACTATAAGATATAGGTAACTAGTGTTTGTGTAAAATATGGCATTTACTATTGATTTACATAGGTCAATAGACATACACTATAAGATATAGGTAACTAGTGTTTGTGTAAAATATGGCATGTACTATTGATTTACATAGGTCAATAGACATACAATATAACATATAGGTAACTAGTGTTTGTATAAAATATGGCATGTACTATTGATTTACATAGGTCAATAGACATACAATATAAGATATAGGTAACTAGTGTTTGTATAAAATATGGCATGTACTATTGATTTACATAGGTCAATAGACATACAATATAAGATATAGGTAACTAGTGTTTGTGTAAAATATGGCATGTACTATTGATTTACATAGGTCAATAGACATACAATATAAGATATAGGTAACTAGTGTTTGTATAAAATATGGCATGTACTATTGATTTACATAGGTCAATAGACATACAATATAAGATATAGGTAACTAGTGTTTGTGTAAAATATGGCATGTACTATTGATTTACATAGGTCAATAGACATACAATATAAGATATAGGTAACTAGTGTTTGTATAAAATATGGCATGTACTATTGATTTACATAGGTCAATAGACATACACTATAAGATATAGGTAACTAGTGTTTGAAAATAAAGAAAGCCACAATAAGGTACAGAATATTGGGAATATACCTTTAATAGTAAAAGGTAGATTGGAGCATGGGAAACACACAATTCTCGTGGAAATAAAGTGGTTTGCTGCAGCAATTCATTAGTTTGAGGTATTTCATTCATTTATTAACCTAGTTATTCTGAATGGTTATCTTTTATTGGCTGAGTTTTCTGTGTGTTGAATGTACACAGGGTCAACTGGCCCACTGACTCATTATCAGTTATATTATGATTACTTTTTATTATTGCCGGGTTACATATATAACCGCATGACTAATAAAGCTTTATGATATTGTTCGTATTAATGTACATATCTGATATCTCTTATCTGGTGCATGATTTACATTATATAATTCGGTATAAAAGTAACGTGTTTGTTTATTATAGTGTCATCCCTATTTAAAGGGCCAGCCATTTCTGACTTATGAGACACCTCTTCTCATGAACATCAGTACTTCCCGAATCCTATGCTTGAATGCCTGGCGCCAGGCTGGTAGGCAATCGGTAACCATTATTTAACTGGCGGCTCACCAACCAACCATATCAGAACAAACCCCTGACGAGGGTCGAACCTTCGACCTCCACCTAGCTCTGTAGGCGGACGCCTTAACCACTAGGCCACGGAGACGGTATAATTGGATTATTTGTGAAACGATTTTGTTCACATTTGAACAATGAATAAATTAACATATCATACGTACATACTTTATGCTTTTCACTGATTTATACGTAGTCCAAATTAGAACAAAATCCGTTCCCAAATAATCCAATCGTACCGAATTATATAAGTGTTGGGTTAGAAGTGGCCCTAAGTGTATGTGTTAGCTGTCACCACGGTATACCAATGAATCCTCTGTGTCTGTTTTACGTTTATTTATCGTCGCTACCGGTTGCCCATATAAGCGACGCCTCCTGATTGTTGGAGGATAGTGCAATGATACAGACAGAGACCCATTCCAGAGTCTCCCCTGGTTCTTTTACGTGTACGGTGTACAGTACTGACAAGAGACCTCGGTTTAGCGTCCCAATGAAAGACTGTTAATGTTATATTTCTGAAGGCATGTCTACTATTCGGTAACGGATTAAGCATCGTCTTGACATGTGTTTTCAAAGTTTTCCATGTTTGTGAAATTGATTTTCTAATTTTGTTTAATTCCGATATCCTGTTGATTTTATTGATCAATAGTTCATCTGTGTATAAATATTATATTTATAACACCTTTATATTAACTGTTCTTCCTTGTCTGTCTATTGACACTTACAACACACCATATGTGCAACGGTTATTAAATCAATCCAAGTTAATTGAAAATACATGTGGTTGTTTTGCTTTTGCAATCATACAAACATGACTTGTAATTTGTAAACAACTTTATTATCATTTATATATTGTGGAAATCAGCTTCTCCAAACCCACTACATATAAACAAAATATAACCAACACTTGCCATGGTAACATATTGACAAGTGTAGTAGCGAACGTTATCAATGATCGTCTGTATGTGCTTCAACGGAAACAGCCGAGCTCTATACGGGGTAATCCTGTCGGATTTCCGATGTGACTACTCATAGTAAGCCGGTTGTTTAGATTAACCAATCGTCGTCCACTGGCCCGTGCCTCATGGACAACTGTTCCATTATCTGGAAACAATATTAACTTTGTGATGTATCGTAAATATGCCCATAACTTAGGTGACCAAAAACCGCCCGTATCTTCATTGTAAGTGCAATATCAGGAGGGAAAACCGCCCTTATCTTCATTGTAAGTGTAATATCAGGAGGGAAAACCGCCCTTATCTTCATTGTAAGTGCAATATCAGGAGGGAAAACCGCCCGTATCTTCATTGTAAGTGCAATATCAGGAGGGAAAACCGCCCTTATCTTCATTGTAAGTGCAATATCAGGAGGGAAAACCGCCCTTATCTTCATTGTAAGTGCAATATCAGGAGGGAAAACCGCCCTTATCTTCATTGTAAGTGCAATATCAGGAGGGAAAACCGCCCGTATCTTCATTGTAAGTGCAATATCAGGAGGGAAAACCGCCCGTATCTTCATTGTAAGTGCAATATCAGGAGGGAAAACCGCCCTTATCTTCATCGTAAATATCAGGAAGAAAAACCGCCCTTATATTCATCGTAAATATCAGGAGAAAACCGCCTTATCTTCATGTAAATATCAGGAAGAAAAACCGCCCTTATCTTCATTGTAAGTGCAATATCAGGAGGGAAAACCGCCCTTATCTTCATTGTAAGTGCAATATCAGGAGGGAAAACGCCCGTATCTTCATTGTAAGTGCAATATCAGGAGGGAAAACCGCCCGTATCTTCATTGTAAGTGCAATATCAGGAGGGAAAACCGCCCTTATCTTCATTGTAAGTGCAATATCAGGAGGGAAAACCGCCCGTATCTTCATTGTAAGTGCAATATCAGGAGGGAAAACCGCCCTTATCTTCATTGTAAGTGCAATATCAGGAGGGAAAACCGCCCGTATCTTCATTGTAAGTGCAATATCAGGAGGGAAAACCGCCCTTATCTTCATTGTAAGTGCAATATCAGGAGGGAAAACCGCCCTTATCTTCATTGTAAGTGCAATATCAGGAGGGAAAACCGCCCGTATCTTCATTGTAAGTGCAATATCAGGAGGGAAAACCGCCCTTATCTTCATTGTAAGTGCAATATCAGGAGGGAAAACCGCCCGTATCTTCATTGTAAGTGCAATATCAGGAGGGAAAACCGCCCTTATCTTCATTGTAAGTGCAATATCAGGAGGGAAAACCGCCCTTATCTTCATTGTAAGTGCAATATCAGGAGGGAAAACCGCCCTTATCTTCATTGTAAGTGCAATATCAGGAGGGAAAACCGCCCTTATCTTCATTGTAAGTGCAATATCAGGAGGGAAAACGCCCTATCTTCATTGTAAGTGCAATATCAGGAGGGAAAACCGCCCTTATCTTCATTGTAAGTGCAATATCAGGAGGGAAAACCGCCCTTCTTCATTGTAAGTGCAATATCAGGAGGGAAAACCGCCCTTATCTTCATTGTAAGTGCAATATCAGGAGGGAAAACCGCCTTATCTTCATCGTAAAATATCAGGGGGAAAACCCGCCCTATCTTCATCGTAATGCAATATCAGGAGGGAAAAACCGCCCTATCTTCATCGTAATAATATCAGGAGGGAAAACCGCCCTTATCTTCATCGTAAATATCAGGAGGAAAAACCGCCCTTATCTTCATCGTAAATATCAGGAAGAAAAACCGCCCTTATCTTCATCGTAAATATCAGGGGGAAAAACCGCCCTTATCTTCATCGTAAATATCAGGAGGAAAAACCGCCCTTATCGTAATTGCAATATCAAGAGGAAAAACCGCCTTATCTTCATCGTAAATATCAAGAGGAAAAACCGCCCTATCTTCATCGTAATTGCAATATCAAGAGGAAAAACCGCCCTTATCTTCATCGTAAATATCAGGAGGAAAAACCGCCCTTATCTTCATCGTAAATATCAGGAGGAAAAACCGCCCTTATCTTCATCGTAAATATCAGGAGGAAAAACCGCCCTTATCTTCATCGTAATTGCAATATCAAGAGGAAAACCGCCCTTATCTTCATCGTAAATATCAGGAGGGAAAACCGCCCTTATCTTCATCGTAAATATCAGGGGAAAAAACCGCCCTTATCTTCATCGTAATTGCAATATCAAGAGGAAAAACCGCCCTTATCTTCATCGTAATTGCAATATGAAGAGGAACAACCGCCCTATTTTCATCGTAAATATCAGGAGGGGAAAAAACGCCCTTCATCGTAATTGCAATATCAAGAGGTAAAACCGCCCTTATCTTCATCGTAAATATCAGGAGGAAAAACCGCCCTTATCTTCATCGTAAATATCAGGAGGAAAAACCGCCCTTATCTTCATCGTAAATATCAGGAGGAAAAACCGCCCTTATCTTCATCGTAAATATCAGGAGGAAAAAACGCCTTTTATCTTCATCGTAAGTGCAATATCAAGAGGAAAAACTGCCCTTATCTTCATCGTAAATATCAGGAGGAAAAACCGCCCTTATCTTCATCGTAATTGCAATATCAGGAGGAAAACCGCCCTTATCTTCATCGTAAATATAGTGAGGAAAAACTGCAATAATGCAAGTAGTTGAATTTTATGTCATTGTTGTTAAATGATACAGTGTATTAGTTTGTCTATTATTTTCCTTCATGTGCACGGCGATATGTGATATCTTAAATACATCAATACATACACGTTGATAATTACAAGATGTCAGTGACCGCGCAATATATGCTCGTCTTGTACCTTGACAATGATGAAATTTGCCGTCTTCGAGGAGAAGAATTATATAAGACTTTGTCTTTCATTCTAATCCTTTTTCTGTATTTTGATTATGTGTGATGTATGCATTGTTCAATATGTATTATATTGGGAAATAAAATAGGTTTAAACTAAATTTGTCGTGCAGATATTTATAATTATATTATCCCGATATGTTGTGCTGCATAGAGCTTATGAGTCATTAAAGAACCACATAGAGCTCCTGTCCGATAGAGCTTCCATGGACTTCAAAGCGTCGATATGCCAGATCCGCCCGCATTCAGCTCCCCTGTTTTCAACTACTAAATATATTAAACTACTGACTATTTCTTTCACCGTCGTCATCACCACCATCATCAACATCATCATCATCACGATGTTTGTGATGAGGATTGTGAACGTCATGATGATTATGATGATGATTATGATGATGATGGTGATGCTCACGTTATCCACGGTCATGGTCCAAGTTCAAACAGTTTCAAATATTTATATTTTTTAATGACGTTGAAGTTGATTGATCATCTGATGCCTCCGTAAGAAACTGCCAACCTTTTCATATAACACCAGATGTCTCCATAAGAAACTGCCAACCTTTTCATATAACACCAGATGTCTCCATAAGAAACTGCCAACCTTTTCATATAACACCAGATGTCTCCATAAGAAACTGCCAACCTTTTCATATAACACCCGATGCCTCCATAATAAACTGCCAACCTTTTCATATAACACCCGATGCCTCCGTAAGAAACTGCCAATCTTTTCATATAACACCCGATGCCTCCGTACGAAACTGCCAACCTCTTCATATAACACCCGATGCCTCCGTAAGAAACTGCCAACTTTTTCATATAACACCCGATGCCTCTGCAAGAAACTGCCACCTTTTTCCTATAACACCCGATGCCTCCGTAAGAAACTGCCAACCGTTTCATATAACACCCGATGCCTCCGTAAGAAACTGCCAACCTTTTCATATAACACCAGATGCCTCCGTAAGAAACTACCAACTTTTTCATATAACACCCGATGCCTCCGTAAGAAACTGCCAACATTTTCATATAACACCCGATGCCTCCGTAAGAAACTACCAACCTTTTCATATAACACCCGATGCCTCCGTAAGAAATTGCCAACATTTTCATATAACACCCGATGCCTCCGTAAGAAACTGCCAACCTTTTCATATAACACCCGATGCCTCCGTAAGAAACTGCCAACTTTTTCATATAACACCCGTTGCCTCCGTAAGAAACTGCCAACCTTTTCATATAACACCCGATGCCTCCGTAAGAAACTGCCAACCTTTTCATATAACACCCGATGCCTCCGTAAGAAACTGCCAACCTTTTCATATAACACCCGATGCCTCCGTAAGTAACTGCCAACCTTTTCATATAACACCAGATGCCTCCGTAAGAAACTGCCAACTTTTTCATGTAAAATGATGATAGGTTACAGTGGTATACACATCAGCGACCTTAACCACGGAGGTGGACACTTACTTAAAAAACTTGTCCTTTTAAGACTATGTTAATGATCTAGAGCGTGCATGGCCCCCTTGTATTGATGTTGGTATCTTGTATATAGTATTGACTGTTGACAAAATATGACCGTCCCAATACTTTTTTTTTGTGATGTAGATTGATTTGTTACATCTGTCTGCAGCTTTGATACAAGCCTGCTTGTATATAATGTAAACTGCAATCATTAGTTTCACTGCTGCATGTTATTGTGGTGCTTGCCCTATTAAGCAATTTCTAATGTAAAATTGTTAAGAGTGTGTATGCTTGAATAAATTGATCTATCCCATAATATTTACACCTGGCTTTCTTTGTCCATTAAAACAGAGAACCATATCCTGTTCCAAACGGAAAAGTGTTGCCCAATACCAGGGGACATTGCCATGCTTGCTCAATACCAGGGAACATTGCCATGCTTGCCCAATACCAAGGGATATTGCCATGGTTGCCCAATACCAGGGGACATTGCCATGCTTGCCCAATACCAGGGGACATTGCCATGCTTGCCCAATACCAAGAGATATTGCCATGCTTGCCCAATACCAGGGGACATTGCCATGCTTGCCCAATACCAGGGGACATTGCCATGCTTGCCCAATACCAGGGGATATTGCCATGCTTGCCCAATACCAGGGGACATTGCCATGCTTGCCCAATACCAGGGGAGATTGCCATGCTTGCCCAACACCAGGGGACATTGCCATGCTTGCCCAATACCAAGGCATAAAGCCATGCTTGCCCAATACCAGGGGACATTGCCATGCTTGCCCAATACCAGGGGAGATTACCATTCTTGCCCAATACCAGGGGAGATTGCCATGCTTGCCCAACACCAGGGGACATTGACATGCTTGCCCGGGGACATTGCCATGCTTGCCCAATACCAGGGGATATTGCCATGCTTGCCCAATACCAGGGGACATTGCCATGCTTGCCCGGGGATATTGCCATGCTTGCCCAATACCAGGGGACATTGCCATGCTTGCCCGGGGACATTGCCATGCTTGCCCAACACCAGGGGACATTGCCATGCTTGCCCAATACCAAGGGATATTGCCATGCTTGCCCAATACCAGGGGACATTGCCATGCTTGCCCAATACCAGGGGAGATTGCCATGCTTGCCCAACACCAGGGGACATTGCCATGCTTGCCCGGGTACCAATACCAGGGGACATTTCCATGCTTGCCCAATACCAAGGGATATTGCCATGCTTGCCCAATACCAGGGGACATTGCCATGCTTGCCCAATACCAGGGGAGATTGCCATGCTTGCCCAACACCAGGGGACATTGCCATGCTTGCCCAATACTAAGGGATATTGCCATGCTTGCCCAATACCAGGGGACATTGCCATGCTTGCCCAATACCAGGGGAGATTGCCATGCTTGCCCAATACCAGGGGAGATACCCATGCTTGCCCAACACCAGGTGGCATTGCCATGCTTGCCCGGGTACCAATACCAGGGGACATTTCCATGCTTGCCCAATACCAATGGGTATTGCCATGCTTGCCCAATACCAGGGGACATTGCCATGCTTGCCCAATACCAGGGGACATTGCCATGCTTGCCCAATACCAGGGAACATTGCCATGCTTGCCCAATACCAAGGGATATTGCCATGCTTGCCCAATACCAGGGGACATTGCCATGCTTGCCCAATACCAGGGGACATTGCCATGCTTGCCCAATACCAGGGGACATTGCCATGCTTGCCCAATACCAGGGGACATTGCCATGCTTGCCCAATACCAGGGGACATTGCCATGCTTGCCCAATACCAGGGGAGATTGCCATGCTTGCCCAATACCAGGGGAGATTGCCATGCTTGCCCAACACCAGGGGACATTGCCATGCTTGCCCTACCAATACCAGGGGACATTTCCATGCTTGCCCAATACCAAGGGACATTGCCATGCTTGCCCAATACCAGGGGACATTGCCATGCTTGCCCAATACCAGGGGAGATTGCCATGCTTGCCCAATACCAGGGGAGATTGCCATGCTTGCCCAACACCAGGGGACATTGCCATGCTTGCCCGGGTACCAATACCAGGGGACATTGCCATGCTTGCCCAATACCAGTGGACATTGCCATGCTTGCCCAATACCAGGGGATATTGCCATGCTTGCCCAATACCAGGGGATATTGCCATGCTTGCACAATACCAGGCGATATTGCCATGCTTGCCCGGGGACATTGCCATGCTTGCCCAATACCAGGGGAGATTGCCATGCTTGCCCAACACCAGGGGATACTGCCATGCTTGCCCAATACCAGGGGACATTGCCATGCTTGCCCAACACCAGGGGATATTGCCATGCTTGCCCAATACCAGGGGATATTGCCATGCTTGCCCAATACCAGGGGAGATTGCCATGTTTGCCCAATACCAGGGGACATTGCCATGCTTGCCCAATACCAGGGGACATTGCCATGCTTGCCAAAACCAGGGGACATTGCCATGCTTGCCCGGGAACATTGCCATGCTTGCCCAATACCAGGGGACATTGCCATGCTTGCCCGGGACATTGCCATGCTTGCCCGGGGACATTGCCATGCTTGCCCAATACCAGGGGACATTGCCATGCTTGCCCAATACCAGGGGACATTGCCATGCTTGCCCAATACCAGGGGAGATTGCCATGCTTGCCCAACACCAGGGGACATTGCCATGCTTGCCCAATACCAAGGGATAAAGCCATGCTTGCCCAATACCAGGGGACATTGCCATGCTTGCCCAATACCAGGGGAGATTGCCATGCTTGCCCAATACCAGGGGAGATTGCCATGCTTGCCCAACACCAGGGGACATTGACATGCTTGCCCGGGGACATTGCCATGCTTGCCCAATACCAGGGGATATTGCCATGCTTGCCCAATACCAGGGGACATTGCCATGCTTGCCCGGGGACATTGCCATGCTTGCCCAATACCAGGGGACATTGCCATGCTTGCCCAATACCAGGGGAGATCGCCATGCTTGTCCAACACCAGGGGACATTGCCATGCTTGCCCAATACCAAGGGATATTGCCATGCTTGCCCAATACCAGGGGACATTGCCATGCTTGCCCAATACCAGGGGAGATTGCCATGCTTGCCCAATACCAGGGGAGATTGCCATGCTTGCCCAACACCAGGGGACATTGCCATGCTTGCCCGGGTACCAATACCAGGGGACATTTCCATGCTTGCCCAATACCAATGGACATTGCCATGC
>CM026399.1:32584078-32716215 GCA_014843695.1 Archivesica marissinica
AACAACAACAACAACAACAACAACAACAACAACAACAACAACAACAACAACAACAACAACAACAACAACAACAACAACAACAACAACAACAACAACAACAACAACAACAACAACAACAACAACATCATCATAATCTTCATCATCATAACAACCGTAATAGTCGTTCATCAAAGAACTAGAAGATCATCACATCATTCCGTGTGCATACACAAATACTGAAAGCATTATTTCGCCGAGAAACGGATACGTATAATTGGTTTTTAATTTAAATTCTTAATTTGGGCTTTACTTTAGATTTAATTATTTAAACAACATTTTTAATCGAATTTCTTCGGCTCAATCGTTCACTAGACAACGTTTTGTCATTTTCTCATTCTTTAGCTTTCGCTCAATTGTAGTCGAATATTTATAGGCTTACGGGACATCATTTGTACTTCAAAATTCTATTGTTCCCTGTTTGCTCTTTATATATTTATTTCAATTACCGCGTTATCTCCGCGCTGATCTTCACTAGATGTCTAAATCAGTATAATAAAATCTACCGACTTTCCCGTCCGTCTTTTGTACAGACTATTTAAGCATATCTCGTAATGTGTTCATTACCTAATATTGTCAAATTTGTTTCAGATCGAATTCTCGTAATAAGAAAAAAGATCCAATTTATCATTGGTCTTTATCCTGGTGTTTTCCTTTTTAAAGTCCTATATGATGTGGAATGGGATTAAGTATCATGCCTTCTATACAGTAAAGAATTTTAGCGTCTTAACAAAGATAATGGGCGCATCTCTGAAGATGGCGCTGTCAGGTGGCCGTTCGTTTGCAACGGGTTGGACGAAGGGACGGCGTATGACGATAACCAGCAGGGGAGGGGCTTAAAACGGCATGGTTTTAGATAATACTATGGTATAAATACTTAAAATGCACAGCACACTTTAAATTATTTACATTTAAATTTTGTTAAATTGCTTTGAAAGCGAGGCTGTCAACAAACACTGCACGCGACAGGCACGCGACTGACGTAATTCTTAAGGTTTATATTTGCAAACAGAAAGTTGCAGACGATTTTTGGCATCGTCTTAAAAAGAAACAAAGTGGTTATAACAAGATTCGGTCTAACAGCGCTCAGTCTTTAATGGAACGTTCGTCTTCGCACTTCACAAATGTACGAAACATGAAGCAGGAATATCATGTTCAAACTGAATTACAAAATATGCCTTCTTGCATGTACGAGCACTCTCCACAACTGGAGGTTATGGCATCAAGTGGCCAAAGTACAAGAACTAAATTGTTTCGATTCCATTTGGCAAAAGAAAATGCAGCAATGGGTAATTGCCGTAGACGACTTGACTTTAACCAATCGTGCCAGACGAACTTTTACGGTTTGAAACCAGGACAGCAAATAACAGTGGCTAGGAGAAATGAACGAGAAAGAAATCGTGTTAAACTTATAAATATGACTTTCGCAACTCTTCGGGAACATTTACCCTTTGAACCAGAAACTACGAAAAACAAGAAAATGAGCAAGGTTGATACTTTAAAGGCCGCTATTGATTACATCAAATACTTGCAAGAGCTTGTTGATAATCATGATGCTGTACGCGCTGTGTTAAATGATACGTGTTCAATAGATGCTATGCAATTCGATTTGAGAACTTGTCCGACGAATTCACCGGAAAAATCACCAGTTGAATCTTGTATCATGTCAGAGATTGCATTCGATGGACTCAGCACAGAAGAGGAAGAATTATTGGACTTTGCTAGTTGGTTTTGAATTCATAAAGGTAGTTTATTTTTCCTTCGTGTTTTTTTAATTTGATAACCTAGTTCAGCATAATGTAACCTGATACAACACATTATATTTACTGTAAAAGTTAATATAACTAAACACGAAACTCAATTGATACAACTGCAATCCATCTCCATTTATTTCAGTGGAGTTTTCGTGTTCCGGTGTATCCACCTCTCAAGGTGGATTGCATACAGATGCGGTAGTTAGATATGCACATAATATATCAAATAGTTTAAATAGTGTCGTGTTCTATGGTATCAAGGAAATGAGCAAGACAATGAGACAAGACAAGTTGTATCTAATTGACAAGTTGTTGTATCTAGTTGACAAGTTGTTGTATCTAGATAACAAGTTGTTGTATCTAGTTGACTAGTTGTTGTATCTAGTTGACAAGTCGTTGTATCTAGTTGACTAGTTGTTGTATCTAGTTGACTAGTTGTTGTATCTAGTTGACAAGTTGTTGTATCTAGTTGACAGGTTGTTGTATCTAGTTGACAAGTTGTTGTATCTAGTTATAGTATCTAGTTGACAAGTTGTTATATCTAGTTGACTAGTTGTTGTATCTAGTTGACTAATTGTTGTATCTAGTTGACAAGTCGTTGTATCTAGTTGACTAGTTGTTGTATCTAGTCGTTGTATCTAGTTGACAAGTTGTTGTATCTAGTTGACAAGTCGTTGTATCTAGTTGACAAGTCGTTGTATCTAGTTGACAAGTCGTTGTATCTAGTTGACAAGTTGTTGTATCTAGTTGACAAGTTGTTGTATCTAGTTGACAAGTTGTTGTATCTAGTTATTGTATCTAGTTGACAAGTTGTTGTATCTAGTTGACAAGTTGTGGTATCTAGTTGTTGTATCTAGTTGACAAGTTGTTGTATCTAGTTGACAAGTTGTTGTATCTAGTTGACAAGTTATTGTATCTAGATAACAAGTTGTTGTATCTAGTTGACTAGTTGTTGTATCTAGTTGACTAGTTGTCGTATCTAGTTGACAAGTTGTTGTATCTAGTTGACAGGTTGTTGAATCTAGTTGACAAGTTGTTGTATCTAGTTGTTGTATCTAGTTGACAAGTCGTTGTATCTAGTTGACAAGTTGTTGTATCTAGTTGACAAGTTGTTGTATCTAGATAACAAATTGTTGTATCTAGTTGACAAGTTGTTGTATCTAGTTGACAAGTTGTTGTATCTAGTTGACAAGTCGTTGTATCTAGTTGACAAGTTTTTGTATCTAGTCGTTGTATCTAGTTGACAAGTTGTTGTATCTAGTTGACAAGTTGTTGTATCTAGATAACAAGTTGTTGTATCTAGTTGACTAGTTGTTGTATCTAGTTGACTAGTTGTTGTATCTAGTTGACAAGTTGTTCTATCTAGTTGGTGTATCTAGTTGACAAGTTGTTGTATCTAGTTGACAGGTTGTTGTATCTAGTTGACAAGTTGTTGTATCTAGTTGTTGTATCTAGTTGACAAGTCGTTGTATCTAGTTGTTGTATCTAGTTGACAAGTTGTTGTATCTAGTTGTAGTATCTAGTTGACAAGTTGTTGTATCTAGTTCACTAGTTGTTGTGTCTAGTTGACTAGTTGTTGTATCTAGTTGACAAGTTGTTGTATCTAGTTGACTTGTTGTTGTATCTAGTCGTTTTATCTAGTTGACAAGTTGTTGTATCTATTTGACAAGTTGTTGTATCTAGTTGACAAGTTGTTGTATCTAGTTGGCAAGTCGTTGTATCTAGTTGACAAGTCGTTGTATCTAGTTGACAAGTCGTTGTATCTAGTTGACAAGTTGTTGTATCTAGTTGACAAGTTATTGTATCAGGTTGACAAGTTGTTGTATCTAGTTGTTGTATCTAGTTGACAAGTTGTTGTATCTAGTTGACAAGTTGTTGTATCTAGTTAACAAATTGTTGTATATAATTGACAAGTCGTTGTATCTAGTTGACAAGATGCTGTATCTAGTTAGCAAGTTGTTGTATCTAGTTGACAAGTTGTTGTATCTAGTTGACAAGTTATTGTATCTAGTTGAAAAGTTGTTGTATCTAGTTGAAAAGTTATTATATCTAGTTGACAAGTTGTTGTATCTAGTTGACAAGTTGTTGTATCTAGTTGACAAGTTGTTGTATCTAGTTGACAAGTTGTTGTATCTAGTTGAAAAGTTGCTGTATCTAGTTGACAAGTTGTTGTATCTAGTTGAAAATTGTTGTATCTAGTTGACAAGTCGCTGTATCTAGTTGACAAGTCATTGTATCTAGTTGTTGTATCTAGTTGACAAGTCGTTGTATCTAGTTGACATGTTGTTGTATCTAGTTGACAAGTCGTTGTATCTATTTGTTGTATCTAGTTGACAAGCTGTTGTATCTAGTTGACAAGTCGTTGTATCTAGTTGACAAGTTGTTGTATCTAGTTGTAGTATCTAGTTGACAAGTTGTTGTATCTAGTTCACTAGTTGTTGTATCTAGTTGACTAGTTGTTCTATCTAGTTGACAAGTCGTTGTATCTAGTTGACTAGTTGTTGTATCAAGTAGTTTTATCTAGTTGACAAGTTATTGTATCTATTTGACAAGTTGTTGTATCTAGTTGACAAGTTGTTGTATCTAGTTGGCAAGTCGTTGTATCTAGTTGACAAGTCGTTGTATCTAGTTGACAAGTCGTTGTATCTAGTTGACAAGTTGTTGTATCTAGTTGACAAGTTATTGTATCTAGTTGACAAGTTGTTGTATCTAGTTGTTGTATCTAGTTGACAATTTGTTGTATCTAGTTGACAAGTTGTTGTATCTAGTTGACAAGTTGTTGTATCTAGTTGTTGTATCTAGTTGACAAGTTGTTGTATCTAGTTAACACATCGTTGTATATAATTGACAAGTCGTTGTATCTAGTTGACAAGATGCTGTATCTAGTTAGCAAGTTGTTGTATCTAGTTGACAAGTTGTTGTATCTAGTTGACAAGTTCTTGTATCTAGTTGAAAAGTTGTTGTATCTAGTTGAAAAGTTGTTATATCTAGTTGACAAGTTGTTGTATCTAGTTGACAAGTTGTTGTATCTAGTTGACAAGTTGTTGTATCTAGTTGACAAGTTGTTGTATCTAGTTGAAAAGTTGCTGTATCTAGTTGACAAGTTGTTGTATCTAGTTGAAAATTGTTGTATCTAGTTGACAAGTCGTTGTATCTAGTTGACAAGAAATTGTATCTAGTTGATGTATCTAGTTGACAAGTCGTTTTATCTAGTTGACATGTTGTTGTATCTAGTTGACAAGTCGTTGTATCTAGTTGACAAGTCGTTGTATCTAGTTGAAAAGTTTTTGTATCTATTTGTTGTATCTAGTTGACAAGCTGTTTTATCTAGTTGACAAGTCGTTGTATCTAGTTGACAAGTTGTTGTATATAGTTGACAAGTTGTTGTATCTAGTTGACAAGTCGTTGTATCTAGTTGACAAGTTTTTGTATCTAGTCGGTGTATCTAGTTGACAAGTTGTTGTATCTAGTTGACAAGTTGTTGTATCTAGATAACAAGTTGTTGTATCTAGTTGACTAGTTGTTGTATCTAGTTGACTAGTTGTTGTATCTAGTTGACAAGTTGTTGTATCTAGTTGGTGTATCTAGTTGACAAGTTGTTGTATCTAGTTGACAATTTATTGTATCTAGTTGACAAGTCGTTGTATATAGTTGACAAGTTGTTGTATCTAGTCGTTGAATCTAGTTGACAAGTCGTTGTATCTAGTTGACAAGTTGTTGTATCTAGTTGTTGTATCTAGTTGACAAGTTGTTGTATCTAGTTGAGAAGTTGTTGTATCTAGTTGTTGTATCTAGTTCACACGTTGTTTTATCTAGTTAGCAAATCGTTGTATCTAATTGACAAGTCGTTGTATCTAGTTGACAAGATGCTGTATCTAGTTAACAAGTTGATGTATCTAGTTGACAAGTTGTTGTATCTAGTTGACAAGTTGTTGTATCTAGTTGACAAGTTGTTGCATCTAGTTGAAAAGTTGTTATATCTAGTTGACAAGTTGTTGTATCTAGTTGACAAGTTGTTGTTTCTAGTTGACAAGTTGTTGTATCTAGTTGACACGTTGATGTATCTAGTTGAAAAGTTGCTGTATCTAGTTGACAAGTTGTTGTATCTAGTTAACAAATTGTTGTATCTAGTTGACAAGTCGTTGTATCTAGTTGACAAGTCATTGTATCTAGTTGTTGTATCTAGTTGACAAGTCGTTGTATCTAGTTGACAAATTGTTGTATCTAGTTGACAAGTTGTTGTATCTAGTTGTTGTATCTAGTTGATAAGTCGTTGTATCTGGTTGTTGTATCTAGTTGACAAGTTGTTGTATCTAGTTGACAAGTCGTTGTATCTAGTTGACAAGTTGTTGTATCTAGTTGACAAGTTGTTTTATCTAGCTGACAAGTTGTTGTATCTAGTTGACAAGTCGTTGTATCTAGTTGACACATTTTTGTATCTAGTCGTTGTATCTAGTTGACTAGTTGTTGTATCTAGTTGACTAGTTGTTGTATCTAGTTGACAAGTTGTTGTATCTAGTTGGTGTATCTAGTTGATAAGTTGTTGTATCTAGTTGACAAGTCGTTGTATCTAGTTGACAAGTTGTTGTATCTAGTCGATGAATCTAGTTGACAAGTTGTTGTATCTAGTTGACAAGTTGTTGTATCTACTTGACAAGTTGTTGTATCTAGTTGACAAGTTGTTGTATTTAGTTGGCAAGTCATTGTATCTAGTTGACAAGTCGTTGTATCTAGTTGACAAGTCGTTGTATCTAGTTGACAAGTTGTTGTATCTAGTTGACAAGTTGTTGTATCTAGTTGACAAGTTGTTGTATCTAGTCGTTGAATCTAGTTGACAAGTTGTTGTATCTAGTTGTTGTATCTAGTTGACAAGTTGTTGTATCTAGTTGACAAGTTGTTGTATCTAGTTGACAAGTTGTTGTATCTAGTCGTTGAATCTAGTTGACAAGTTGTTGTATCTAGTTGACAAGTAGTTGTATCTAGTTGTTGTATCTAGTTGACAAGTTGTTGTATCTAGTTAACAAGTTGTTGTATCTAGTTGTTGTATCTAGTTCATAAGTTGTTTTTTCTAGTTGACAAGTTGTTGTATCTAGTTAGCAAATCGTTGTATCTAGTTGACAAGTCGTTGTATCTAGTTGACAAATTGTTGTATCTAGTTGACAAGTTCAAGTTGTTGTATCTAGTTGCCAAGTTGTTGTATCTAGTTGACAAGTTGCTGTATCTAGTTGACAAGTTGTTTTATCTAGATGACAAGTTGTTGTATCTAGTTGACAAGTCGTTGTATCTAGTTGACAAATTGTTGTATCTAGTTGACAAGTTCAAGTTGTTGTATCTAGTTGCCAAGTTGTTGTATCTAGTTGACAAGTTGCTGTATCTAGTTGACAAGTTGTTTTATCTAGATGACAAGTTGTTGTATCTAGTTGACAAGTCGTTGTATCTAGTTGACAAATTGTTGTATCTAGTTGACAAGTTCAAGTTGTTGTATCTAGTTGCCAAGTTGTTGTATCTAGTTGACAAGTTGCTGTATCTAGTTGACAAGTTGTTTTATCTAGATGACAAGTTGTTGTATCTAGTTGACAAGTCGTTGTATCTAGTTGACAAATTGTTGTATCTAGTTGACAAGTTCAAGTTGTTGTATCTAGTTGCCAAGTTGTTGTATCTAGTTGACAAGTTGCTGTATCTAGTTGACAAGTTGTTATATCTAGTTGAGAAGTTGTTGTATCTAGTTGTTGTATGTAGTTGACAAGTCGTTGTATCTAATTGTCAAGTTGTTGTATCTAGTCGTTGTATCTAGTTGATGTATCTAGTTGACAAGTTGTTGTATCTAGTTGACAAGTTGTTGTATCTAGTTGACAAGTCGTTGTATCCAGTTGACAAGTTTTTGTATCTAGTCGTTGTATCTAATTGTCAAGTTGTTGTATCTAGTCGTTGTATCTAGTTGTTCAATCTAGTTGACAAGTTGTTGTATCTAGTTGACAAGTTGTTGTATCTAGTTGACAAGTTGTTGTATCTAGTTAACAAGATGCTGTATCTAGTTAACAAGTTGTTGTATCTAGTTGAAAAGTTGTTGTATCTAGTTGACAAGTTGTTGTATCTAGTTGACAAGTTGTTGTATCTAGTTGAAAAGTTGCTGTATCTAGTTGACAAGTTGTTGTATCTAGTTGAAAATTGTTGTATCTAGTTGACAAGTCGCTGTATCTAGTTGACAAGTCATTGTATCTAGTTGTTTTATCTAGTTGACAAGTCGTTTTATCTAGTTGACATGTTGTTGTATCTAGTAGACAAGTCGTTGTATCTATTTGTTGTATCTAGTTGACAAGCTGTTGTATCTAGTTGACAAGTCGTTCTATCTAGTTGACAAGTTGTTGTATCTAGTTGACACGTTGTTGTATCTAGTTGACAAGTCGTTGTATCTAGTTGACACGTTTTTGTATCTAGTCGTTGTATCTAGTTGACAAGTTGTTGTATCTAGTTGACAAGTTGTTGTATCTAGATAACAAGTTGTTGTATCTAGTTGACTAGTTATTGTATCTAGTTGACTAATTGTTGTATCTAGTTGGTGTATCTAGTTGACAAGTTGTTGTATCTAGTTGACAAGTTGTTGTATCTAGTTGACAATTTATAGTATCTAGTTGACAAGTCGTTGTATATAGTTGACAAGTTGTTGTATCTATTCGTTGAATCTAGTTGACAAGTTGTTGTATCTAGTTGACAAGTTGTTGTATCTAGTTGTTGTATCTAGTTGACAAGTTGTTGTATCTAGTTAACAAGTTGTTGTATCTAGTTGTTGTATCTAGTTCACAAGTTGTTGTTTCTAGTTGACAAGTTGTTGTATCTAGTTAGCAAATCGTTGTATCTAATTGACAAGTCGTTGTATCTAGTGGACAAGATGCTGTATCTAGTTAACAAGTTGATGTATCTTGTTGACAAGTTGTTGTATCTAGTTGACAAGTGTTTGTATCTAGTTGACAAGTTGTTGTATCTAGTTGACAAGTTGTTATATCTAGTTGACAAGTTGTTGTATCTAGTTGACAAGTTGTTGAATCTAGTTGACAAGTTGTTGTATCTAGTTGACACGTTGTTGTATCTAGTTGAAACGTTGCTGTATCTAGTTGACAAGTTGTTGTATCTAGTTAACAAATTGTTGTATCTAGTTGACAAGTCGCTGTATCTAGTTGACAAGTCATTGTATCTACTTGTTGTATCTAGTTGACAAGTCGTTGTATCTAGTTGACAAGTTGTTGTATCTAGTTGACAAGTTGTTGTATCTAGTTGTTGTATCTAGTTGACAAGTCGTTGTACTTGGTTGTTGTATCTAGTTGACAAGTTGTTGTATCTAGTTGACAAGTCGTTGTATCTAGTTGACAAGTTCAAGTTGTTGTATCTAGTTGCCAAGTTGTTGTATCTAGTTGACAAGTTGCTGTATCTAGTTGACAAGTTGTTTTATCTAGCTGATAAGTTGTTGTATCTAGTTGACAAGTCGTTGTATCTAGTTGACAAATTGTTGTATCTAGTTGACAAGTTCAAGTTGTTGTATCTTGTTGCCAAGTTGTTGTATCTAGTTGACAAGTTGCTGTATCTAGTTGACAAGACGTTGTATCTAGTTCACAAGTTGTTGTATCTAGTTGACAAGTTGTTGTATCTAGTTGTTGTGTCTAGTTGACAAGTCGTTGTATTTGGTTGTTGTATCTAGTTGACAAGTTGTTGTATCTAGTTGACAAGTCGTTGTATCTAGTTGACAAGTTCAAGTTGTTGTATCTAGTTGCCAAGTTGTTGTATCTAGTTGACAAGTTGCTGTTTCTAGTTGACAAGTTGTTTTATCTAGCTGACAAGTTGTTGTATCTAGTTGACAAGTCGTTGTATCTAGTTGACAAATTGTTGTATCTTGTTGACAAGTTCAAGTTGTTGTATCTTGTTGCCAAGTTGTTGTATCTAGTTGACAAGTTGCTGTATCTAGTTGACAAGTCGTTGTATCTAGTTGACAAGTTGTTGTATCTAGTTGACAAGTTGTTATATCTAGTTGAGAAGTTGTTGTATCTAGTTGTTGTATGTAGTTGACAAGTCGTTGTATCTAATTGTCAAGTTGTTGTATCTATTCGTTGTATCTAGTTGTTGTATCTAGTTGACAAGTTGTTGTATCTAGTTGACAAGTTGTTGTATCTAGTTGACAAGTTGTTGTATCTAGTTAACAAGATGCTGTATCTAGTTAACAAGTTGTTGTATCTAGTTGAAAAGTTGTTGTATCTAGTTGACAAGTTGTTGTATCTAGTTAACAAGTTGTTGTATCTAGTTGAAAAGTTGCTGTATCTAGTTGACAAGTTGTTGTATCTAGTTGAAAACTGTTGTATCTAGTTGACAAGTCGCTGTATCTAGTTGACAAGTCATTGTATCTAGTTGTTGTATCTAGTTGACAAGTCGTTTTATCTAGTTGACATGTTGTTGTATCTAGTTGACAAGTCGTTGTATCTATTTGTTGTATCTAGTTGACAAGCTGTTGTATCTAGTTGACAAGTCGTTGTATCTAGTTGACAAGTTGTTGTATCCAGTTGACAAGTTGTTGTATCTAGTTGACAAGTCGTTGTATCTAGTTGACAAGTTTTTGTATCTAGTCGTTGTATCTAATTGTCAAGTTGTTGTATCTAGTCGTTGTATCTAGTTTTTGTATCTAGTTGACAAGTTGTTGTACCTAGTTGACAAGTTGTTGTATCTAGTTGACAAGTTGTTGTATCTAGTTAACAAGATGCTGTATCTAGTTAACAAGTTGTTGTATCTAGTTGAACAGTTGTTGTATCTAGTTGACAAGTTGTTGTATCTAGTTGACAAGTTGTTGTATCTAGTTGAAAAGTTGCTGTATCTAGTTGACAAGTTGTTGTATCTAGTAGAAAATTGTTGTATCTAGTTGACAAGTCGCTGTATCTAGTTGACAAGTCATTGTATCTAGTTGTTGTATCTAGTTGACAAGTCGTTTTATCTAGTTGACATGTTGTTGTATCTAGTTGACAAGTCGTTCTATATATTTGTTGTATCTAGTTGACAAGCTGTTGTATCTAGTTGACAAGTCGTTGTATCTAGTTGACAAGTTGTTGTATCTAGTTGACAAGTTGTTGTATCTAGTTGACAAGTTGTTGTATCTAGTTGACAAGTTGTTGTATCTAGATAACAAGTTGTTGTATCTAGTTGACTAGTTATTGTATCTAGTTGACTAGTTGTTGTATCTAGTTGACAAGTTGTTGTATCTAGTTGGTGTATCTAGTTGACAAGTTGTTGTATGTAGTTGACAAGTTGTTGTATCTAGTTGACAATTTATTGTATCTAGTTGATAAGTCGTTGTATATAGTTAACAAGATGCTGTATCTAGTTAACAAGTTGTTGTATCTAGTTGAACAGTTGTTGTATCTAGTTGACAAGTTGTTGTATCTAGTTGACAAGTTGTTGTATCTAGTTGAAAAGTTGCTGTATCTAGTTGACAAGTTGTTGTATCTAGTAGAAAATTGTTGTATCTAGTTGACAAGTCGCTGTATCTAGTTGACAAGTCATTGTATCTAGTTGTTGAATCTAGTTGACAAGTCGTTTTATCTAGTTGACATGTTGTTGTATCTAGTTGACAAGTCGTTCTATCTATTTGTTGTATCTAGTTGACAAGCTGTTGTATCTAGTTGACAAGTCGTTGTATCTAGTTGACAAGTTGTTGTATCTAGTTGACAAGTTGTTGCATCTAGTTGACAAGTTGTTGTATCTAGTTGACAAGTTGTTGTATCTAGATAACAAGTTGTTGTATCTAGTTGACTAGTTATTGTATCTAGTTGACTAGTTGTTGTATCTAGTTGACAAGTTGTTGTATCTAGTTGGTGTATCTAGTTGACAAGTTGTTGTATGTAGTTGACAAGTTGTTGTATCTAGTTGACAATTTATTGTATCTAGTTGACAAGTCGTTGTATATAGTTGACAAGTTGTTGTATCTAGTCGTTGAATCTAGTTGACAAGTTGTTGTATCTAGTTGACAAGTTGTTGTATCTAGTTGTTGTATCTAGTTGACAAGTTGTTGTATCTAGTTAACAAGTTGTTGTATCTAGTTGTTGTATCTAGTTCACAAGTTGTTATTTCCAGTTGACAAGTTGTTGTATCTAGTTGTTGTATCTAGTTCACAAGTTGTTGTTTCTAGTTGACAAGTTGTTGTATCTAGTTAGCAAATCGTTGTATCTAATTGACAAGTCATTGTATCTAGTTGACAAGATGCTGTATCTAGTTAACAAGTTGATGTATCTAGATGACAAGTTGTTGTATCTAGTTGACAAGTTGTTGTATCTAGTTGACACGTTGTTGTATCTAGTTGAAACGTTGCTGTATCTAGTTGACAAGTTGTTGTATCTAGTTAACAAATTGTTGTATCTAGTTGACACGTCGCTGTATCTAGTTGACAAGTCATTGTATCTAGTTGTTGTATCTAGTTGACAAGTCGTTGTATCTAGTTGACAAGTTGTTGTATCTAGTTGACAAGTTGTTGTATCTAGTTGTTGTATCTAGTTGACAAGTCGTTGTATCTGGTTGTTGTATCTAGTTGACAAGTTGTTGTATCTAGTTGACAAGTCGTTGTATCTAGTTGACAAGTTGTTGTATCTAGTTGACAAGTTGTTTTATCTAGCTGACAAGTTGTTATATCTAGTTGACAAGTTGTTGTATCTAGTTGACAAGTTGTTGTATCTAGTTGAAAAGTTGCTGTATCTAGTTGATAAGTCGTTGTTTCTAGTTGACAAGTTGTTGTATCTAGTTGACAAGTCGTTGTATCTATTGCCAAGTTGTTGTATCTAGTTGACAAGTCGTTGTATCTAGTTGACTATTTGTTGTATCTAGTTGACTAGTTGTTGTATCTAGTTGACAAGTTGTTGTATCAAGTTAACAAGATGCTGTATCTAGTTAACAAGTTGTTGTATCTAGTTGAAAAGTTGTTGTTTCTAGTTGACAAGTTCTTGTATCTAGTTGAAAAGTTGTTGTATCTAGTTGAAAAGTTGTTATATCTAGTTGACAAGTTGTTGTATCTAGTTGAAATGTTGTTGTATCTAGTTGATAAGTTGTTGTATCTAGTTGACAAGTTGTTGTATCTAGTTGAAAAGTTGCTGTATCTAGTTGACAAGTGGTTGTATCTAGTTGACAAATTGTTGTATCTAGTTGACAAGTTGCTGTATCTAGTTGACAAGTCATTGTATCTAGTTGTTGTATCTAGTTGACAAGTCGTTGTATCTAGTTGACAAGTTGTTGTATCTAGTTGACAAGTCGTTGTATCTATTGCCAAGTTGTTGTATCTAGTTGACTAGTTGTTGTATCTAGTCGTTGTATCTAGTTGACAAGTTGTTGTATCTAGTTGACAAGTTGTTGTATCTAGTTGACAAGTTGTTGTATCTAGTTGACAAGTTGTTGTATCTAGTTGACAAGTTGTTGTATCTAGTTGACAAGTTGTTGTATCTAGTTGTTGTATCTAGTTGACAAGTTGTTGTATCTAGATGACAAGTTGTTGTATCTAGTTGTTGTATCTAGTTGTTGTATCTAGTTGACAAGTTGTTGTATCTAGTTGACAAGTTGTTGTATCTAGTTGTTGTATCTAGTTGACAAGTTGTTGTATCTAGTTGACAAGTTGTTATATCTAGTTGACAAGTCGTTGTATCTAGTTGACAAGTTGTTATATCTAGATGACAAGTTGTTGTATCTAGTTGACAAGTTGTTGTATCTAGTTGTTGTATCTAGTTGACAAGTTGTTGTATCTAGTTGACAAGTTGTTGTATCTAGTTGACAAGTTGTTGTATCTAGTTGACAAGTTGTTGTATCTAGTTGTTGTATCTAGTTGACAAGTTGTTGTATCTAGTTGACAAGTTGTTGTATCTAGTTACAATCGTTGTATCTAGTTGACAAGTCGTTGTATCTAGTTGACAAGTTGTGTATCTATGCAAGTTGTTGTATCTAGTTGACAAGTTGTTGTATCTATTTGACAAGTTGTTGTATCTAGTTGACAAGTTGTTGTATCTAGTTGAAAGTTGTTATATCTAGTTGACAAGTTGTTGTATCTAGTTGACAAGTTGTTGTATCTAGTTGACAAGTTGTTGTATCTAGTTGACAAGTTGTTGTATCTAGTTGACAAGTTGTTGTATCTAGTTGACAAATTGTTGTATCTAGTTGACAAGTTGTTGTATCTAGTTGACAAGTTGTTGTATCTAGTTGTTGTATCTAGTTGACAAGTTGTTGTATCTAGTTGACAAGTTGTTGTATCTAGTTGTTGTATCTAGTTGACAAGTTGTTGTATCTAGTTGACAAGTTGTTGTATCTAGTTGTTGTATCTAGTTGACAAGTTGTTGTATCTAGTTGACAAGTTGTTGTATCTAGTTGACAAGTTGTTGTATCTAGTTGACAAGTTCAAGTTGTTGTATCTAGTTGACAAGTTGTTGTATCTAGTTGACAAGTTGTTGTATCTAGTTGACAAGTTGTTATATCTAGTTGACAAGTTGTTGTATCTAGTTGACAAGTTGTTGTATCTAGTTGACAAGTTGTTGTATCTAGTTGACAAGTTGTTGTATCTAGTTGACAAGTTGTTGTATCTAGTTGACAAGTTGTTGTATCTAGTTGACAAGTTGTTATATCTAGTTGACAAGTTGTTGTATCTAGTTGTCAAGTTGTTGTATCTAGTTGACAAGTCGTTGTATCTAGTTGATAATGTGTTGTATCTAGTTGACAAGTCGTTTTATCTAGTTGACAAGTTGTTGTATCCAGTTGACAAGTCGTTGTATCTAGTTGTTGTATCTAGTTGACAAGTCGTTGTATCTAGTCGTCGTTGTATCTAGTTGACAACTTGTTGTATCTAGTTGACAATTCGTTGTATCTAGTTGACACGTTGTTTTATCCAGTTGACAAGTCGTTGTATCCAGTTTACAAGTCGTTGTATCTAGTTGACAAGTTGTTATATATAGTTGACACGTTGTTGTATCTAGTTGACAAGTTCGTTGTTGTATCTAGTTGACAAGTTGTTATATCTAGTTGACAAGTTGTTGTATCTAGTTGACAAGTTCAAGTTGTTGTATCTAGTTGACAAGTTGTTGTATCTAGTTGACAAGTTGTTGTATCTAGTTGACAAGTTGTTATATCTAGTTGACAAGTTGTTGTATCTAGTTGACAAGTTGTTGTATCTAGTTGACAAGTTGTTGTATCTAGTTGACAAGTAGTTGTATCTAGTTGACAAGTTGTTGTATCTAGTTGACAAGTCGTTGTATCTAGTTGACAAGTTGTTGTATCTAGTTGACAAGTTGTTGTATCTAGTTGACAAGTTGTTGTATCTAGTTGACAAGTTGTTGTATCTAGTTGACAAGTGTTGTATCTGTTGTTGTATCTAGTTGACAAGTTTGTTTGTGTGTTGTATCTAGTTGACAGTTGTTGTATCTAGTTGACAAGTTGTTGTATCTAGTTGACAAGTTTTGTATCTAGTTGACAAGTTGTTGTATCTAGTTGACAAGTTGTTGTATCTAGTTGACAAGTCGTTGTATCTAGTTGACAAGTTGTTATATCTAGTTGACAAGTCGTTGTATCTAGTTGACAAGTCGTTGTATCTAGTTGTGTATCTAGTTGTTGTATCTAGTTGTCAAGTTGTTATATCTAGTTGACAAGTTGTTGTATCTAGTTGACAAGTTATTGTATCTAGTTGACAAGTTGTTATATCTAGTTGTCAAGTTGTTGTATCTAGTTGACAAGTCGTTGTATCTAGTTGTTGTATCTAGTTGACAAGTCGTTGTATCTAGTTGTTATATCTAGTTGACAAGTCTTTGTATCTAGTTGACAAGTCGTTGTATCTAGTTGTTGTATCTAGTTGACAAGTCGCTATATCTAGTTGACAAGTTGCTATATCTAGTTGACAAGTTGTTATATCTAGTTGACAAGTAGTTGTATCTAGTTGACAAGTTGTTGTATCTAGTTGACAAGTCGTTGTATCTAGTTGACAATGTGTTGTATCTAGTTGACAAGTTGTTGTATCTAGTTGGTTGTATCTAGTTGTTGTTTGTTTGTGTTTGTCAAGTTGTTGTATCTAGTTGACAAGTTGTTGTATCTAGTTGACAAGTTGTTGTATCTAGTTGACAAGTTGTTGTATCTAGTTGACAAGTTGTTGTATCTAGTTGACAAGTCGTTGTATCTAGTTGACAAGTTGTTGTATCTAGTTGTTGTATCTAGTTGACAAGTTGTTGTATCTAGTTGACAAGTTGTTGTATCTAGTTGTTGTATCTAGTTGACAAGTTGTTGTATCTAGTTGACAAGTTGTTATATCTAGTTGACAAGTCGTTGTATCTAGTTGACAAGTTGTTATATCTAGTTGACAAGTTGTTGTATCTAGTTGACAAGTTGTTGTATCTAGTTGTTGTATCTAGTTGACAAGTCGTTGTATCTAGTTGACAAGTTGTTGTATCTAGTTGACAAGATGTGTATCTAGTTAGCAAGTTGTTGTATCTAGTTGACAAGTTGTTGTATCTAGTTGACAAGTTCTTGTATCTAGTTGACAAGTTGTTGTATCTAGTTGAAAAGTTGTTATATCTAGTTGACAAGTTGTTGTATCTAGTTGACAAGTTGTTGTATCTAGTTGACAAGTTGTTGTATCTAGTTGAAAAGTTGCTGTATCTAGTTGACAAGTTGTTGTATCTAGTTGACAAATTGTTGTATCTAGTTGACAAGTGTGTATCTAGTTGACAAGTCATTGTATCTAGTTGTGTATCTAGTTGACAAGTGTTGTATTAGTTGACAGTTGTTGTATCTAGTTGTTGTATCTAGTTGACAAGTTGTTGTATCTAGTTGACAAGTTGTTGTATCTAGTTGTTGTATCTAGTTGACAAGTTGTTGTATCTATTTGACAATTGTTTATCTAGTTGACAAGTTGTTGTATCTAGTTGACAAGTCGTTGTATCTAGTTGACAAGTTGTTGTATCTAGTTGACAAGTTGTTGTATCTAGTTGACAAGTTGTTATATCTAGTTGACAAGTTGTTGTATCTAGTTGACAAGTTGTTGTATCTAGTTGACAAGTTGTTGTATCTAGTTGACAAGTTGTTGTATCTAGTTGACAAGTCGTTGTATCTAGTCGTCGTTGTATCTAGTTTACAACTTGTTGTATCTATTGACAATTCGTTGTATCTAGTTGACACGTTGTTTTATCCAGTTGACAAGTTGTTGTATCTAGTTGTCAAGTTGTTGAATCTAGTTGACAAGTCGTTGTATCTAGTTGATAATGTGTTGTATCTAGTTGACAAGTCGTTTTATCTAGTTGACAAGTCGTTGTATCTAGTTGTTGTATCTAGTTGACAAGTCGTTGTATCTAGTCGTCGTTGTATCTAGTTTACAACTTGTTGTATCTATTGACAATTCGTTGTATCTAGTTGACACGTTGTTTTATCCAGTTGACAAGTTGTTGTATCTAGTTGTCAAGTTGTTGAATCTAGTTGACAAGTCGTTGTATCTAGTTGATAATGTGTTGTATCTAGTTGACAAGTCGTTTTATCTAGTTGACAAGTCGTTGTATCTAGTTGTTGTATCTAGTTGACAAGTCGTTGTATCTAGTCGTCGTTGTATCTAGTTTACAACTTGTTGTATCTATTGACAATTCGTTGTATCTAGTTGACACGTTGTTTTATCCAGTTGACAAGTCGTTGTATCCAGTTTACAAGTCGTTGTATCTAGTTGACAAGTAGTTATATCTAGTTGACATGGCATTGTATCTAGTTGACAAGTCGTTGTATCCAGTTTACAAGTCGCTGTATCTAGTTGACAAGTTGTTATATATAGTTGACACGTTGTTGTATCTAGTTGACAAGTTCAAGTTGTTGTTTCTAGTTGACAAGTTGTTGTCTCTAGTTGTCAAGTCGTTGTATCTAGTTGACAAGTTGTTGTATCTAGTTGACAAGTTGTTGTATCTAGTTGACAAGTTCAAGTTGTTGTTTCTAGTTGACAAGTTGTTGTATCTAGTTGACAAGTTGTTGTATCTAGTTGACAAGTTGATATATCTAGTTGACACGTTGTTGTATCTAGTTGACAAGTTGTTGTATCTAGTTGACATGTTGTTATATCTAGTTGACAAGTTGTTGTATCTAGTTGACAAGTTATTGTATCTAGTTGACAAGTTGTTGTATCTAGTTGACAAGTTGTTGTATCTAGTTGACAAGTCGTTGTATCTAGTTGACAAGTTGTTATATCTAGTTGACAAGTCGTTGTATCTAGTTGACAAGTCGTTGTATCTAGATGTTGTATCTAGTTGTTGTATCTAGTTGTCAAGTTGTTATATCTAGTTGACAAGTTGTTGTATCTAGTTGACAAGTTGTTGTATCTAGTTGACAAGTTGTTATATCTAGTTATCAAGTTGTTGTATCTAGTTGACAAGTCGTTGTATCTAGTTGTTGTATCTAGTTGACAAGTTGTTGTATCTAGTTGACAAGTCGTTGTATCTAGTTGTTATATCTAGTTGACAAGTCTTTGTATCTAGTTGACAAGTCGTTGTATCTAGTTGTTGTATCTAGTTGACAAGTCGCTATATCTAGTTGACAAGTTGCTATATCTAGTTGACAAGTTGTTATATCTAGTTGACAAGTAGTTGTATCTAGTTGACAAGTTGTTGTATCTAGTTGACAAGTCGTTGTATCTAGTTGACAATGTGTTGTATCTAGTTGACAATTCGTTGTATCTAGTTGACAAGTTGTTGTTTCTAGTCGTTGTATCTAGTTGACAACTTGTTGTATCTAGTTTACAATTCGTTGTAGCTAGTTGACATGTTGTTTTATCCAGTTGACAAGTCGTTGTATCCAGTTTGCAAGTCGTTGTATCTAGTTGACAAGTTGTTATATCTAGTTGACATGGCGTTGTATCTAGTTGACAAGTCGTTGTATCCAGTTTACAAGTCGTTGTATCTAGTTGACAAGTTGTTATATCTAGTTGACACGTTGTTGTATCTAGTTGACAAGTTCAAGTTGTTGTATATAGTTGACAAGTTGTTGTATCTAGTTGACAAATTGTTGTATCTAGTTGACAAGTTGTTGTATCTAGTTGACAAGTTGTTATATCTAATTGACAAGTTGTTGTATCTAGTTGACAAGTTGTTGTATCTAGTTGACAAGTTGTTGTATCTAGTTGACAAGTTGATGTATCTAGTTGACAAGTTGTTGTATCTAGTTGACAAGTCGTTGTATCTAGTTGACAAGTTGTTATATCTAGTTGACAAGTTGTTATATCTAGTTGACAAGTTGTTATATCTAGTTGACAAGTCGTTGTATCTAGTTGACAAGTCGTTGTATCTAGTTGTTGTATCTAGTTGTTGTATCTAGTTGTTAAGTTGTTATATCTAGTTGACAAGTTGTTGTATCTAGTTGACAAGTTGTTGTATCTAGTTGACAAGTTGTTATATCTAGTTGACAAGTTGTGGTATCTAGTTGACAAGTCGTTGTATCTAGTTGTTGTATCTAGTTGTTGTACCTAGTTGACAGGTCGTTGTATCTAGTTATTATTTCTAGTTGACAAGTCGTTGTATCTAGTTGACAAGTTGTTGTATCTAGTTGTTGTATCTAGCTGACAAGTCGCTATATCTAGTTGACAAGTTGCTATATCTAGTTAACAAGTTGTTATATCTAGTTGACAAGTTGTTGTATCTAGTTGACAAGTCGTTGTATCTAGTTGACAAGTTGTTGTATCTAGTTGACATGTTGTTATATCTAGTTGACAAGTTGTTGTATCTAGTTGACAAGTTATTGTATCTAGTTGACAAGTTGTTGTATCTAGTTGACAAGTTGTTGTATCTAGTTGACAAGTCGTTGTATCTAGTTGACAAGTTGTTATATCTAGTTGACAAGTCGTTGTATCTAGTTGACAAGTCGTTGTATCTAGTTGTTGTATCTAGTTGTTGTATCTAGTTGCAAGTTGTTGTATCTAGTTGACAAGTCGTTGTATCTAGTTGACAAGTTGTTGTATCTAGTTGACATGTTGTTATATCTAGTTGACAAGTTGTTGTATCTAGTTGACAAGTTATTGTATCTAGTTGACAAGTTGTTGTATCTAGTTGACAAGTTGTTGTATCTAGTTGACAAGTCGTTGTATCTAGTTGACAAGTTGTTATATCTAGTTGACAAGTCGTTGTATCTAGTTGACAAGTCGTTGTATCTAGTTGTTGTATCTAGTTGTTGTATCTAGTTGTCAAGTTGTTATATCTAGTTGACAAGTTGTTGTATCTAGTTGACAAGTTATTGTATCTAGTTGACAAGTTGTTATATCTAGTTGTCAAGTTGTTGTATCTAGTTGACAAGTCGTTGTATCTAGTTGTTGTATCTAGTTGACAAGTCGTTGTATCTAGTTGTTATATCTAGTTGACAAGTCTTTGTATCTAGTTGACAAGTCGTTGTATCTAGTTGTTGTATCTAGTTGACAAGTCGCTATATCTAGTTGACAAGTTGCTATATCTAGTTGACAAGTTGTTATATCTAGTTGACAAGTAGTTGTATCTAGTTGACAAGTTGTTGTATCTAGTTGACAAGTCGTTGTATCTAGTTGACAATGTGTTGTATCTAGTTGACAAGTCTTGTATCTAGTTGACAAGTGTTGTATCTAGTTGTTGTATCTAGTTGACAAGTCGCTATATCTAGTTGACAAGTTGCTATATCTAGTTGACAAGTTGTTATATCTAGTTGACAAGTTGTTGTATCTAGTTGACAAGTTGTTGTATCTAGTTGACAAGTCGTTGTATCTAGTTGACAATGTGTTGTATCTAGTTGACAAGTCGTTGTATCTAGTTGACAAGTTGTTGTATCTAGTCGTTGTATCTAGTTGACAAGTTGTTGTATCTAGTTGACAAGTTGTTGTATCTAGTTGACAAGTTGTTATATCTAGTTGACAAGTCGTTGTATCTAGTTGACAAGTCGTTGTATCTAGTTGTTGTATCTAGTTGGTGTTGTATCTAGTTGTCAAGTTGTTATATCTAGTTGACAAGTTGTTGTATCTAGTTGACAAGTTGTTATATCTAGTTGACAAGTCGTTGTATCTAGTTGACAAGTTGTTATATCTAGTTGACAAGTTGTTGTATCTAGTTGACAAGTCGTTGTATCTGTTGCAAGTTGTTATATCTAGTTGACAAGTCGTTGTATCTAGTTGACAAGTTGTTATATCTAGTTGACAAGTCGTTGTATCTAGTTGACAAGTCGTTGTATCTAGTTGACAAGTCGTTGTATCAAGTTGTTGTATCTAGTTGTTGTATCTAGTTGTCAAGTTGTTATATCTAGTTGACAAGTTGTTGTATCTAGTTGACAAGTCGTTGTATCTGGTTGACAAGTTGTTATATCTAGTTGACAAGTTGTTGTATCTAGTTGTTGTATCTAGCTGACAAGTCGCTATATCTAGTTGACAAGTTGCTATATCTAGTTGACAAGTTGTTATATCTAGTTGACAAGTTGTTGTATCTAGTTGACAAGTTGTTGTATCTAGTTGACAAGTCGTTGTATCCAGTTGACAAGCATTGTATATAGTTGTTGTATCTAGTTGACAAGTCGTTATATCTAGTTGACAAGTTGTTGTATCTAGTTGACAAGTCGTTATATCTAGTTGATAAGTTGTTGTATCTAGTTGACAAGTCGCTATATCTAGTTGACAGGTTGCTATATCTAGTTGACAAGTTGTTGTATCTAGTTGGCAAGTTGTTATATCTAGTTGACAAGTTGTTGTATCTAGTTGACAAGTTGTTATATCTAGTTGACAAGTCGTTGTATCTAGTTGACAAGTTGTTATATCTAGTTGACAAGTTGTTGTATCTAGTTGACAAGTCGTTGTATCTGGTTGACAAGTTGTTATATCTAGTTGACAAGTCGTTGTATCTAGTTGACAAGTTGTTATATCTAGTTGACAAGTCGTTGTATCTAGTTGACAAGTTGTTATATCTAGATGACAAGTTGTTGTATCTAGTTGACAAGTCATTGTATCTAGTTGACAAGTTGTTGTATCTAGTTGACAAGTTGTTATATCTAGTTGACAAGTTGTTGTATCTAGTTGACAAGTTGTTGTTTCTAGTTGACAAGTCGTTATATCTAGTTGACAAGTTGTATATCTAGTTGACCGGTTGTTGTATCTAGTTGACAAGTTGTTGTATCTAGTTGACAAGTCGTTGTATCAAGTTGACAAGTTCAAGTTGTTGTATCTAGTTGTCAAGTTGTTGTATCTAGTTGACAAGTTGCTGAATCTAGTTGTCAAGTCGTTGTATCTAGTTGACAAGTTGTTGTATCTAGTTGACAAGTTGTTATATCTAGTTGACAAGTTGTTGTATCTAGTTGTTTTATCTAGTTGACAAGTCGTTGTATCTAGTTGTCAAGTTGTTGTATATAGTCGTTGTATCTAGTTGACAAGTTGTTGTATCTAGTGGACAAGTTGTTGGAACTAGTTGACAATTTGTTGTATCTAGTTGACAAGTTGTTGTATCTAGTTGTTGTATCTAGTTGACAAGTTGTTGTATCTAGTTGACAGGTTGTTGTATCTAGTTGTTGTATCTAGTTGACAAGTTGTTGTATCTATTTGACAAGTTGTTGTATCTATTTGACAAGTTGTTGTATCTAGTTGACAAGTTCAATTTGTTGTATCTAGTTGACAAGTTGTTGTATCTAGTTGACAAGTTGTTGTTTCTAGTTGACAAGTTGTTATATCTAGTTGACATGTTGTTGTATCTAGTTGACAAGTTGTTGTATCTAGTTGACAAGTTTTTGTATCTAGTTGACAAGTTGTTGTATCTAGTTGAAAAGTTGTTGTATCTAGTTGACAAGTCGTTGTATCTAGTTGACAAGTTGTTATATCTAGTTGACAAGTTGTTGTATCTAGTTGTCAAGTTGTTGTATCTAGTTGACAAGTCGTTGTATCTAGTTGATAATGTGTTGTATCTAGTTGACAAGTCGTTTTATCTAGTTGACAAGTTGTTGTATCCAGTTGACAAGTCGTTGTATCTAGTTGTTGTATCTAGTTGACAAGTCATTGTATCTAGTCGTCGTTGTATCTAGTTGACAACTTGTTGTATCTAGTTGACAATTCGTTGTATCTAGTTGACACGTTGTTTTATCCAGTTGACAAGTCGTTGTATCCAGTTTACAAGTCGTTGTATCTAGTTGACAAGTTGTTATATATAGTTGACACGTTGTTGTATCTAGTTGACAAGTTCAAGTTGTTGTTTCTAGTTGACAAGTTGTTATATATAGTTGACACGTTGTTGTATCTAGTTGACAAGTTCAAGTTGTTGTTTCTAGTTGACAAGTTGTTGTATCTAGTTGACAAGTTGTTGTATCTAGTTGACAAGTTGATATATCTAGTTGACAAGTTGTTGTATCTAGTTGACAAGTTGTTGTATCTAGTTGACAAGTTGTTGTATCTAGTTGACAAGTAGATACAAGTTTTTGTATCTAGTTGACAAGTTGTTGTATCTAGTTGACAAGTCGTTGTATCTTGTTGACAAGTTGTTATATCTAGTTGACAAGTCGTTGTATCTAGTTGACAAGTCGTTTTATCTAGTTGACAAGTTGTTGTATCCAGTTGACAAGTCGTTGTATCTAGTTGTTGTATCTAGTTGACAAGTCATTGTATCTAGTCGTCGTTGTATCTAGTTGACAACTTGTTGTATCTAGTTGACAATTCGTTGTATCTAGTTGACACGTTGTTTTATCCAGTTGACAAGTCGTTGTATCCAGTTTACAAGTCGTTGTATCTAGTTGACAAGTTGTTATATATAGTTGACACGTTGTTGTATCTAGTTGACAAGTTCAAGTTGTTGTTTCTAGTTGACAAGTTGTTATATATAGTTGACACGTTGTTGTATCTAGTTGACAAGTTCAAGTTGTTGTTTCTAGTTGACAAGTTGTTGTATCTAGTTGACAAGTTGTTGTATCTAGTTGACAAGTTGATATATCTAGTTGACAAGTTGTTGTATCTAGTTGACAAGTTGTTGTATCTAGTTGACAAGTTGTTGTATCTAGTTGACAAGTTGTTGTATCTAGTTGACAAGTAGATACAAGTTGTTGTATCTAGTTGACAAGTTGTTGTATCTAGTTGAAAAGTCGTTGTATCTAGTTGACAAGTTGTTATATCTAGTTGACAAGTCGTTGTATCTAGTTGACAAGTCGTTTTATCTAGTTGTTGTATCTAGTTGTTGTATCTAGTTGACAAGTCGCTATATCTAGTTGACAAGTTGCTATATCTAGTTGACAAGTTGTTATATCTAGTTGACAAGTTGTTGTATCTAGTTGACAAGTTGTTGTATCTAGTTGACAAGTCGTTGTATCTAGTTGAAAATGTGTTGTATCTAGTTGACAAGTCGTTGTATCTAGTTGACAAGTCGTTGTATCTAGTCGTTGTATCTAGTTGACAACTTGTTGTATCTAGTTGACAATTCGTTGTATCTAGTTGACATGTTGTTTTATCCAGTTGACAAATCGTTGTATCCAGTTTACAAGTCGTTGTATCTAGTTGACAAGTCGTTATATCTAGTTGACATGGCGTTGTATCTAGTTGACAAGTCGTTGTATCCAGTTTACAAGTCGTTGTATCTAGTTGACAAGTCGTTGTATCTAGTTGACAAGTCGTTGTATCTAGTTGACAAGTCGTTGTATCTAGTTGACAAGTCGTTGTATCTAGTTGACTCGTTTTCATAAAATATGGTATGAAATCACCAGGAGTGTAAGATCCTATATGTATAGTAAAGCAGTTAAAGCGACATTACATCGGTGAAAACCCGAATTTCTACAGAATGTAATTTCCTATTATATGGTATAATTGTATTCTAAATAGTTGCCTCACAAGCTGAGTATTTCAACTAATAAAGAAACGTCATATACGACGTTTGTTGACATAACAAACTAATGTAAATAGGATCAACATCGATGCGTAATGCAATGTGTGCATCCTGAATATCACGATTTATGGTACAGATTTACCGTTATATCTCACCCTTTGTGCCTATGCATATTTATTTTTAGACTAATACTATTTAAAATATCTCTAAACGACAGTAGCACGCGCTTGGTATAGACTCCAATAATAAACAAACGTCAATTCAGGAGCATAACTGACAATCATATGACAGCCTACTTTCATTGTTGATAGTGTTTATACAACAACACCACTGTGTATGTATATAAAGCTAGTGTACAAATTATTTGGGAAGCATTTGTGGTCTGTGGTGTGTGCGATGTAATTTCGCTTTAATGTGACTCAAAAACTACATGACAGACAAACCTGTTATGTGTTTGTCTATATGAGACGGTCGTACTGCATATTATTTTAATTCGTGAACTAATTTGTTACGGCTATTAGGTTGTCAATTAATGTCTCCATCAATCATGTCAGATGATAAGAGTAGATTTATATAATAAGTTCGTATTCGATTAAAATGTGAAGCATCGGTGGTTCAGTGGTAGAATGCTCGCCTGCCACGCGGGCGGCCCGGGTTCGATTCCCGGCCGATGCATTTTTTGATGCTATTATCAGTACTGTATTTTATTTTTAATATTAAATTGCTCTCAATAAACCTGTTTAATATATTAAAACATTATCGTGACACCATACCTTTGTACTTGCAGTCATTAATATTGGCAAATGTAGATAATAAAAACCAAAGTATTATAAAATTATGAAGTACTATGCATTTAATTAATTAACAAGTTTAATGAATAAGATAAGTGTGTGATGTAAATTTTAGATATTAAATTCCAGTTTTCAGCTTATAGGCTTATATCTAGCCTAGGTTCCAATCTGTCGATTTTTCAGTAATTTACTTCTGGCAAAATGACAGGCATTGATATTATACGGCCCAATTAATGTTCTCAGTGTTAAAATATATTTATATGACTGACCAGTCAAAATATACGAACGCCTGTTCCCAGGCTAACTTATATACCCTATAAATATACATAAATGAAGGAAATAATGAATTTTATATAGTAAGATATTGTTATATAAGTGCGCGCGCGCATGTGTGCGTTCTCAAGATAAATGCATCAAACAGATCAACAGTAAAATAGTGGCACTGTGTGAGGCGCGCAGTCCTATATGTTATATATTGGATCGCTTCCCATGCAAGTACATTGATAATTGAACGGGTTATAGTGACACCCGCTCTCGAATCAATCTTCTTCACAATAATCTTCTTACAGCCTCAATTTCCGTTGGCTTAGCATCTAGGTCAAGTTCTATGATTAGCCTGATAGCTGATAGCAGGTTCGATCCCCCGTCTGACCCTAATAAAATTAACAGTCTTTCAGATGGGACGTTGATACGAGGTCTCGTGTCGATGCTTTACACCGTGCACGTAAAAGAACCAGAGGAGATTCTGGAATTGGTCTCTATCTGTATCATGCACTATCCTCCAAAATCTAAAATAACTAATCTCTTCAGGAGGCGTCGATCATATGGGCAACCGGTAGCGACGAAAAATAAACGTAAAACACCCACACCCTGCGGGAGTATTTGTGCTTTACGACCAATATACACGTAAAAGAACCAGAGGATTCTCTCTTGAATGGATCTCTATGGATGTCTGTGTCAGTGCACTATCCTCCAAAAATCTAAAATGACTAATCTCTTCAGGAGGCGTCGCTCATATGGGCAACCTGTAGCGACGATACAAAATAAAGGTAAACAAACACACATACACACACTGTAAAGGTCGCGGCCCTTGGGTGGTTTAACATTTTAGAATTTTGGGGATTCTACTGCCAGGAAAATATGATCGTTGTTATATTCACAGCCAATCGTACTTGTTATGCCACTGGCACAAGACACACTGTTGGCCTATTTTGGAAGTGATGTCGTTTGTAGCACTAATATGATCGACTTTATGTAATATATCGACTGGCTATAGGAAGATAATGTTTGCATTTATTAAAAACACTCATCATATCACGTGGATTTTCGTATGTAGATATATAGACAATTATATCCGATCCCCCGTCGGACCCTAATCAAATTAACAGTGTTGCAGATTGGACTTTAAACCGAGGTCTCGTGTCGGTGCTTTACACCGTGCACGTAAAAGAACCAGAGGAGACTCTGGAATGGGTCTCTGTATCATTGCACTATCCTGCAAAAATCTAAAATGACTAATCTCTTCAGGAGGCGTCGCTCATCATATGGGCAACCGGTAGCGACGATAAATAAAAAACACACACAGTGTAATTTCGCTTTACTGAACAGAAATAGGACCGAACATTCCTGTCAAGGGATACGGATGTTCTAGGTCACGGCTTTGACAGTATATTCGGCATCCTAGATAGGTTATAACATTATTGAAAATTATGCAAAACATCATGTAGTTCTTTTACGTTTTCGCTTGCTGCATGTAATTTGTTTCTCGTTATCGAGTTGCAAACGCTGACGAAGACATATATTCAAATTTGTATTCAATTCTGAATAACTTTGCAGTCCTTTCATTCTTCAGTCATTATTCAATCTGAAATTTGTAACAATATATCGGCTGGATATACGGACAGGATGGTTCCCTAATCGTTCTCGCTGCGCAAGAATTCATTAGTTGCCTCTTCACGCAGTAATGTCATCACGTGATATTTACTGCGGCATGTCATCATCAATAACGTACAATTAAATCGCTGCCGTAATTATACTTATGCGGTATTCGATAGCTGAAAGCTAGCTGCATTTAATCCGTGTTTATATCTTCAAGGGTGTCTCGACCTAAACTGAACCTCTCCTTCAGAGCTACTTTATGTAATCGCGTAGATATACAGTTATCTGGCCTATTTACACACGCTGATATCATTGCGCGTACAAGAGGGATATGCGGAATTAATCGCGGATTATCGTTCATAACAAAGTAATCATATCAGTTATGTGGTTCTTGACGCGAACGAACAATCAAAATTATCAATAGAGCCACGTGTGTCACAGTTTGCACCTCTCGCCTTACATCAGTGATGACCCTCGGTCGGCAGTTGTAGGTACTTTTCTTTTTAAACCTTATCCCATTAAAGGACACTTCGTGTAGTAGAAACCGATAAACAGATAAAAAGGTCTAACCGCCAATTAGATACGAACACGGACGACCAGCATAAGGACAACAGTATGTCTGCTATTGTAATAGTTACGTGACCAAAATAGAACCCACACTTCTTCTTCTTTTTAACGTTATTTATTTTACACCGATTGCGAAACAAGCTGTAACAACTTATATTAATCAGTCTCGTTGGCGGGGATGACAGCGTAGTTGTGGTCATTCTTGTGGGAGGAAATCGGAGTACCGGAGAAAACCCACATGTCCGATCTGGCGACAACCGTACCAGCTCACATACTTCCTGGTCAGAGTAGCCTGGGAACAGGCGTTAATATAGTGTGCCTGGTCAGTCATATACATATAGCTTAGCACCAAGACGTATTGAGTTTCTGATATTATCAACTGTCATTTTGCCAGAAGTAAAATAGTGAAAAATATTGTATATAAGCTAGTTTAGTTTCCTACTTGACCCTTTGCATTATGCATTATGTATGTCATTGTATGTTATATGTGGTTGATGTCCTGCAAATAAATACTATTTAAACCAAAATAGTGAATATTTGACAGACTGGAACCCAGGCTACGATCCGAGGATCGAACTCGGGTTTCATTGGTGAGAAGCGATGTTGCTGACCACTGCGCTAATCGGACAGCCTATTTTATTCTGTCTTGTATATCATACTTTGACATATAGTTTATCTTATATACTGAGTCAAAAAAGAAACGATACCAAACTAAAAATGACGTAAAACGGATAAAACCATAGAAAGGTTTAATATATTATTACGTATCAGTACCGGGTATCTTATTGCAACGTCAGCCAACCATAAACACAGGTAAATAAACACCCGATAATCCTGGAACGCCGAATTTCCGATTTGCACGTGCTCCTCAACAAAGACAACTTCCTACACATGTACAAATCGGAAAACCGGTTTATTGTACTGGTATTGCATTATCATCGAGGAAAAACACCTTACATACCCATTGTTACCTCTAACAAAATGCCTAGGCTAAACCGCAATCAGAGAATGCGTGTCATTGGCATGATTGACGGCGGTTTACGTCAGCGTGACGTCGCAAATCGACTCGGGGTTACGCGGATCACGATAACACGTCTACTTCGACGTTATCGAACACATGGATCGGTGGACGACCGTCCAAGATCTGGTCGACCACGTGTGACGACGCGTGAACAGGACCGTAACATTCGGACGTCAACTTTACGTGACCGGTTCCTACCTGCTACGCACACAGCTGCCGTTACTCCTGGGATGACCAACAATCGCATCAGTGCACAAACAGTCAGGAACAGGCTCGGTGAACGTGGCATTCGTGCCTATCGGCCATACGTTGGACCCATCCTGACACGACGTCACCGTGACGTACGGCGAGAATGGACGACGGAACGTGCTCGCTGGACTCGGTTACAGTGGAATTCGGTGATGTTTAGCGATGAATCGCGGTTCTGTTTGCGTCGAGCGGATGGCAGAGAGCGGGTATATCGCAGACGCGGTGAACGTTACGCCGACGCATGTGTACGTCAGGTCGATCTGTTCGGGGGCGGAAGCGTTATGGCGTGGGGCGGTATCACCTTCGGCAGTCGCACTGAACTGTTAGTGGTGGACGGGAACCTAAACGCCCAGCGGTACTGTGATGAGATCCTTGCGCCAGTTGTTGTGCCGTTCTTTAACGCCAACAGAAACGTCACACTGTTCCAACAGGACAACGCCAGGTGTCATACTGCTCGGATTTCCACCACATTATTGGAGCAGAACAATATTGAAACCCTGCCGTGGCCTGCTTTGTCACCAGACTTGTCACCCATAGAACATTTGTGGGATACGTTAGACCGCCGCGTCAGACGACGTCAGCCGGTAACGTTAAACCAACTGAGGGATGTTTTGCGTCAGGAGTGGACAAATATTGACCAGCAAGAGATTCAGACACTCTTCCGTTCGATGCGACGGCGGTGCATTGCAGTGAGAGACGCAAATGGTGCCCATACTCGGTATTGACGTCTGTGTGAAAACTCCATTAGACCCCTGTCCGACGAATTACGTCATCACGCAGCAGACAGTTTCGGAGGCTCATTATGCTTTATGTGCTCCTCTTTCAAACATGTTGGACTATCATCTTATGAATTTTCAAAGAATTTTCTTAATAAATGTTGAAATTATAGACACATAAACACCAGGTATCGTTTCTTTTTTGACTCAGTATATAATACAATGCCAGATTTATCGTGTACACCTTTTTTCCGAAAACTCGAAAAAAATGTGTTATAAAATATTTTCATTTATGTATAGGATATAAGCCGAAAACGATCCAATATGTAAAATATTGGACTGTGTGAGGTGTGTAGCGTTGCGCCGAAAACTGTACCAATATTTTACATATTGGATCCGTTTGAGGCTTATATCTTACTTAAACACACACTTATACAACAAGATCCTACTAATAAAAATTGTAGGATTTAATATAATACGCTGCCCCTTTTGACAACAGTCCAATATTAATAATAATGGACTGCAAATACAAAGGTATGACGTCACAACAATGTTTTACGGTAGGATATATATGGATAGTAATGCGTTTCTGTAAACATATTTACCGTTATGGAATACTTGTATACACACAATCATAGTAACTAGTATTAAACTAAAGTAATGTAATAACGTAATATAAAACACTGTCGTGACGTCATATCTTGGTACTTGCAGTCCATTATTATAGCAGAGTATTACTAAGTAGTATATTAAATCCTACGCTTACATGTACGAAATTAACAATTTTAATTCGTAGAATCTTGTTATATAAGTGTGTGTTTCGAGAATCATATATTATATTCCAGTTTTCGGCTCTAGCCTGGGTTCCAGTCTGTCGATTTTCCACTAACTTACATCTGGCAAAATGACAGGCATTGATATTATCAGAAACTAAATACGGCCCAATTAATGGTGTGTGTGTTTTACGTTTATTTATCGTCGCTACCGGTTACCCATATGAGCGACGCCTCCTGAAGAGATTAATCATTTTAGATTTTGGAGGATAGTGCAATGATCACTCCCGAGACCTCATTCCTGATGAAATCCATCGCCACGAGGGAGAGAGAAGACGCAATTTTAAAATTTAAATGCCTTGTGCCTAAGAACACAATCATAACGGCTACAGCTGGGCTCGAACTCCGGGCCTTTCCCGCCTGCACTATCACGACGTCTCTCGTTTACGAATTCTGTACAATTACCTGCAATGTTGCTGGTTCACGCATACATGTTTTGATATATCAGTTGACAGGCCATAGTGAAGAAGACATGACGTATCTATCACGGACGTTGGTGGGGTTTGAATTGGACTAGACAGCAACCCGGGGGCAACAACTATTGCAGAAATGTGCACGCTTTTGTTGCACAATACCCATTACCTTCATGTTGTCACTTAATATATTTGAATTTTAAGTGTTTTTGTGGGTTTTTTCAGCAGGTGGAGTTTCACTGGAGGAAAGAGAACCCTGCACCTGTCCCATACAACGAGCGAGTGTATAAGTAAATAAAATGGATACTTTCGGACGAAAGCGACATAAACATGGTTATCTAGTCATTACATATTATACGCAACACAGGTCGCTGTAACACAGATCCACCACTGAAACTGGCAACGCCTCGTCAACGGACGAGACTTCCAAAGTCCTACACTGTCCCGCTTGTTCTGCCGAGGCCACGCCTCCTTTGTTACGTCACCACTACCAGGTGGCGATATTTTATATTTAATGTGTAACCATATTACTGTTTTTGTGATAGTCGATTACGCTGCATTTTAAACAGCACATAATAAAACCATTTGAATTATGTTGTCCTATTGTTCAGTATTCTGATATTAATAGTTTGCATTTGCATCAGTGCGGCTATATTAATTTTAAAGAATGGAATGACACTTGTGCAGGTACGCAGATCGTCGTGACCTGACCATACCATGATTGCTGTTGCATATTTCCGTTATACATTCGTGTAATGCAAGGGTATACCTGTAACCGTATTTTGACACCATACAAAGCAGGGAGTGGCCTGTTGTAGGATGGTGATAACATGTCTTATTTTAGTGTCCTGGAGTCTCGACTAACACAACTTTAAACTTTATTTATTTTACAACGATTGCGAAGCAAGTTTTAACAACTTATATTAATCACTCTCGTTGGCGCGGATGAAAGTGTATATGTGGTCTTTAGTGTGGGAGGAAACCGGAGTACCCGGAGAAAACCCACCTGTTCGATCTGGCGACTACCGTACCATCTCACATAATATCCGGTCCGAGGATCGAACCCGGGTTGCATTGGTGAGAAGCTAGCGCGCTAACCACTGCGCTAATCGGACAGCCAAACCTCGACTAACAAAACCCCCCACTATATTATGAATCCATTATAAATATATTACAACACAACACGCATTTTATTTATCATTTTATAATTAAAGCGACATTACATTGTAAAAACACCACCAAAATGCCTTTTTACTTATAAATACCATTGCTACTACAAATTCTTCCGAAATAATTCGAACACTAACTTTTAATAAATAAAAAGTGTTTTTGCAATCTACAAAGTTTGTTATGTCAACAAACGTCATGAGTTAAAATACTCAGAGATTATGTGACATATATTTGGAGGGAAAAAAATAACGTATATATAGGAAATTACATTCTTTAGAAATTTGCTTTTTCACAGATGTAGTGTCGCTTTAAGGAATGAATCGAGGGTTAATAGTGTCCATCGGGGTATGAACTACTATGAGCGTGGTGGTTAAAGTGTGTGGAGGCCGAAATATATATACGGAATGAATCCAGGATTGTCGGCATGCACACACTTTAACAAAGCCCACTAGTTATACAAATTTAGTTTAGCTCGATTGCGAAAGAGAGAAGAGGCAACGTGGAATTTAAATGCCTTGCCTAAGGCACAATCGTAACGGCTCCAGCGGGGCTCGAACTCCGGACCTTTCGCACCTGAAGCGAACGCGCATCCACTGCAACGCCCACTGTAGTTCATACCCCGATGGAAACTATTAACACTCGATTGTTTTAGTATAATCATATTGTATTGCTTTCAAATAGCATTCATATATACAGACTGCACAATAGTTGTACAACAAATGAAATGTAACGAATATTATATGTGGTTTACGTTTATTTATCATCGATACCGGTTGCCCATATGAGCGACGCCTCCTTAAGATATTAGTAATTTTAGATTGTTGGAGAATAGTGCAATGATACAGACAGATACCCATACCAGCGCCTCCTCTGGTTCTTTTGCATGCACGGCGTACAGCACCGACACGAGACCTCGGTTTAAAGTCCCATCTGAAATACTGTTAATTTTATTAGGGTAGGGGGGTCGAACCTGCGATCCCTGGATTACCAGTCCAGCGTGTTACCACTGTACTACAGATCCGTCTGTGAATATTATATGAGTGAAACTGTTATAATTTATAAGAAGCCAATGGGTTGGGTCACAAGTGTTACCAACATTAGTGACGACCCTCACCTTATATCAAAAAGATGTAACAGAATGAGCAGACGTTCTCTATGACTCTTAAGAAGTAGCGTGCATAGTTATTGGAATATAAAAATCAAATGATTTATTAACATCAATGAAAATGTAAATAAATTAGAAAAGACAAAACAATAAATAATTTTAACAACGATTTTATAGTATTATATACATGATTGTTGCTCGCATTTCCATGCCCTCATCCCAGCGAACATATATACTAGTACATCCAAGGTTCAAACTTCCATTCATTCCTTAAATATGATCCGGCCTCCACACACTTAACCGCGTCCAGTGTAGTTCATACACCGATGGAAACCATTAACCTGCTATTCATTACTTATAATTACATTAATTATTCGTTTCGATGATACAATGAAATATATAGCACACGTCCCATTAAAAATATATTTCGTCCAGATTTGCGACTTGCCTTGTGTCGGATCTGGTAAATATCATTGGAACAGCCTAAACTGCATGACACGCCTTTAAATTCCACGTTCCATTCTCTCTCTCCCTCGTGGCCATGGATTCCATCAGGAATGAGGTCTCGAGGGTGATTAATATAAGTTGTAAGAACGTGTGTCGCAATCGAGCTCAAATAAATGTGTATAAACTAAGACACGCCTTTTCTTGCTAGGAAAGCAGCCCAACACTGCGAATACGCATGCCCGTAACTTCGAGTACGCATGTACAGCTGCATACCATTAGTGAGGAAATTCATACGGAAATTAATACAAACAGGACATACACGTCCATAGACGGAAATATAAAAACAATGTGCATGCACAACTAACGATAATAATAATAATAATAATAACTTTATTTAAGACTTTATTTAACGATTAAGTCAATCTACCATGAGGCCCTCAACAAATTAAAACATGAAATAGCATAATGAAACATGTAAACTGTAACCAGTAAAACTTTCATAGGAAATAAGATATAAGCTGCAAGAACTAATACTTATATTCATGTATAATTGTATACTATCAGTTTATTAGATTATTGGTCTGTTCTTTGCACCACCTGATATATAAAGCTTTGAAGTTTGGAACAGAATGTGTTGTTTTGGTGTGATAAGGGAGGGAATTCCATGGTATAGTTTATACAAATTTATTTGAACTCGATTGCGAAACAAGTTCTTACAACTTATATTAATCACTCTCTAGACCTATAGGCGATAGCTTCCTTCAAGTATCGAGAGCGATCAACCTAATGGTAAAAACGTGTTTCGCAATCGAGCTTAATTAAAATGCGTGTAAACTAAAATATATTTGAATAAACTAAACATAACTAGTGCATATTCTCACCTTTGAATGTTTTTTAGCGCGGTTAAGATTTTGTTTGAAGTTCCCGAAATTTGATTTAAAACCGACGCCTGTTCTGCCTAAAATAAAAACCATTAAGTAACATAAAGTAACATAAGTTGACGTGTCGCGTGCCGGAGTGATAAATTGATCATAAAGTTATTCAGCGAGGACAGGTGCGCACATATCTTCAATCAGATAATGTACACATAGGTATATCTCGAGAGGTTTTAACCACGAGTACGCATGCGCAAGAAACTCTTTTACGGTCTGGTGTTTGTTTTGTTTTTTTATATCTTTTTTGAGTAATATATCACAACGTTAGATGTAGCCAATCAGAGCAAGTGTTACATGTAGCCCCGGTACACCTGCTGATTATATTATAAAAATAAGTTAATTTTGAAGAAGAACCTTTGGTTTAAACATATTTATTTATTCATTCATAATCTACAGTACATATCTATTGTATACAGAATGCAAATGGCTTTAATGGAAAGCTTAAAGCTTATTGAGATTATCTCCATTACATATATAAATGTGTGCACTATATGCGACTAAGATGTAAATGTATTATGTAGTAAGACCAAAATATATAATAAGTATAAGTTGTAACTAAAGAATATAAAATTATAGCTAGATAAACGGGGAATGTGAGGGAGTAGAAAGCGATGGAAATAACATACAGTGTTCATGGTGTATCACTATGCAAGCGCGTCAGTCCCTGTTTACATACATATTGTTAGAAACGTTTAGACTTTTCTATGAATCTGTGGACAGCTAAGACTATTATTTCATTCTGTCCAGGTACCAAGGTAATATCACCAAATAGGATAACTTTTAGAGATATTTGATTGAGTTGAGAAATCGTGTTGACTAGTTCAATGCGTATATGAGTAGTATTTGTAACATTCAAGAAATAATGATGAGGTTGGCCGCATGTGCATAGTGATGGATCGATTATGCTTTCTGGATGAATGAGAATTTATGTGATAAGAATTACTGCTATGTATTCGTATAATAGGTATTAAAAGTGTCCAATTGTTTTCAGGGAACTAGTTCAAAGCGTTCACTGCTGTGCGCATAGAAATATAAGCTTGGGCTGGAATCCAGAAATGGCCAGGTCAATCTATTTACCCATATGATTCGGAATGTTTCAGCAGGGATGTGGTATATACTATTATGTTGGACAGGGTTTCGTGTTATTGTCCACATGTTTGCATTTAATTACTAAATCATGCACATTATAATTTATACATTCACTCAATACACTATACGAGTGTGTATTATGCAGAGTGAGTTTTCAATCGTCCTTCTATTACATATTTATATGTACATTTATATGTAATAGTTTTTCTTGTTAGAGAAGAGATCATCTTTAAAAAAACTACAACCATTGTATGTATTACTGTATCATATTCGATCCCTTCGCAATCGTTATAAAATAAATAACGTTTTAAGTAAAATCAGTTGCAGGTATTGAAATAACTTGGCACAGTATATAGAATACAGATAGCAGATATAAACAGTTTCCATACAAATTAATTAACAACATTATTACAAATTGTCATAACTTATATAAATGGAAAATAAACAAAAATCCAAACTGCAGCTTTTGTAAAGAACCAGACGCTATAGACCACTAAAGAACCAGACGATATAGCCCACTAAAGAACCAGATGATATAGACCATTAAAGAACCAGACGATATAGACCACTAAAGAACCAGACGATATAGACCACTAAAGAACCAGACGATATAGACCACTAAAGAACCAGACGATATAGACCACTAAAGAACCAGACGATATAGACCATTAATGAACCAGACGATATAGACCATTAATGAACCAGACGATATAGACCATTAATGAACCAGACGATATAGACCATTAATGAACCAGACGATATAGACCACTAAAGAACCAGACGATATAGACCACTAAAGAACCAGACGATATAGACCACTAAAGAACCAGACGATATAGACCACTAAAGAACCAGACGATATAGACCACTAATGAACCAGACGATATAGACCACTAAAGAACCAGACGATATAGACCACTAAAGAACCAGACGCTATAGACCACTAACGAACCAGACGATATAGACCATTAATGAACCAGACGATATAGATCATTAATGAACCAGACGATATAGACCACTAATGAACCAGACGATATAGACCACTAAAGAACCAGACGATATAGACCACTAAAGAACCAGACGATATAGACCATTAATGAACCAGACGATATAGACCACTAAAGAACCAGACGATATAGACCACTAAAGAACCAGACGATATAGACCACTAAAGAACCAGACGATATAGACCATTAATGAACCAGACGATATAGACCACTAAAGAACCAGACGATATAGACCACTAATGAACCAGACGATATAGACCACTAATGAACCAGACGATATAGACCACTAAAGAACCAGACGATATAGACCACTAAAGAACCAGACGATATAGACCACTAAAGAACCAGACGATATAGACCACTAAAGAACCAGACGATATAGACCACTAAAGAGCCAGACGATATAGACCACTAATGAACCAGACGATATAGACCACTAATGAACCAGACGATATAGACCACTAAAGAACCAGACGATATAGACCACTAAAGAACCAGACGATATAGACCACTAAAGAACCAGACGATATAGACCACTAAAGAACCAGACGATATAGACCACTAAAGAACCAGACGATATAGACCACTAAAGAACCAGACGATATAGACCACTAAAGAACCAGGCGATATAGACCACTAAAGAACCAGACGATATAGACCACTAAAGAACCAGACGATATAGACCACTAATGAACCAGACGATATAGACCACTAAAGAACCAGACGATATAGACCACTAAAGAACCAGACGATATAGATCACTAAAGAACCAGACGATATAAACCATTTCGTTACTGACTGTCATTTAATGAAACCCTTTTGGAACAGAGAGTGCAACACATTTAAATCAATTGGAATTCAGAAAAGTATACACAATTTAAAGAGTGTTGTGCTAGGATACAACTTTGACAATACATGTACATGTAGTAATTATTGTGTATTTAAAGCGACACTACATCAGTGAAAACACATATTTCTACAGAATGTATTTTCCTATTATATGGTATAATTGTTTTCCAAATATTTACCTCAAATACTGAGTTTTTCAACTAATAAACATACGTCGTATACGCGATTTGTTGACATAACAAAATAATATAAACATCCATGCGTAATACAACTAGTGTATCCTGAAAAACACGATTTATGATACAGATTTACCGTTTTTCCAAATATTTGCCTCAAATACTGAGTATTTCAACTAATAAACATACGTCGTATACGCGATTTGTTGACATAACAAAATAATGTAAACATTCATGTTCTGCTTTTTGCGATGTAATGTCGCTTTAAAGTCTTCTGGAATGTCTGTAACTAGTGTTCCACATATTCAAAATTCGCCCTCACATGTGAATTCTGGGCAATTTAGATGTGTGAAATCACATCAGTTTTCTGCGCCTTACATTCACGGAAACTTACGGACTTTCAGGTGAATGTGTACACGTCTCGTTATTTGCGTTCTTTGTATTAGTACATATTGACACATGTATTAGCATTGGAACTGGCGTTGATATATTCGGCCGTGTCCGTCATATAAATATATTTATTTAACACCCACACCTTAATTGAATCGTATTGAGTTTCTGATAATATCATTTAGCCAGAATAACAAAATGTGAAAAATCGACAGACTGGTACCCAAGCTACATATGTATAACTACACTGACGCCATACAACAAACTGTGCAACTTTTATATTTAGCATTACTTTTTCGTTACACATTTTAGAATTCATGAGTAACTAATCCTTCACACATTGCAGCGGTTAACCAGTAATTGGTACACCAACCTCCGTAAGAAACTGCCAACTTTGTCAGAACACATATGCTCGTGTCAAACAGATATAGAGGCATATGTGTATGCATTGAGAGTTCTCCTATTCTTCTGCGAAATTGCACATATATCCCTTTATGATTACATGAGAAGTTTGGCGCAACGTATATATACGGCTATGCAAGCGGCTATTGGAAGTACTGTATGTATTTGCTACTGGAACTCTTTTTTTTACCTCAAGCTTAATATTCTTACGCTCTGGAGTGTGTGTTTTACGTTCATTTATCGTCGCTACCGGTTGCCCATATGAGCGACGCCTCCTGAAGAGATTAGTCATTTTAGATTTTTGGAGGATAATGCATTGATACAGACAGAGACCCATACCAGAGTCTCCTATGGTTCTTTTGCGTGCACGGTGTAAAGCACCGACACGAGACCTCGGTTTAAAGTCCCATCTGAAAGACTGTTAATTTTATTAGGGTCAGGCGGGGGATTGACCCCGCTATCCCTGGATTACCAGTCCAGCGTGTTACCCACTGGACTACAGATCCGTCTGTAACGCTCTGGAGTATGAACAGTTTTTCTTATTAGCACGACTAAAGGGAAGTAATCACGATAACAATATTGAAGTGAAGACGGACAGAGTTACACAACTTGAATTATAAATAAATAACACTTCATAAATAAATATTTAGCTTAAACGATCATCAAACGCATGCGCACTAAGCACCTGGTAATTAAGGAGAACTGTGTGCATACCAAGAACATGATATTGAATTATTTTCAAAAGCTATTGCGATGAATAGAACGAATAACAATGCCGTCAACAATGACGATTTCATATTGGATTATTCGAAGTTGAATTTCTTGGACAACGAATGCAAATTCAAGATATCCGATCAGCAGATCATTCTGATTGGCCGATCATAATAGCAAATTGGAATTCTAACTGGAGACTATCGGGGAAACTCCTACCAGAACCGTCCAATCAATTGGGTGTGTATGATATTACTTGAAGTAATTCCACGAAACAAATATTCATAGTGCGTTTAGCTTAGCTCTTAAACTGTCGCATAAATGGGACGGAATGTGCAAACAACATAGATCCAACGCCGCTTCTGATCAAGATCTATACTTCATACAAATTTATTCTACCTCGATTGCGAAACAAGTTCTTACAACTTATATTAATCACTCTCGAGACCTCATCCCTGATGGAATCCATCGCCACGAGGGAGAGAGGAGGCAACGTGTAATTTAAATGCCTTGCCTAAGGGCACAATCGTAACGGCTCCAGCGGGGCTCGACCTCAGGACATTTCGCACCTGAAGCGAACACGCACCCACGGCGCTATCACGACTTCCACTATGAGTTCCATATTTGATGAAACGAAGTTGCTGTTCGTACTGTTGTAAATGCACATATTAATTTGGAAATCTATTCTGTATTCGGAATAGAGGGGTTTCCGGTTTACGGAGGGTTTTTTACAATGAACACAGAAGGGGAAATTCATGACAAACACGCTGGTCGGTTTTGAGGGAATTCCAGATTAGAGGGGTTCCGGTTTGGATGGGGGTTCATTGTAGTCATCCATAGACTGTCCATTCAGCGACCCGATTCATTACAAGAGAATGGTCGCAATATTTGTAAATAGGATATACACCTTGCGCTTCCAAGCAGCTGGAGCGATGCCAGTTGGTAGAGAACGAATGAATATTAAACAAATATGGATAGACAATTCAATAGATATGCGAATTCCATTCTCCCCATCTTCTTATTACCTTCTTCTCATTTACCGTCTTTTTTCTCTCGCTCTCTCACTCACTCACTCTCTCTCTCACTCACTCACTCACTCACTCACTCACTCACAATCCATTATATTATGATATTCTTTATTAATGTTTAACATATAGTTATTTTCGCATGTATTCATGTTTCAACTTTCCTAACTCTATAACACAATTGCAAACGCCAAGCGAAATACATACACTCTTTGCAGAGGAGAAGAATTATACAAGACTCTGTCTTCCATTCTAATCCTTTTTCTGTGTTCTGATAGATAGATAGATAGTTGGAAGAGCGACACTAGATATACTAGAATAGATCGGTCAGGGTTACGAACCTGGGGAAGTTATACAAGATAGAGAAATCTCTCAGTTGGAAGAGCGGCACTAGATATACTAGAATAGATCGGTCAGGGTTACGAACCTGGGGAAGTTATACAAGATAGAGAAATCTCTCAGTTGGAAGAGTGGCACTAGATATACTAGAATAGATCGGTCAGGGTTACGAACCTGGGGAAGTTATACAAGATAGAGAAATCTCTCAGTTGGAAGAACGGCACTAGATATACTAGAATAGATCAGTGAGGGTTACGAACCTGGTGAAGTTATACAAGATAGAGAAATCTCTCAGTTGGAGGAGCGACACTAGATATACTAGAATAGATCGGTCAGGGTTACGAACCTGGGGAAATTATATAATTCATGAACTTATTTAATAGTTTTAAATTGAGCTGCTGTGTTTGCCAATACATCGCTGTGTCCGAAACGGACATGCTACTTTGGTGCATATACTCTAGCTTCTATAAAAGGTAGGTAATTAAGGAATGAATCATAACTTTAAACATACCCAATGTAGTTCATAACCCAATAAACTATTAACTCGAGATTCATTACTTAAATCTACATTAATTATTCTTTTCAATGACACAAAGAAAAAAATCACGCTTTCCAATTGAAAGGTATTTAGTCCAAATTTGCGACTTATCGTGTGGTGGGGATCTGATAAATAATCATTCTTGGAACAGCGTAAACTGTAAGACACGCCTTTTCTCAGCTGCATATCATTAGTTGGAAACCCTCATACAGAATTCAGGGCACATACGTTCATCGAAGGAACAGACAGATTTTTAGTCCAGTGGCATCGTTCATACGGGCAACCGGTAGCGATGATAAATAAACGTAAAACACACACCGGTAGCGATGATAAATAAATGTAAAACACACACCAGTAGCGATGATAAATAAACGTAAAACACACACCAGTAGCGATGATAAATAAACGTAAAACACACACCGGTCGCGATGATAAATAAATAAACGTAAAACACACACCGGTAGCGATGATAAATAAACGTAAAACACACACCGGTAGCGATGATAAATAAACGTAAAACACACACCAGTAGTGATGATAAATAAACGTAAAACACAAACCGGTAGCGATGATAAATAAACGTAAAACACACACCGGTAGCGATGATAAATAAACGTAAAACACACACCGGTAGCAACAATAAATAAACGTAAAACACACACCGGTAGCGATGATAAATAAACGTAAAACACACAGGTTAAGCATAATTTATTTTCACTCAATATGCACGGAATATTAACCCTTTCAACACCAAGTAACTCACATGGACTGGTCCATGATATTCTTAGACCAATAAATGAATAAGAAAATTACATTCGGACCAGTTCATTTATCAAAATGGGTAATTTTTGTTCTAAAAATAGTTATATTACTTGAAAAAAGTGCAGATCCTGATGAGACGGCTCATCACGAGCCGGCTCATCTGGATCTACACTTTTTTGTAAGCCAATTTAGAGGTCTGTGGTGTTGAAAGGGTTAAGCTTACATAATAAAACGTTTTCTGTATGTACAATAATGGTAAGGAATTCATTGTGCTGTGTTCCACAGGGAACGAGGCCCAAACAGACCCATTTAATGCTAAATCCCTTGCCAGGACCTAGACATGTTTTCCTGGGCAAGCTTGACCAACCCAAGCGTATAAACAGTACTAAGCAATGTGTGCGACATATTTTGCTCAGAACACTACATGTACATCGATGCTGTGACGTAGTATCAAACCTGTGACTCGCACGATCTCAAATCCGACATTGATGCCACTTGAATCTACTAATATTGATTTAGCTTCTATTCTATGTTATTCCATTGCTGCAAGCAATATTCTTCTATATCGTTGCTGCAAGCAATATTCTTCTATATCGCTGCTGCAAGCAATATTCTTCTATATCGTTGCTGCAAGCAATATTCTTCTATATCGTTGCTGCAAGCAATATTCTTCTATATCGTTGCTGCAAGCAATATTCTTCTATATATTTGCTGCAAGCAATGTTCTTCTATATCGCTGCTGCAAGCAATATTCTTGCTATATCGTTGCTGCAAGCAATACTCTGCTACATCTTTGCAGCAAGCAATACTCTGCTACATCTTTGCAGCAAGCAATACTCTGCTACATCTTTGCAGCAAGCAATACTCTGCTACATCTTTGCAGCAAGCAATACTCTGCTACATCTTTGCAGCAAGCAATACTCTGCTACATCTTTGCAGCAAGAAATACTCTGTTATATCTTTGCAGCAAGCAATACTCTGCTACATCTTTGCAGCAAGCAATACTCTGCTAAATCTTTGCAGCAAGCAATACTCTGCTACATCTTTGAACCAAAGCAATACTACACAACTACATGTTCCATCATCTGTCGATTAACTTATACGGATTCATCGGCAGCTTCATCGTCATCATCCAAACACCGGCATAGATTCCAACCACAGCGAGAGACTGACTCGTGTACGAACTACCGTACAGTAAATACACCGCATTAAGTGGCACCAAAAATACCACCACTTGTTCTGATAAAACCAGCGCAGAATGCCACAAGATACCCCACAGTACATAAAACATGGGTAAAACAGAGAGCATGCAGAGAATCTCGACTATTGAACGCATGAATGACAACCCCACGGAACTCCAGAGGTCACTGTGCATGAGACTTGAGCAGTATAATATTGCAATGCACGTGAATATTGTTGGCACAATTTGGTTTTCTTGTTTAATGTTCTCGAACAGTCTTCTATCTTTTTGTACACACAAGAGAATTAAAGCTGCACCGCAGCACTGTAAACAGAAATGTGCAAGTATTTTGTATTTCTTAAAGCAGTATCATATAGCAGAAACATGAACTGATGCTTTACATATTCTAATGATATAGCATGCTGGCTGCTCACCAATGCAACCCGGGTTCGATCCTCGGACCGGGAAGTATGTGAGATGGTACAGTGGTCGCCAGATCGGATAGGTGGGTTTTCTCCGGGTACGGACCGGGAAGTATGTGAGATGGTACGGTGGTCGCCAGATCGGATAGGTGGGTTTTCTCCGGGTACTCCACAAATACGTTTTCATGCGCGCCAACGAGAGTGATTAATATAAGTTGTTAAAGCTTGTTTCGCAATCGTTGTAAAATATAATAATATAATAAAATTTAAACTTTTGAAACAGTCCGAGAAGCTGAGACAACAAACTTCAAATGTAGTGGATCATCTGCAGCACAGAACTCGAAAAGATATCAGTCATAGAAGTCCAACAGTATGCAATTATCTATGTGATGTTAGTGGTGGTGTTCTTCGTTTATTTATCGTCACTACTGGTTGCCCATATGAGCGACACCTCCTGAAGAGATTAGTCTTTTTAGATTTTTGGAGGATTGTGCAATGATACAGACAAGAGACCCATTCCAGAGTCCCCTCTGGTTCTTTTACGTGCACAGTGTAAAGCAACGACACAGACCTCAGTTTAAAGTTCCATCTGAAAGACTGTACTTTTATTAGGGTCAGATGGGGGATCGAACCTGTGATCCCTGGATTACCAGTTAACCACTGGACTACAGATCCATCTGTATGTAATGTTAAAGATGTATACATTGGCTATATTGGAAGACAACTGCAGGAGGAGCTGGGGGGTGGTTGGGGGGTGGGGGGTAGGGGATGGGGGGTGATTGTAGGGGGTGCCATAACGGTACAGACATTAAATCAGACCGTAATGTCCCGATTATATCAATGGTCCGCTTTGATGTCAAAGACGTCCATTTAGTCGGAATTTAATTGGACGAAAACTGAAAGGAGTTGGTGCGACATAATATAACAATCGACAGTAACAATTATTACCAGTCGTTACTTACCCATATATCATACAGTATGCCGTGCACAGGAGCCTGTATACAAGCTAGCAGGAATGTTAGAATGCTGCATATATTTCCTATCAGTGGAAGTCGTGGAATCACCTTCTCTTTCTTATCTTCCACAAGCGGGATCAGCAGATCCTGGAATGTTTACAAGGTTTATCAAGTTTACCTGGAAGTCGTGATAGCGCAGTGGTAACGCTTCGCTTCAGGTGCGAAAGGCCCGGAGTTTTTTTGAGCCACGCTGGAGCCATTACGATTGTACCCTTAGGCAAGGTCATTTAAATTGCACATGCCTTTTCTCTCTCCCTCGTGGCGATGGATTCCATCAGGTGAGGTGTCGAAAGTGATTTATATATAAGTTGTAAGAACTTGTTTCGCAATCAAGCTAACAAAATAATTTGAATAAATCCTTTTTGACTGTCCTTTAAAAATAGCACATTGTATGCAAATTAGTATCGATGATCGTTTCCGGGCATATCCGAGTGGCTAAATAGTTGTATCAATTTCCATCCGCTTAGTAAATCACAATATATATTTTATATATATAGCAAATAACTAAATGTGCGTAAATCAATTTTAGCATGTCTTATTCACATTGCACAGGGTTCATCCTAGAGGGCAACATGGGCAAAATAGGTGCCCGAGGGACAGTCTTTGCTCCCTGGGGGCCCCATTTCTCCTTAAAACAAAAATTTTAGTAATTTTTTTACAATTTTCACACACAATTTTGTCTGTACGGTAAGCTTAACTGGCCATTGTAAAGCACTCCTTCTATTAAAATGTTGTATTTAATGGTCATATTGTATATTTAACCCTAGTTTGTTTAACTAATACCGCACAGTTTCCCAGCCTTTATTGCAAGCATAACAAGAAATATCACAGTAGGTGATGAATGCCCCGCCATAATACATTCTATGGTCTATGAAATATTCATAATACATTCTATGGTCTATGAAATATTCATATTATATTTTAATTAACAAATGCTTTACCTGTGTAGTTGATAGTATTTTCAGAGATATACTGACTAGCCCTGTGGTGACCAGTGAGAGTTTCCAGGCAGGAAGTGATATCACAGCCTCATTCTGGTCTCGGATTGCCATGTCTAATAATAGCAACAGAATAGACAATACCCCAAGACAGCTGCATCTGAAAATAAAACAGACACATTACAACAACTTCAACGTACTAACTCGTCAAAATGTGATTACTCGTAGATATACGTATTCTATACTGTATACAGTCTACATCCGCTATATCGATTTCCGTCGGACCGAACACAATACTTCGACATAATGAAATTCGATATAAACGGCGCCAGTTTTATGTAACATGATAAGTGTCTGAAATGTGCCTTTGTTCCGACGTCAACATAAGCGTAGAATTCGACATAACCGACTTTGACAGAACGGATGTAGACTGTACTGTTATTTTTGTTTTATTGTTTGGTTGTATTATACATTGAATGAAATGAGCCTGTAGTTTTCCTTATAATCTAATGTGTATTAAAATAAGCATTCTCGGAAAAATGAATGGTAAGAATATTAAAAGATTGCTATGAATTTGTCACAATCAACCAATTCAATTCAATTCAATCAATGCATATGTTATGTTATTATGTTATATTTCGGGTTTTACGCCTGCATCAGCACCATTTTGGGCTACATCGCCGGCGGGAAGTTTACCTAACAACACCTTTCCTGGGCAGGCTTGTACTTTATGTAGTCATTAAACTTACTCATTTCAGAAGAATGATTTGTATATGCAAAAATTTGATATAGTTAAAATCATGTTAAATACCCAATAATTACTACATGTACATGTATTGTCAAAGTTGTATCCTAGCACAACACTCTTTAAATTGTGTATACTTTTCTGAATTCCAATTGATTTAAATGTGTTGCACTCTCTGTTCCAAAAGGGTTTCATTAAATGACAGTCAGTAACGAAATGGTTTATATTGTCTGGTTCTTTAGTGGTCTATATCGTCTGGTTCTTTAGTGGTCTATATCGTCTGGTTCTTTAGTGGTCTATATCGTCTGGTTCATTAGTGGTCTATATCGTCTGGTTCTTTAGTGGTCTATATCGTCTGGTTCTTTAGTGGTCTATATCGTCTGGTTCTTTAGTGGTCTATATCGTCTGGTTCTTTAGTGGTCTATATCGTCTGGTTCTTTAGTGGTCTATATCGTCTGGTTCTTTAGTGGTCTATATCGTCTGGTTCTTTAGTGGTCTATATCGTCTGGTTCTTTAGTGGTCTATATCGTCTGGTTCATTAGTGGTCTATATCGTCTGGTTCATTAATGATCTATATCGTCTGGTTCATTAATGGTCTATATCGTCTGGTTCGTTAGTGGTCTATAGCGTCTGGTTCTTTAGTGGTCTATATCGTCTGGTTCTTTAGTGGTCTATATCGTCTGGTTCTTTAGTGGTCTATATCGTCTGGTTCTTTAGTGGTCTATATCGTCTGGTTCTTTAGTGGTCTATATCGTCTGGTTCTTTAGTGGTCTATATCGTCTGGTTCTTTAGTGGTCTATATCGTCTGGTTCTTTAGTGGTCTATATCGTCTGGTTCTTTAGTGGTCTATATCGTCTGGTTCTTTAGTGGTCTATATCGTCTGGTTCTTTAGTGGTCTATATCGTCTGGTTCTTTAGTGGTCTATATCATCTGGTTCTTTAGTGGTCTATATCGTCTGGTTCTTTAGTGGTCTATATCGTCTGGTTCTTTAGTGGTCTATATCGTCTGGTTCTTTAGTGGTCTATAGCGTCTGGTTCTTTACAAAAGCTGCAGTTTGGATTTTTGTTTATTTTCCATTGATATAAGTTATGCCAATTTGTAATAATGTTGTTAATTAATTTGTATGGAAACTGTTTATATCTGCTATCTGTATTCTATATACTGTGCCAAGTTAGTTCAATACCTTCAACTGATTTTACTTAAAACTTTATTTATTTTATAACGATTGCGAAGCAAGTTCTAACAACTTATATTAATCACTCTCGTTGGCGTGGATGAAAGCGTATATGTGGTCATTCGTGTGGGAAGAAACCGGAGTACCCAGAGAAAACCCCCCTGTCCGTTCTGACGACCACCATACTATCTGACATACATCCCGGTCTAAGAATTCAACCCGGGTTGCATTGGTGAGAAGCGAGTGCGCTAACCACTGCGCTAATCGGACAGCTGATTTATGATCTAAGGTGTGGACTCTTGACTTGTGACAGATGTGTGTCAAGGTCTGGCAGACTGCCTGCCCATCCATTGAGGCTTGAACACCCCCCCCCTGACGAGTATCCCTCACATCTTAATTAAACATATACTTTGAGTTGCAAAATGCTAAATATTTATTTAAAAAGCTGGTTATGGTCTGTGTATTTAATGCATAAATTTAGTATAAATTTGATCTCAAAATCTAATGTGACCCCTATTACACTGTGTAACCCATATACACCCTCTCAAAGCAAAGCACTTAAATTCCACATTGCCTCATCTCTCTCCCTCATGGCGATGGTTTCCATCAGGAATGATGTCTCAAGAGCGAATAAACTAAGTTGTAAGAACTTGTTTCGCAATCGAGCTAAAATAAATTGGTATAAACTAAACCGCTGTAGGTTCGAAGCCCATTGGTTGGTGTCGAATTATTTCACATGAGGAAGCTATCAAGCTGGTATGAATTTCCTAATTGTATTCAATTTTCACGAAAGGAGACAATATAGATATAGATCCATATAATTCACTAGTAATTCACTAGATAGTGCCACATTATATATCTGTCTGGGAAGTCGTGATAGCGCGTTCACTTCAGGTGCAAAAGGCCCGGAGTTTGTGCCCCGCTGTAGCCGTTACGATTGTGCCCTTAGGCAAGGCATTTAAATTCCACATGCCTCTTCTCTCTACCTTGTGGCGATGGATTCCATCAGGAATGAGGTCGTCTCGGGAGTGATTAATATAAGTTGTAAAAACTTGTTTCGCAATCGAGCTAAAATAAATTGGTATAAAATAAACCGCTGTATGTTCGAATCCCATTGGCTGGTGTCAAATGATACCAGCAGGTACACAGCCATGGAAATTTCAGTTAAAATAAAATCTGGATATTAAAAAAATAAAATAAAATACAGAACATTTAGTTTATACAAATTTATTTTAGCTCGATGCCACGAGGGAGAGAGAAGAGGCAACATGGAATTGAAATGCCTTGCCTAAGGGGGCACAATCGTAACAACACAAGCAAGGCTCAAACTACTGGCCTTTCGCACATGAAGCGAATGCGCTATCACGACTTCATAATACAGAACATTCATGAGCTTATTGCCAGAAATAACATACCCATGAGGTACTAGCGGATCATTTCTAGGGGGACTGTAACATACCCATGAGGTACTAGCTGATCATTTCTAGGGGGACTGTAACATACCCATGAGGTACTAGCTGATCATTTCTAGGGGGACTGTAACATTTGTTTTTGGAGGGGCAATATATTTCATGTCTTCATTGGCAATTAGGGCACCAAGCACATATTTTTGGGAAACAGTATAATGACACTGCAGCTTCTGCAATGTTACGGGGGTAAGTGCCTCGGGGGTGGGGGGCATCCTCGTGAGTGCAGCTAACACAATATAATCAGCACCACTTACAGGGTTAATAAATTCTTCTCCAGCTGTTTCTGGATCGTGTCCAGTTTCAGGAAAATGAAGAGCAGAGAGACAATACAGATGCATGCTGGTATATAGAGAAGACTTCGACCAATCACAGCCCCGGCTCCACTCTCATCCTTGTAGGCATACAACTGTGGAATAGAAAATTCACAACATACCGTTAAACCTGTACTGGAGACAAGCATGTGCATAAAAACAAGGTTCTTTTTGGTTTTTTATTTAAGTTTATTTAACATCACTACTAGTTGCCCATTTGAGCGACGGGCAGTTTATCTAACAACACTTTTCCTGGGCAAGCTCCAGCGGTTAACAAGTACTTGGTGCACAAACCTCCGTAAAAAACTGCCAAGTTTTTCATATAAAGAGACCGACCTGGGTGGTGATGATAGGTTACAGTGGTATATAAGTCAGCGACCGTAACCACACGACCACGGAGATAGAAACACACATATGTTTGTCAATTTAGAACCCGAAACCAAATCTCACCTGGACAGTGTTATTCCCCACTGTGTGTATCAGTCAGTTTTATTTTGGGGTTTAAAGTCGCACAAACAGCTTAGTCTCCAGCTGATATTGGTGGAGGAAGACCCCGGGTGCCCCTCCAAGCAGTATTGCAAGAACGGACAAGCACTCGGCTATCACCACTGACCCACCGCAGGAAAACTTCCTCATATGAAATCATTTGTAGACACCCCCAATGGGATTCCAACCTACAGCAGTGAGGGGCAAGTGTTTTGAAGTCAACGACCGTAACCACACAGCCACCGAGGACCCTATCTATAAGTCATAGCCGATCAAATTTGAATGTTTATTACCGGTACATGTGATATACCATGTTGTTACAAGACAAACACACAAAACAATACTGGTCTAGCAATGGTACCAGTACGTGCCAGTCTTGTCAAATATATTAACTATAATATGTACAAACTGATATTGAATGACGGATCTGTAGTCCAGTGGTAACACACTGGACTGGTAATCCAGGAATCGCAGGTTCGATCCCCCATCTGACCCTAATAAAATTAACAGTCTTTCTGATGGGACTTTAAACCGAGGTCTCGTGTCGGTGCTTTACACCGTGCACGTAAAAGAACCAGAGGAGACTCTGTCTGTATCATTGCACTATCCTCCAAAAATCTAAAATGCCTAATCTCTTCAGGAGGAGTCGCTCATATGGACAACCGGTAGCGACGATAAATAAACGTAAAACACACACACACAGGTATACCAGATTCATCTTTTTAATATGAATGGTATTCGGCTTCAATTACGAACAGCTGTTAGACGAGACAAACAGTAGTTATGTCAATTAAATAATTTAAATATTTGTTTATCTGCAGACCCTGAAGAAGAAAATCGCCGACTAAAGGGGATACTGAAATGTCTACAGTGTCAGGAAAATGATACAAACATCTTGCTATTGCCGTGCACGCACCACAGACTGTGTGAGGAATGTGCTAGAAACTTCAACAACACACAATGAATGAATATGAAATGGAGTAATGAAATGTTCAGTTTGTCAATTAATATACAGCCGGCCGGCGGAGTCGAATAGTATATCATATGATGGTATGTCACATATATTATAATTGATATGTTTTGTTTGTCAGGCCAACGGATGCTGTTGTTCAACTGTACTAAGCATTAAATACCATCCATACTCACCTATAAGACGAGTTTTTTACCATCAGATTATGGCCTCAAAGTGGCTTCCTGTCTTATATTATTACTTGCACTGGCTAAACATGCAATCATACTTGTGTCTGGTGTCAATTTTATCAACCTGTCTTATATGCGAGTGCATGTCAAAAGCAAAAGATTTCAGGACCAATAGTAGGGGAGTCGTCTTATAGGCGAGTATGTACAGTAACTTGTACAAACTTTATATTGTTTATAGTTTCAACATCTTCTAAGCAACCACTTCTGTCAAGCTACAGAGTATGAACCCTTTCAACACAACAGACCTCTAAATAGGCTTCCAAAACATGTAGCTTGTGACGAGCCGTCTCATCAGGATCTGCACTTTTTGCCAGTAACATTACTATTTTTAGACAAAATTACCCATTTTGAAATGTAATTTTCTTATTAATTTATTGGACTGATAATATCATGCACCAGTCCATGTCAGTTACTTGGTGTTGAATGGGTCAAGGCATGTTTGACTGTACCTGTATCGTTGAAACTTACCAGTGTAGCGAGTCTTATGCCCGGACACAGCCCCGCCAGAGAGGCTTGAGCATATAACTCTTTCACTGAGAACTGTGTATTAGAGAGCAGTACCCAGGCCACCAACACTACGCTAGCCAGGTCACCCCACTGTAATACACTCCACCTACAATAGATAGATATAAATGTCGTATTTTTTATGCTTTCTAATGAAATAAAGAAATAGAATGTGTTATTCCATCGTTGATTTATAAAACATTTGATTTCTCACTGCTTTAAACAGTTGGTTCCTAGCCGCTTCAGGTTGAAATGCTGTCAACTAAAATGTTTTTCGGCACAAACCATTAGTGGCGTCCATTATGACGCTTGGCCACTTTCTATGATTCCCTTGGCTGGCTGCTTAAGACAGGTTTGACTGTATATATATGACGTTTGGCCACTTTCTATGATTCCCTTGGCTGGCTGCTTAAGACAGGTTTGACTGTATATATATGACGTTTGGCCACTTTCTATGATTCCCTTTGCTGGCTGCTTAAGACAGGTTTGACTGTATATATATGACGTTGGCCACTTTCTATGATTCCCTTGGCTGGCTGCTTAAGACAGGTTTGACTGTATATATATGACGTTTGGCCACTTTCTATGATTCCCTTTGCTGGCTGCTTAAGACAGGTTTGACTGTATATATATAACGTTTGGCCACTTTCTATGATTCCCTTTGCTGGCTGCTTAAGACAGGTTTGACTGTATATATATGACGTTTGGCCACTTTCTATGATTCCCTTGGCTGGCTGCTTAAGACAGGTTTGACTGTATATATATGACGTTTGGCCACTTTCTATGATTCCCTTGGCTGGCTGCTTAAGACAGGTTTGACTGTATATATATGACGTTTGGCCACTTTCTATGATTCCCTTTGCTGGCTGCTTAAGACAGGTTTGACTGTATATATATATGACGTTTGGCCACTTTCTGTGATTCCCTTGGCTGACTGCTTAAGACAGGTTTGACTGTATATATATGACGTTTGGCCACTTTCTATGATTCCCTTTGCTGGCTGCTTAAGACAGGTTTGACTGTATATATATGACGTTTGGCCACTTTCTATGATTCCCTTGGCTGGCTGCTTAAGACAGGTTTGACTGTACATATATATGACGTTTGGCCACTTTCTGTGATTCCCTTGGCTGACTGCTTAAGACAGGTTTGACTGTATATATATGACGTTTGGCCACTTTCTATGATTCCCTTTGCTGGCTGCTTAAGACAGGTTTGACTGTATATATATGACGTTTGGCCACTTTCTATGATTCCCTTTGCTGGCTGCTTAAGACAGGTTTGACTGTATATATATGACGTTTGGCCACTTTCTATGATTCCCTTGGCTGGCTGCTTAAGACAGGTTTGACTGTACATATATATATGACGTTTGGCCACTTTCTATGATTCCCTTGGCTGGCTGCTTAAGACAGGTTTGACTGTACATATATATATGACGTTTGGCCACTTTCTGTGATTCCCTTGGCTGGCTGCTTAAGACAGGTTTGACTGTACATATATACGACGTTTGGCCACTTTCTGTGATTCCCTTGGCTGGCTGCTTAAGACAGGTTTGATTGTATATATATATGACGTTTGACCACTTTCTGCAATTCCCTTGGGTAGCTGCTTAAGACAGGTTTGACTGTATATATATATATGACGCTTGGCCACTTTCTGTGATTCCCTTGGCTGGCTGCTTAAGACAGGTTTGACTGTATATATATATATATATGACGTTTGGCCACTTTCTGTGATTCCCTTGGCTGGCTGCTTAAGACAGGTTTGACTGTAGTGTATAAGTAGTAGTATTCATGAGTGTTTATATTTTATTATTTTTCTTGTTTACACACAGAAATTTCTGGAAATACAAAGACTATATTGCATGATAACTTACCAGGACAGAGTTAGCTGTGGCTGTAACACTAGTATAAGGACGCCCATGCTGGCACACACCACCCCTATCTGTCGTACAGCCGTCACAGACCCCTCGGGTAGCTGCAGGGATCCCACTACCACGATACATACTCCACACATTGTCACACTCAGACCTACAATTTGGAAAACTGGGATTGTTGCATGTGACACAATGGTAGGATGGTCAATTTATTATTGCTAGGTGATGTCGCCATGGCGATGCTTTTGTTTGCTTGTCCGGGTTTTACACCTGCATCAGCATTCAACATGTTATCAACAAAATTTAATGTCACTTTTTGGTATACAGCTGGGTACAAGTTTGACTGTTTGTTTGCTCGCGTTTTACGCCTGCATCAGCATCTTTTTCGGCTATATCATCAGCGGGCAGTTTACCTAACAACACCTTTCCTGGGAAGGCTCCAGCGGTTAACCAGTACTTGGTGCACCAACCTCCGTAAGAAACTGCCAACTTTTTCATATAAATGAGACACGGCCTGAGCGAGGCTCGAACCCGTGACCATCAGTGATGATAGATTATAGTGGTATACAAGTCAGCGACTGTAACCATTCAACCACGGAGGCGGACACCCATGGTGATGACTTGGTTCGAAACCGAGCTTACTTAAATAATTCAAATCAAAACCTCACAAGTTATTCAAGATTCAGGATACATGATACAATGCAATCTAAAATGTTATCAACAAAGGTCACTTATTGCCATTCCGCTGGGTTTACGCCTGCATCAGCATCATTTTGGGTTATAGCGCCGCTGGGCAGTTTACCTAATAACACATTTATTTGGCAGGCTCCAGCAGTTAACCAGTACTTGGTACACCATATCATAGATGTTATAATAATGACACAAATTTGATGAGCCTCGAAATCTTATCCTTGCCTAGGGTCCTTAATGGGGGTTACCTACAGTAGGGGACGAAAAGGGTCAGAATGTTACCGAGTATATCTGTGGTTGTTGGCTCCTCCCATAGTATGTACACACACAGCAGATGCAGTATGGGATTGCTGTTGATCACTATGGCAACAGATAGAGCTACAATGTTGTACAGCACCTGTAAATAGGGAACATTTCTGTCAAAGGCAAGTTAAAGTGTTTATTTTGTCATTACCGTCCATACTCACCTATAAGACGAGTTTTTATAAACAAATTCTGGGCTCAAAGTAACTGTCCACCTTATAATTGAGTGCTAAACAAAATTTAAAAAAAAAATGAAATTTAAAAAAATAAATATTTTTTTGGTAAAATGTGTTATGGTATGATCCATTTGCACTGGCCAAACATGCAATTTATACATGGTCTGATGACCATTTAATCAACCTGTCTTATATACGAGTGCATGCCAAAACCCACACATTTCAGGACCAAAGTAGGGGGTAGTCTTATAGGCGAGTGTGGATGGTACACTTGTAACTTTGGGGTGATGATGTTTTAGTCCTGGTTACTTCATTTTCATTATGGAGGATAGTGATATACAGAAGACGCCCACATTCCAGAAGCATTCCTCATTCCATGACACGCCCGGTGTAGAGCACCGATACCAGGGGATCTCTGATTATAGCTAAATCTGAAATACTGTTCAAATTGTTATGGTAAGACGGGGGATCGAAATTATGACTCCTGAATTCACAGTCCACAGCATGTAGTCAGAGCCTGTAGGTTTATATGTACAGCGTCACGCCGCCGAGCCCTTCTCTTTGTAGTCCCGCCCATTTGCCCATTAGTCCCGCCCTCTTGCCCTTTTTTAAATTTTGTATATATATGCCTCGACAGGTGCCTTCGGGTAGGCAGACATATATATAACTTACCCCGGTAGAACTCGGCAGACCGTTTCACCATTATGTACTGCCTGCCAGCAAAATTGTCTAGGGGCTAACCCTCCACACCTCAAAATGCACCCTGCCCTTTTTATGACCCACCCTGCCCATTTATGACCCACCCTGCCCCTTTATGACCCATCCTGCCTCTTTTATGACCCACCCTGCCACTATATGACCCATCCTGCCCATATTCTGACCCACCCTGCCTTTTCTTTCCACGGTCACGGTACAGACTCGCCATTGGGGAGATCATGTGTAAACGGCCCGGGTAGCTCTGTCACGGTAGAGACGTGCCATTGGGGAGATCATGTGTAAACGGCCCGGGTAGCTCTGTCATGGTACAGACTCGTCATTGGGGAGATCATGTGTAAACGGCCCGGGTAGCTCTGTCACGGTACAGACTCGCCATTGGGGAGATCATGTGTAAACGGCCCGGGTAGCTCTGTCACGGTAGAGACGTGCCATTGGGGAGATCATGTGTAAACGGCCCGGGTAGCTCTGTCATGGTACAGACTCGCCATTGGGGAGATCATGTGTAAACGGCCCGGGTAGCTCTGTCACAGTACAGACTCGCCGTTGGGGAGATCATGTGTAAACGGCCCGGGTAGCTCTGTCACGGTACAGACCCATTGAATCATGTAAAGGCCCGGGTATTGTCACGGTACAGACGCGCCATGGGGAGATCATGTGTAAACGGCCCGGGTAGATCTGTCACGGTACAGACTCGCCATTGGGGAGATCATGTGTAAACGGCCCGGGTAGCTCTGTCACGGTACAGACTCGCCATTGGGGAGATCATGTGTAAACGGCCCGGGTAGCTCTGTCACGGTACGACTCGCCATTGGGGAGATCATGTGTAAACGGCCGGGTAGCTCTGTCACGGTACAGACGCGCCATTGGGGAGATCATGTGTAACGGCCCGGGTAGCTCTGTCACGGTACAGACTCGCCATTGGGGAGATCATGTGTAAACGGCCCGGGTAGCTCTGTCACGGTACAGACTCGCCATTGGGGAGATCATGTGTAAACGGCCCGGGTAGCTCTGTCACGGTACAGCGCCATTGGGGAGATCATGTGTAAACGGCCCGGGTAGCTCTGTCACGGTACAGACTCGCCATTGGGGAGATCATGTGTAAACGGCCCGGGTAGCTCTGTCACGGTACAGACTCGCCATTGGGGAGATCATGTGTAAACGGCCCGGGTAGCTCATTCAATAGAGCGGTCGACCTGTAAGCGAAACGGTCCCAGGTTGGCTGCACATTTTTCTCACCATGTGACATTTGGCACCCAACGAGGGACTGCGACGGGATATATACTTCGAAATCATGTTCATCTTGTTCTCTATCCCTGGAAATTCGTGGAAGAATTCCAATTTGCTTTGAAGAATGTCGTGGTACGGACTTAGTTATCAGTCAATTAATTAGCATGATTTTCATAAAATGACATTTATCATACCGCAACATCTGGTTATGGAACTCGGAACAAACAGTAAAAATAAAGTATTCCAACTTAAAAGACCAATATACATTTCGGGATAAATCAGACTTTATCTGCCAAGGGAGGTAATAGAAAAACAAGTGTTGCAACTTATCTTCTGATTAACTGTTATACCGATAGATTTCACAGAAATAAAAAAAAAATACAGATGGATCTGTAGTCCAGTGGTAACACGCTGGACTGGTAATCCAGAGATCGCAGGTTCGATCCCCCGTCTGACCCTAATAAAATTAACAGTCTTTCAGATGGGACTTTAAACCAATGTCTCGTGTCGGTGCTTTACACTGTGCATGTAAAAGAACCAGAAGAGACTATGGAATGGGTCTCTGTCCGTATCATTGCACTATCCTCCAAAAATCTAAAATGACTAATCACTTCAGTAGGCGTCGCTCATATGGTCAACCGGTAGCGACGATAAATAAACGTAAAACACACACAGAAATTAAAATGTGTTGTTCAGTGTTCCATGATGATCATATTTCAATTTCTTTATCCTCGCCTCCGACGAACCCTGTGGGCGAGCGTTACAAGATGATTAGTGGCACGTGCGTTGATTATTCGTATAGATTGAGTGGGCAGGGCTCATCCTAGAGGGCGAATCCGCCCACTTATCCCTAAAAAAAATCCTTTTCATATTGTGTATTTTAACCCTATTCTCTTTGCTTGTTTTCCGATCCAAATTCATTTGTTTGATGTATATGTATTCCAACCATTACTATCATCTGAACTGAATAAAATAAGTTTAAACTAACCATATTTTGTTGATGAAATTTATTTAAAAAAACACCATTTAAGGACGCAATCGCACGCAATTATGACGGAGCCCTGTAGATATGTAGATGTTGCTGGATGTCTTGTAGAGCAACGTTCTTGTGTCTGATGATGGTGCGATAAAACATGACACCTTGAAGCGGCTTCTTCTGTCTTTTCAGGGTAACAAATCCCGAGATGTTTGCAGTTTCTTTCCAAAACGGTCATTTTTAGGGCCACCCTCCTCACTGTTGGTCATCCTGCAGCAGTATATGCACGGATCTGACAGCTAGACACCTGGTCGTCTAGCTCGCTCCAGGGTCCGTCCATACCTCCACAACTTCTGTTGAATGAGACAGAAGTGCTGGAGAGTGTGTCCCTTGTCGCAAGTTCGATAACCAAACGATCCCAGTATCCGCCGCTGCTGCGAGATGTTCCCTTGACCGTGACGTGCACGCCATGTGCCCCAACCGTGATGTGCATGCCGTGTGCGAGTTGTGCCCCGACCGTGGCGTGCACGCCGTGTGCCCCAACCGTGACGTGCATGCCGTGTGCGAGATGTGCCCCAACCGTGACATGCACGCCGTGAGGAGATCAGCTGGGAAAAATGCGTAGGAGTAATGCCTGAGCTTATAAATGGCTGAGTAGATTGAAGTACTTACACTTGTCAAACCCTGGTCACATTGTGCATCAAGGGAGATAATCCTGATGATCACTGCAGATAGGACATACAGAGTTACACATCTGTACACAGTGAGCTCGTCCTCTGTACCAATGATATAGTAAATAATGACTGCTAGCGCCTTCGTGATATGTACCGAGCAACCAATCATCGTAGACCAAGTCGATAACTTCCCAGATATGTACAGCCTGTAGTAAATATATATTTTTTGTTTCTATTTTTTTTTATCGTGCCGTGGAGGACACTATTAATTTACATGTGAAATAAGACATATAGAGACATAATAATTAGTAACACCATCATGTAAATGTTTCAATATTACAATATGATTCTCAGCATGCAGTTTTTAATTTATGCATCCGCCACGTATCCGCCACGTTTACATGTGCAAATATTTCATACGCATCCGCCACGTTTACATGTGCAAATATTTCATACGCATCCGCCACGTTTACATGTGCAAATATTTCATACGCATCCGCCACGTTTACATGTGCAAATATTTCATACGCATCCGCCACGTTTACATGTGCAAATATTTCATACGCATCCGCCACGTTTACATGTGCAAATATTTCATACGCATCCGCCACGTTTACATGTGCAAATATTTCATACGCATCCGCCAGTTTTGTTTTTTGTATTTCATACGCATCCGCCACGTTTACATGTGCAAATATTTCATACGCATCCGCCACGTTTACATGTGCAAATATTTCATACGCATCCGCCATGTTTACATGTGCAAATATTTCATACGCATCCGCCATGTTTACATGTACAAATATTTCATACGCATCCGCCATGTTTACATGTACAAATATTTCATACGCATCCGCCATGTTTACATGTGCAAATATTTCAATCTTGCAAATGACTAAACGGAAACTGGCAAGAATGATGTATTTGATACAAGTGAAGAGTAGAGTGGTGGTATTGTTACAGTCCACACTAATCAATCTTACTTCCACTCTCAACTAAACAGAGAAAGGAAGAATGGTCATGGAATACTGTCATTCATATATTCCTTCTGTAGTATATATTAATTGACTTTGACATATTTTATTCGTCTTGACAATAATATTCAACAAATGGTCATACACATAATGAAGACAAGTGGATTGAATCGAAAGCTTGAAGATTAAAGAGATACTTTGTTTGTTCGCGTTTTACACCTGCATCAGCATCATTTTGGGCTATATCGCCGGCGGGCAGTTTATATAACAACACATTTCCAGGGCAGGCTCCAGTGGTTAACAAGTACTTTGTGCACCAACCTCCGTAAGAAACTGCCAACTTTTTCATATATATGAGACATGGCCTGGGCGGACAGGGCTCAAACCCGTGACCATCAGTTATAATAGATTACCTTGGTATACAAGTCAGCGACAGTAACAATTCGACCACAGAGGCGGACGTAATGAGATTCTCTCCATATATCATCATGCAACAGGCAAGACTTGTCCCAGATACCATATATAGACTATAGCATACATTCAATATACAATGAACTTTGGTAGATCGATCATTGTTTCCCGGCTTGACAACTTCCTAGATATATAAACCATAGTACCGTATATATATTCAAGGCCATTGTAGCCCGGCTCGACAACATCAACAATATATATACACTCTATTATATATTCAATATACAATGTAAGTTGGTAGGAACCGATCAGTGTAGCCCGGTTTGACAACTTCCCAGATATGTACAACCTGTAGTACACATTCAATATCAATTGTAGCTGTTGCCCGGCTTGACAATTACCCAGATATAAACATGATGAAATATAGTACAGTGAGTTTACTGACCATACCTATGTATATTACAGTGAGTTTACTGACCATACATATGTATATTACAGGGAGTTTACTGACCATACCTATGTATATTACAGGGAGTTTACTGACCATACCTATGTATATTACAGGGAGTTTACTGACCATACCTATGTATATTACAGTGAGTTTACTGACCATACATATGTATATTACAGGGAGTTTACTGACCATACCTATGTATATTACAGTGAGTTTACTGACCATACATATGTATATTACAGAGAGTTTACTGACCATATCTATGTATATTACAGTGAGTTACTGACCATACCTATGTATATTACAGGGAGTTTACTGACCATATCTATGTATATTACAGTGAGTTACTGACCATACCTATGTATATTACAGGGAGTTTACTGACCATATCTATGTATATTACAGTGAGTTACTGACCATACCTATGTATATTACAGTAAGTTTACCGACCATACCTATGTATATTACAGTGAGTTACTGACCATACCAATGTATATTACAGGGAGTTTACTGACCATACACAGTGAGTTACTGACCATACCTATGTATATTACAGTGAGTTACTGACCATACCTATGTATATTACAGTGAGTTACTGACCATACCTATGTATATTACAGTGAGTTACTGACCATACCTATGTATATTACAGGGAGTTTACTGACCATACACAGTGAGTTACTGACCATATCTATGTATATTACAGTGAGTTTACTGACCATACCTATGTATATTACAGTGAGTTTACTGACCATACCTATGTATATTACAGTGAGTTACTGACCATACCTATGTATATTACAGTGAGTTACTGGCCATACCTATGTATATTACAGTGAGTTACTGACCATACCTATGTATATTACAGTGAGTTACTGGCCATATCTATGTATATTACAGTGAGTTACTGACCATACCTATGTATATTACAGTGAGTTACTGACCATACCTATGTATATTACAGTGAGTTACTGACCATACCTATGTATATTACAGGGAGTTTACTGACCATACACAGTGAGTTACTGACCATATCTATGTATATTACAGTGAGTTTACTGACCATACCTATGTATATTACAGTGAGTTTACTGACCATACCTATGTATATTACAGTGAGTTACTGACCATACCTATGTATATTACAGTGAGTTACTGGCCATACCTATGTATATTACAGTGAGTTACTGACCATACCTATGTATATTACAGTGAGTTACTGGCCATATCTATGTATATTACAGTGAGTTACTGACCATACCTATGTATATTACAGTGAGTTACTGGCCATACCTATGTATATTACAGTGAGTTACTGACCATACCTATGTATATTACAGTGAGTTACTGACCATACCTATGTATATTACAGTGAGTTACTGACCATACCTATGTATATTACAGGGAGTTACTGACCATACCTATGTATATTACAGTGAGTTACTGACCATATTTATGTATATTACAGTGAGTTACTGACCATACACCTATGTATATTACAGTGAGTTACTGACCATACCTATGTATATTACAGTGAGTTTACTGACCATATCTATGTATATTACAGTGAGTTTACTGACCATATCTATGTATATTATAGGGAGTTTACTGACCATACCTATGTATATTACAGTGAGTTTACTGACCATACCTATGTATATTACAGTGAGTTTACTGACCATACCTATGTATATTACAGTGAGTTACTGACCATATCTATGTATATTACAGTGAGTTACTGACCATACCTATGTATATTACAGGGAGTTTACTGACCATATCTATGTATATTACAGTGAGTTTACTGACCATACCTATGTATATTACAGGGAGTTTACTGACCATACCTATGTATATTACAGTGAGTTACTGACCATACCTATGTATATTACAGTGAGTTACTGACCATATATGTATATTACAGTAGTTACTGACCATACCTATGTATATTACAGTGAGTTTACTGACCATATACATGTATATTACAGTGAGTTACTGACCATATCTACATATATTACAGGGAGTTTACTGACCATACACAGTGAGTTTACTGACCATATATATGTATATTACAGTGAGTTACTGACCATACACAGTGAGTTTACTGACCATATACATGTATATTACAGTAAGTTACTGACCATACCTATGTATATTACAGTGAGTTTACTGACCATATACATGTATATTACAGTGAGTTACTGACCATACACAGTGAGTTTACTGACCATATACATGTATATTACAGTAAGTTACTGACCATACATATGTATATTACAGAAAGTTACTGACCATATGTATATTACAGGGAGTTTACTGACCATACCTATGTAATGCATACAGGACAATGGCAGCTGTGATGATGAGAAACGACCTTGAGTACAGACCTCTGCTATGTAGCAACACTTCACACAGTGTAAACACTGAAAATAAAACAAGACTAATTAGTTTATACAAATTTATTTTAGCTCGATTGCGAAACAAGTTCTTACAGCTTATATTAATCTCTCGATCACTCTCGAGACATCATTCTTGATGGAATCCATCGCCACAAGGGAGAGAGAAGAGGAAACGTGGAATTTAAATGCCTTGCCTAAGTGCACAATCGCAATGGCTCCAGCGGGGCTCGAACTCCGAGTCTTACAATGGCCAGTGTAACTTACTGGACAATATTTTGTATTAAAATTGTAAAAATAAAATATTTATATATAGCCCAAAATGGTGCTGATGTATATTTTAGATATAAGAGGGGTCCCCAAGGGGGTGAAGTCAGGGTCCCTAGGACTATTTTGCCCATGTCACCCCCAAGGAAGAACCCAGTATTTAATCATCAGTATGCTGCACAGTACATGTACCGGGATACACTCTGCAGGAAGAACCCAGTATTTAGTCATCAGTATGCTGCACAGTACATGTACCGGGATACACCCTGCAGGAAGAACCCAGTATTTAATCATCAGTATGCTGCACAGTACATGTACCGGGATACACTCTGCAGGAAGAACACAGTATTTAATCATCAGGATGCTGCACAGTACATGTACCGGGATACACTCTGTAGGAAGAACCCAGTATTTAATCATCAGTATGCTGCACAGTACATGTACCGGGATACCTCTGAGGAGACCCAGTATTTAATCATCAGGTGCTGCACAGTACTGTACGGGATACACTCTGAGGAAGAACCAGTATTTATCATCAGTATGCTGCAACTCTGTAGGAAGAACCCAGTATTTAATCATCAGGATGCTGCACAGTACATGTACCGGGATACACTCTGGAGGAAGAACCCAGTATTTAATCATCAGTATGCTGCACAGTACATGTACCGGGATACACTCTGGAGGAGAACCCAGTATTTAATCATCAGATGCTGCACAGTACATGTACCGGATACACTCTGAGGAAGAACCCAGTATTTAATCATCAGATCTGCACAGTACATGTACCGGGATACACCTGAGGAGAACCCAGTATTAATCATCAGATGCTGCACAGTACATGTACCGGATACACTCTGAGAAGAACCCAGTATTTAATCATCAGGATGCTGCACAGTACATTACCGGGATACACTCTAGAACCCAGTATTTAATCATCAGATGCTGCACAGTACATGTACCGGGATACACTCTGTAGGAAGAACCCAGTATTTAATCATCAGGATGCTGCACAGTACATGTACCGGGATACACTCTGGAGGAAGAACCCAGTATTTAATCATCAGGATGCTGCACAGTACATGTACCGGGATACACTCTGGAGGAAGAACCCAGTATTTAATCATCAGTATGCTGCACAGTACATGTACCGGGATACACTCTGGAGGAAGAACCCAGTATTTAATCATCAGGATGCTGCACAGTACATGTACCGGGATACACTCTGTAGGAAGAACCCAGTATTTAATCATCAGATGCTGCACAGTACATGTACCGGGATACACTCTGAGGAAGAACCAGTATTTAATCATCAGTATGCTGCACATACTGTACCGGGATACACTCTGGAGGAAGAACCCAGTATTTAATCATCAGGATGCTGCACAGTACATGTACCGGGATACACTCTGTAGGAAGAACCCAGTATTTAATCATCAGGATGCTGCACAGTACATGTACCGGGATACACTCTGCAGGAAGAACCCAGTATTTAATCATCAGGATGCTGCACAGTACATGTACCGGGATACACTCTGTAGGAAGAACCCAGTATTTAATCATCAGTATGCTGCACAGTACATGTACCGGGATACACTCTGGAGGAAGAACCCAGTATTTAATCATCAGTGTGGTTGTGATGCTGCACATCCCTGGTGTAGTTAATCATATCCGTGTTACTGAATATTCCTAAGTGATTGATGTATGTAAATGGGTGTAATTTGCTGTTTATACCCAACTGTATTTTGTTTAGCATGTAGGCCGCCATCTTCAATGCACACTGTGTATTAGACGCTACGCGACGGTGTTCCATACACTGCTTTCGTAAACAAAGAGTATCGCTTGTACAGTATGTGGTATTCGTAGAGGGCGTATATGTATGTTATTGGTATGTATGCAGTGCTTAGTTGACGCAGCAGTCTTATTTTAGTTGTGAGTACCTGTTATACTACAAATTCATGTGTGACGTAATGCGACATGTGGGCAGCGTCATGCGACATGTGGGGCACGCGCATGCACTGCGACGTGTGGATTCCACAGTGTGCACCCACAAGGTTGCACATCCCACACGTCGCATTGTGTGTTAGTATAAATACCGGGCAGAATGTCATTCTTGGCCTCCAACACTCTGAAATAGCCGGAAATCTTTACCTGTCTGTATAAAATAGCAGACAACATTTTAACATTGGTTGGTGCGTTGTTATTAACCCTTTCAACACCACAGACCTCTATTTATAGGCTTACAAAAAGTGTAGATCCAGATGAGCCGGCTCGTGACGAGCCGTCTCATCAGGATCTGCACTTTTTGCAAGTAGTATTACTAATTTTAGACAAAATTACCCATCTTGATAAATGAACTGGTCCGAATGTAATTTTCTTATTCATTTATTGGTCTAAGAATATCATGGACCAGTCCATGTCAGTTACTTGGTGTTGAAAGAGTTAAGTGTCATTTCATGATATAATTCGGGTTTCTTGGCCAGTTTGTAATATTGTATATTGTATAGTGATCGTTAATAGTCACGCCTATGCGTATCAGTTGCTCTATAGTAAAAGAAGATAGAAGAACATCACATCGTTGTCGTCACTTAGTCAATTGTCTGCTGTGATCAGCCTACGTCCGTCCTCCCGTCTGCCCACTAGATTGACCCCGGTTGGCGCGTAACAATATTACACAGGTTTACTTACCAATACTTTCTGAGATGATGAAAAATTCGAACACAGTTTGATGGAAGTACGCTGCGGAGTAAGCACACAGCAAGCAGAGAACACAGTTGGTGAGGAGTAGACAGTATAAACCACGTATCTCTATGCCGAACTGCAGCTCGAACCTGCGTCCGGTTAAGAAAAATAAGTACCATGTAAAGCATTGTCAAGATGCCCAAGACAAGCATTGTTCAGCAATTCAAAGACAAATGGACCCTCTGGAGAAACTAAGGAGATTGGGTCATGATTTAGTTGGATGCAAGCTCTATGGTACAGATTTGTTTCAATTATACAGTGTTAAGCAGCCAGCAAATGGAATCACAGAAAGTGGCTGCTTAGCTCAGGTGGCTGCTTAGTAGATGTTAAATGTATAATATTGGGAATCTGGGAACTGGCTGCTTAATACAGGTTGGCTGCTTAATGGAGATGACCACTAACATATTCCTTCAAACAATTTTCAAGATAATTGTGTGAAAAGACATGCTTCAGCAATTCAAGGGTAATAACCCTGGTTCTTGTGTGTGTGTTTTACGTTTATTTATCGTCGCTACCGGTTACCCATATGAGCGACGCCTCCTGAAGAGATTAGTAATTTTAGATTTTTGGAGGATAGTGCAATGATACAGACAGAGACCCATTCCCAGTCTCCTTTTACGTGCACAGGGTACAGCAACGACACGAGACCTCGGTTTAAAGTCCTATCTGAAAAAATGTTGATTTTATTAAGGTCAGACGGGGGATCGAACCCTGGAGTTACTATGGAGATTGGGACATGCCTGGTTGGATTCAAGCCAGTATTTGGTGGGTACAGGCATGATGGATCCATTTTATTTACAGATTTTTGTCAAAATCAGTCAATGACCTGAATATCGAGTGATTTAGAGCAAGGTCCCACATACGTGTAGACTTCATTTTGTGAGTCTATAACATAAGTACATAGGTGGAGCTCTCAATTTAAGAAATGCACATAATATTATATATAAGATACGAAATTCCTATTGTTCATGTGTGTGGTTTCGATGTGTAATTTAAGTCTAATTTAAAACACTTTCTTCCAAAGTTTCTGAAAAAATGCCCATTTACACACAGCGGTGGCCATTTGTTTAAAGAAATGATTTGCATATACACATCACAAATGAGTGACACAATTATTGTCTAGGAATTTATTTGCATTATTTCAATTTGTTCAGAAAGGATACACAAGTTTCCATGGTAACCAGGTCATCCAGTAACCAAACAGCAAACAGGGAACTGGCAGCAATATCATTGACAAACCCTGTAGAAATACAAGAAATGAGAAACAACAAAAATACATAAACAGTGTGTTTAGCACATATTTCAAACATTCAATAAGTACATAAACACTGTGTTCCTAGCCATTCGTTTAGCACATATTTCAAACATTCAATAAATGCATAAACACTGTGTTCCTAGCCATTCGTTTAGCACATATTTCAAACATTCAATAAATGCATAAACACTGTGTTCCTAGCCTAGCCATTCGTTTAGCACATATTTCAAACATTCAATAAATGCATAAACACTGTGTTCCTAGCCATTCGTTTAGCACATATTTCAAACATTCAATAAATGCATAAACACTGTGTTCCTAGCCATTCGCTTAGCACATATTTCAAACATTCAATAAATGCATAAACACTGTGTTCCTAGCCATTCGTTAGCACATATTTCAAACATTCAATAAATGCATAAACACTGTGTTCCTAGCCATTCGCTTAGCACATATTTCAAACATTCAATAAATGCATAAACACTGTGTTCCTAGCCATTCGTTTAGCACATATTTCAAACATTCAATAAATGCATAAACACTGTGTTCCTAGCCATTCGCTTAGCACATATTTCAAACATTCAATAAATGCATAAACACTGTGTTCCTAGCCATTCGCTTAGCACATATTTCAAACATTCAATAAATGCATAAACACTGTGTTCCTAGCCATTCGTTTAGCACATATTTCAAACATTCAATAAATGCATAAACACTGTGTTCCTAGCCATTCGTTTAGCACATATTTCAAACATTCAATAAATGCATAAACAATGTGTTCCTAGTCATTCGTTTAGCACATATTTCAAACATTCAATAAGTACATAAGCAATGTGTTCCTAGCCATTCGTTTAGCACATATTTCAAACATTCAATAAGTACATAAACACTGTGTTCCTAGCCATTCGTTTAGCACATATTTCAAACATTCAATAAGTACATAAACACTGTGTTCCTAACATATTTCAAACATTCAATAATTCTTAACCTCTTCTCGCCTAGAGATGGAGGCTTATATGCTAGTGCATCTCATTATGTCTGGCAGTCATTTCTACTGCCATACTCACTTATAAGACGAGTTTTTTACCACCAGATTATGGCCTCAAAGTGGTTTCCCGCTTATAAGTGAGTGATAAAAATAAATATAAAATTTTTTTATTTATAAAATGTGTTAAATAGTATACATAATTACGTTTTAGAAAATAAACCACCCAACACTGAAAATGTCTTCAACTTGCACCACTGTATTGATACATCCTGTTAGATGATTAATTCTTTAAAGTTGACAGCGAGTCTTAAGAGATCAAAAGATATATTTTACTGACAAATTATAATTGATTGTACTATACGTAAATTGTATTATGTCATCTATCGTAACACCAGAAGCTTGTTGGTTGTAGCTATAACAACTGTTTCCTAACCTTGAACCAGGGCAGGAAGTGTGAGGCTAGCTGGTAGTGTACCAGTATAGAGTATACGAGGGCTGTACAAACTGTTTCCTAACCTTGAACCAGGGCAGGAAGTGTGAGGCTAGCTGGTAGTGTACCAGTATAGAGTATACGAGGGCTGTACAAACTGTTTCCTAACCTTGAACTTTCTATCACTGAGTAGGAACCCATACATAGCGTACACTACAATACCAGCCGGTAGCCAGGGCAGGAAGTGTGAGGCTAGCTGGTAGTGTACCAGTATAGAGTATACGAGGGCTGTACAAACTGTTTCCTAACCTTGAACTTTCTATCACTGAGTAGGAATCCATACATAGCGTACACTACAATACCAGCCGGTAGCCAGGGCAGGAAGTGTGAGGCTAGCTGGTAGTGTACCAGTATAGGGTATACGAGGGCTGTACAAACTGCTCCAGATACCATCCTCCCATACACTACATAATCGTACTTCCAACCTACAAACACAATCAAATCATTCATTGGGATACATTGGTTAATCGGGGTGTAGTCCAACACGTGAACGTCATTATTATCACGTCATATACGTTCCTTATATAATGTCAGGGGAGGTAACTAAAGCCACAGAGTGAGGCTAATCAGGGTGATGCCTCTAGAAGTATTTTACCGGTTGTCATGTTATCTTTTACACCAATTCCAGAAGCATCCCTGGCTCTCTTATGGTCCATACTTGCCTATAAGACGAGTTTTTTACCAACAGATTATTGCCTTAAAGTAGTGGCTTTTTTTTTTTAATGTGTTAAAATGAATGGTAGCCATAATTACGTTTGAGAAAAGAAAGCATTCTAACACTGAAAATGTTTTCAAATTTGCACTGGTCAAACATGCAATTTATACTTGGTCTTGTGTACATTTTATCAACACTTTTATATGCGAGTACATGCATTGTGTACATTTGATCAACCCGTCTTATATTATATGCACGTGCATGCCAACACAACAGATTTCAGGACCAAAGTATGGGGAGGGGGGTGTCATCTTATAGGCAAGATCGCCTTATAGGTGAGAATGGACGGCACATGGAATTTACATGTATAGCAATGATACAGAGACATCAGTTTATAGTCCCATCTGAAAAATTGCTAATATCAGAATCCGCAGTGAATCGTTTTAACAACTTTACCACTGTTTCGTCTACGTTACATTAATCTAATTATCATATATTTCCTTTTTTTATACTTTATTTATTTTACAACGATTGCGAAGCAAGTTCTAACAACTTATATTAATCACTCTCGTTGGCTCGGATGGAAGCGTATATGTGGTTATTCATGTGGGAGGAAACCGGAGTACCTGGAGAAAACCCACCTGTCCGATCTGGCGACCATCGTACCATCTCACATACTTCCCTATATTTCCTTTCTTTTGTTTTATTGCTAATATTGGTAAGTGTGCTATGTTGGTTGCTTAGTTGCCTCGAACTCGATTAACTAGAGCACCTCCATTTGCTTGAACACATCTACTCTCGATGATTCGAACACGGATGACTGGAACTCTCGAACCAGATCACTGGTCCCATGAAATCAATTACTACTTCAATTAACACCTTTGGGTCAAACACAATTGGCCGAGTGGCCAGGTCAGCGTGTCTCAGAAAATGCAAACAAAAGTTTTCTCACCGCTATCTGATTTGATTGACATTACTTTAATAGGTACATGTGCGTAATTTACAAGTTGATTGGTTGATTTTTGAGAGTTATATTTAGCATAACCAATCAGAAACTTGAGACAGAGCTTGAGACTCGAGAAAGCTAAAGGCTTTATAACCTCCAGGACTGGTGACAGGCCAGTGTACATGGCAAATGCAGGTAACCGTTCAAAGAGAGTATGTTTGTTTGTTTCTTCGGGTTTTCCAACTGCATCAGCACCATTTTGGGCTATATCGCCGGCGGGAAGTTTACCTAACAACACCTTTCCTGGGCAGGCTCCAGTAGTTAACTAGTACTTAGTGCACAAACCTCCCTCCGTAGGAAACTGCCAACTTTTTCATATACAAGAGACACAGCCTGAGCGGGACTCGAACCCGTGACCATCAGTGATGATAGGCTACAGTGGCATACAAGTCAGGGAATCGACCATGTGCAATGTCCAAACGGAGATAATTGTAGCAAAACTCTATTTAATATAAATTTTACAAACCTGTGAAATCAAAGATTCCTCTAAGGCTCATCAAGGTGGTGAGAAATATACTCAATGACAATATGAATATAAGATGTCCCTGAAAACATAAATACATAGGACCTTACACGAGTGATGATTTCATACCCGATTTTATGATATGAGTTTTGGAATTTTGCTATTAACACTTTCCTTCATAGAGATTTATATATATATATACTATTATATCTCCATACACAATATATACTATTATATCTCCATACACAATATATACTATTATATCTCCATACACAATATATACTATTATATCTCCATACAAACGACAGTCATTTAGCTATTATGCAGTGAATAAGCAGTCACCATATCTATCCCACCTCCATATTACTGGGACTACATGAGATAATGGTCTTTATTATGAACATTGGTTTGGCTACTACATTGTCAATGTATGTCATATTGGGATTGGCATCAAGAGGTGCTTCTATGGGGGAAAGGGTTTATGAACATTGGTTTGACTACTACATTGTCAATGTATGTCGTATTGGTAATGGCATCAAGAGGTGTTTCTATGAGGGAAAGGGTTTATGAACATTGGTTTGACTACTACATTGTCAATGTATGTCGCATTGGTAATGGCGTCGAGAGGTGCTTCTATGGGGGAAAGGGTTTATGAACATTGGTTTGACTACTACATTGTCAATGTATGTCATATTGGTAATGGCGTCGAGAGCTGCTCCTATGAGGGAAAGGGAGAACTTATGTGAGCCTTTTGTCGAACTTATTAGCAAAATTCCAAAACGATAAGTGTAATACACCTTTTACCACACTACCGCAGTAACAACAATCAGTTTTCTGTTTCCCAGTATACTTTTGAACATTCAGGGCTCATTCAAGGTCTGATTTTTTGGGAGAAGTGAGAAAGCACGCGATCACGTCTTTAAATGCCGTTACTTAATAAATTTCAACAAAATAGGGTTAAAATGCACAGTATCACCATTAAATAGAACATTGAATAGGAGCAGTGCTTTATAATGGATCAGTGTATCTTACTGGACAAATTGTTTTTGTTTAAAATTTGATTTATTTTTAGGGTGAAGTGGGGCTCGGGCAAAGGCGAATACACGGTCCATAGGGCAAATATTTCGCCCAAATCTCCCTCTAGAATGAGCCCTAACCTTATTACATCTCAAGGAAATCAGTAAGATATATCCATACGCCGTAGTAGATAGTCACTGACCTATAAAAGACAACTTGTATTAAGAGATCAGTTTTTCAGTTTCCATTTGTGTTGGTTAAGGAATAAATTAGCCTGTATTAAGAGACCGTTCCTGCTTAGAGACCACGTATTGCCCTTCCCTTTGGTGGTCTCTTAATACATATTTGACTGTAATCAACACAATACAAATCACTATACTGTATTTCGCTAGTGTATATTTAGTATTTTATTGATTTAAACAGTTGATTTTCAACACATAAAGCAGGAACACAAACTATATATATTGAATGTGTACATCAAGCTGTCATGCCGCGACCAATCAGAATCCTTCCAGGTTGTATTATATGTGATGGCTGTATTAAACTGAATACATGCAAAGTTATGTGATAAAACATGTTATTATATGTATCAAAAACAGTAAAACTGTTGCAGGGTTCCCGCTGTCGGTCGTCAATTGTAACAAAAAACAAATACTGGCGCAAAAATATTACATTTGTTGTTGTTAAAGCAGCATTACATCGTAATAAAGGATGTTTTGGGTAAAATATAAATACTAATGTGTGTGTGTTTACAAAAATCGAAATAGTCGCTCAGAAACGATAAAATTCCAATAAATATAAACCGTCGTATATGCGAATTTGTTTATCAACACACGAAATGTAAACACGCACAAGCGTGCATGCGTGAAACAACAAAGGATGTGGAAAACAACGTATATATTTTGAACATGAAAGACTATCTATCTATCTATCTATCTATCTATCTATCTATCTATCTATCTATCTATCTATCTATCTATCTATCTATCTATCTATCTATCTATCTATCTATCTATCTATCTATCTATCTATCTATCTATCTATCTATCTATCTATCTATCTATCTATCTATCTATCTATCTATCTATCTATCTATCTATCTATCTATCTATCTATCTATCTATCTATCTATCTATCTATCTATCTATCTATCTATCTATCTATCTATCTATCTATTTATCTATCTATCTATCTTCCTCTAATGTCGAATCCTCGCGGGGATGTAGACATGTCACTAAAAGACTTAGATAACTAATTAAAAAAGACAACCTGGATCAAATGGGGATGATGCATTCCGAATGTAAACAAGTGCAGACGATTCATTCTGGTTGTAAACAAATGCGTGACCTATCGAGTCGGAAAGTCCTACTTTAGATTTCGAGTTTGTTTTATCGCAAAAGCATTGTTTATCAATTGAACATAATTATACAAAGTATAATGTTAGAATGTGTACGTAAAATTAGAATTTTTCAAATATCTTTATTTCATACGATGTAATGCTGTTTTAAATACATGGCTTCAAATATTTATCTGTGAATTGTATGGCTTTTAGATTGCTCCAAGTTTTTCAAATTGGCTCCAGTTTTTTTCAATTGGTGACAGAAGTGGCCCAGACAAAAATTCAGATAGAGGGAACCCTGGGTTGGCTAGACTGCCAAGCAAAGGCGAATACTTACTACGACAGTCAATGAAAAGAGTTGACGGAATGGACCGTTGATGAAATGTAGAGCTACATGTAGCATGGACGGTGACATACAGTATATGATAGCCATGAGAAGGGAGATCACTTCTGGTAGAACACCCAGATCTAATTCATCAGATTTATCTGCCTTGAACGATGACGTATGCGGTGTAAGGAACATTTGTAGATAGACAAACCTGAAATTAAGATTTCTAATATTACTTGTTGGAAGGGGATGCATGTACATGATAAAGATTCAGCCGTACCTTCAACAAAAGGTAAGCTATGAGATTTAATTTAACTCTATCGGCGCCAGTGTCTTTGAAGACAGATCGCTTGTGTCACTGTACGGAAACAGTAAGGTGGTATCCGCATAATAGATCTAATTTTACGATATCGCGTCACAAATTTTGACACTGATACCACTTTACGGTAAATTATATGCATGAACGTGGAAGTAAGTGAATAAATTGATAAACAAAACTTTATTTTAAACCTTCTTGCGTCATTTTGTCATGAACACATGCAGCCATGAATCGTTCAAAACCGTCACAAAGTGCTACAGAGGCTTTGGATCGTGTAATGCATGATTTAGATGTCAGAGCTTGAAATGTCGGACGAGATAGGTGACCTATTTCTGCGTTTTCATACATGATATTTACCTGTAGTACAGGTGAAATACAGGTAAATATAGAATCAGTAATGCATGTGTGTCAGGTAAATTGGTCTAATTGACTCTAAATAACTTCAACGGCATGTGCCAGGCTGTGGGCTGTTTATTGACCAAATATATGTTGTCAACTGTTTAATAATAAGAATTTTACAGATGCACTATCACGACTTATAGCAGCTATTTTATATATAAAATAGAGCATTTTAGGACGGAATAACATTAGGATGGAATAACACTAGGATGGAATAACACTAGGACGGATTAACACTAAAATTGAATAACACTAGGATGGAATAAACTAGGACTGAATAACACTACTAGAACAGAATAACACTAGGATGGAATAACACTAGAACAGAATAACACACACAGAATAACACTAGGACGGCAAGATGGTACTGTGGTAGACAGATCAGACAGGTGGTTTTTCTCCGGGTACTCCATATTCCTCCCACACGAATGACCACATATACGCTTTCATCAGCGCCAACGAGAGCGATTAATATCAGTTGTTAAAACTTGTTTCGCAAGCATTGTAAAATAAATTTTTGATCATATTTATATAAAGTTTAAACTTTAAACACTAGGACGTAATAACACTAGGTCATAATGACACTTGAACAGAATAGCACTAGGACGGAATAACACTAGGATGGAATAACACTAGGATGGAATAACACTAGGATGGAATAAACTAGGACTGAATAACACTGGGACGGAATAACACTAGGATGGAATAACACTAGGATGGAATAACACTAGGATGGATTAACACTAGGACGGAATAACACTAGGATGGAATAAACTAGGACGGAATAACACAAGGACGGAATAACATTAGGATGGAATAACACTAGGACGGAATAACATTAGGATGGAATAACACTAGGATGGAATAACACTAGGATGGATTAAACTAGGACTGAATAACACTGGGACGGAATAACACTAGGACGGATTAACACTAGGACGAAATGACACTAGGACAGAATAACACTAGGATGGAATAAACTAGGACTGAATAACACTGGGACGGAATAACACTAGGACGGATTAACACTAGGACGAAATGACACTAGGACGGAATAACACTAGGGGTACGTAATGAATGAGTAACTTACCCAACAGCTAGGAAGACATATGGTACAAGTTGCCAGGGTACCAGAGAAGAGGCTGTCCACGTGAGTAGCACTACACAACACCAGGGGTAAATGGAAAATAACATACGCTCTATGGTCTGCAAAATAAAATTTGATTTAAACCAATGAATGACTGCTATCTAACTCTACACTCTGGCGGTGAATATAACAGACAAATGTTGTCTTGCAATTTCATTAGAATTGTGCCTTGCCTTGCCTAAAAGCACAATTGTAACGGCTCCAATGGGGCTCGAACTCGCAATGTTTTGAAACAATATTCACAATCACGTAGCAAATATTTTAAGAGGTCCTGGCTTGCCATTTATGACTTGAAAACAAAAAAGTTTATGGTGTCAACACAAACTCTCAGTTTAACGGGGAATACCTTTGCTCACTACAAGTTAGGAATTGTCATTAAACACCTACAATTTTTCTTATGTTCAATGATTTTGGAAATACAGTTACTAATAATAAAATTATACAGACACTTGGTTGCAGCTACAGAGTACTGTCATGGTTCATTTTGAATGCACCTTTGTCACTAGTACTAGGCTAGCTGGATTAGGCTGTCCAATTAGCGTTCACTTCTCACCAATGCAACCCGGGTTCGATCCTCGGGCTGGGAAGAATGTGAGATGATACGGTGGTCGCCATATCGGACAGGTGGGTTTTCTCCGACACGAATGACCACATATACACTTTCATCCGCGCCAATGAGACTGATTAATATAAGTTGTTAGAACTTGCTTCGCAATCGTAAAATAAATAAAGTTTAAACTTTTTAAAAAAAATTAACTTATGGAAAATGCACCTTTATAAACATGCATATTTTAGTTCATGATTTTAGTAACAAATTAGGGAGAGGCCTGTACATGTTTGCAGTATTTATAATTTATACATTAGTATAGCACACCTGTATATGTTTGCAGTATTTATAATTTATACATTAGTATAGCACACCTGTACATGTTTGCAGTATTTATAATTTATACATTAGTATAGCACACCTGTATATGTATGCAGTATTTATACATTAGTATAGCACACCTGTATATGTATGCAGTATTTATAATTTATACATTAGTATAGCACACCTGTATATGTATGCAGTATTTATACATTAGTATAGCACACCTGTATATGCCACTACTGTAATGTGCTATTTACTCTCTATGTGACAACTGCACGTGTTACATGTTATACGAAATATGACTGCACGTGTTACATGTTATACGAAATACGACTGCACGTGTTAGATGAAATACGACTGCACGTGTTACATGTTATATGACTGCACGTGTTACATGTTAGATGAAATACGACTGCACGTGTTACATGTTAGATGAAATACGACTGCACATGTTACATGTTAGATGAAATACGACTGCACGTGTTACATGTTAGATGAAATACGACTGCACGTGTTACATGTTAGACGAAATACGACTGCACGTGTTACATGTTAGATGAAATACGACTGCACGTGTTACATGTTAGATGAAATACGACTGCACGTGTTACATGTTAGATGAAATACGAATGCATGTGTTACATGTTAGATGAAATATGACTGCACGTGTTACATGTTAGATGAAATACGACTGCACGTGTTACATGTTAGACGAAATACGACTGCACGTGTTACATGTTAGATGAAATATGACTGCACGTGTTACATGTTAGATGAAATACGACTGCACGTGTTACATGTTAGATGAAATACGACTGCACGGTTACATGTTAGAGAAATACGACTGCACATGTTACATGTTAAACGAAATACGACTGCACGTGTTACATGTTAGACGAAATACGACTGCACGTGTTACACGAAATATGACTGCACGTGTTACATGTTATACGAAATACGACTGCACGTGTTACATGTTATACGAAATACGACTGCACGTGTTACATATCAGACGAAATACAACTGCATGTGTTACATGTTAGAAGAAATACGACTGCACGTGATACATGTTAGACAGAATTTTCAGTAGACTTACCAATGCTAACTTTTGTTCGTATTTGCGGAAGTAAGTAAACTGTAGAGCTATCAGCCCTCCGGTGAGGATTACATATATATTGATCACTCCAATTAAAAATATGTTGAAAATGGATAACCTGAAACAACAATAGATGTTTTTATTAAAAATGCATCGATATCTAGGGGGTGGGGGGGGGGTTTAATCCATTAAATTGTATGGAAGATTTATAGAACTTGCCTTATATGTGTCTTACATTTGTATTAACATTTTGATGCATAGAACAGGGCTCACCCACCCTATGGGGCGACATGAGTGAAACAGTCGCCCTAGGCGTCCTGACTCTGTCCCCTGGGACCCCACTTCTTCCTAAAAAATCTTTTTTACAATATTGTTTTATTTATTACAATTTACATACAAAATTGTGTCCAGTAAGGTAGTGCTCCTATCCTATACAGTATTTAATGGTCATATTGTGGATTTTAACCTTATTTTGCTGACATTTAAATAATCAAACCATTTAACCATGAGGCTTCTCACTTCTCCCAGACATTCTGACCGAGGACGAGCCCTGAGAGAGTAGATAAAAGGAAAGTTATGTTATATGTTATATTTCGGGTTGTACACCTGCATCAACACCATTTCGGGCTATATCGCCGGCGGGCAGTTTACTTAACACCTTTCCTGGGCAGGCTCCAGCGGTTAACCAGTACTTGGGTGCACCAACCTCCATAAAAAACTGCCAACTTTTATTCATATAAATGAGACACGGCCTGAGCAGGGCTCGAACCCGTGACTATCAGTGATGATAGGTTACAGTGGTATACAAGTCAGCAACCGCAACCAGTCAACCACGGAGGTGGACATAAAAGGAAAGGTATGACTTCCACAGCAATGGAAGTATGGAGTAGATTGTAAATGTATGACTTACCACAGCAATGGTAGTATGGAGTAGATTGTAAATGTATGACTTACCACAGCAATGGTAGTATGGAGTAGATTGTAAATGTATGACTTACCACAGCAATGGTAGTATGGAGTAGATTGTAAATGTATGACTTACCACAGCAATGGAAGTATGGAGTAGATTGTAAATGTATGACTTACCACAGCAATGGAAGTATGGAGTAGATTGTAAATGTATGACTTACCACAGCAATGGAAGTATGGAGTAGATTGTAAATGTATGACTTACCACAGCAATGGAAGTATGGAGTAGATTGTAACGGCATGACTTACCACAGTAATGGAAGTATGGAGTAGATTGTAAAGGCATGACTTACCACAGCAATGGAAGTATGGAGTAGATTGTAAAGGCATGACTTACCACAGCAATGGAAGTATGGAGTAGATTGTAAAGGCATGACAGAACACAAACAGTAGTGTGAACAAAATGAGGCATCTGAAAAGAAACAAAACACAATAAAATATATAATTATATCAACATGATTGATATAAACAGCTTTTAGTATTTTTATTTAACACTATTTTTGGAAAGCAACAAGTTTCAGCTTCAGTTATAAGACACATTATATTAACCTACAAGTCACACATCTTAACTTAACATAGTTAATTTATCTTAACTTATTAATTAAAGCTTAATTGAACACAGTCAAATTATTTTAACTTACTAATTACAGCTTAAATACAGTCATGTTAACTTAATAATTACAGCCAACATGTATCTTAACACAGTCCTATAATCTGAACTTAATAATTACCGAGCTCTTAACTTAACACAGTCCTATAATCTGAAGTTAATAATTACGAGCTCTTAACTTAACACAGTCCTATAATCTGAACTTTTTGGTTTTTGTTTTTGCGTATTAATTACCGAGTTCTTAACTTAACACAGTCCTATAATCTGAACTTAATAATTACTGAGTTCTTAACTTAACACAGTCCTATAATCTGAACTTAATAATTACCGAGCTCTTAACTTAACACAGTCCTATAATCTGAACTTAATCATTACCGAGCTCTTAACTTAACACAGTCCTATAATCTGAACTTAATAACTACAGAGCTCTTAACTTAACACAGTCCTATAATCTGAACTTAATAATTACTGAGTTCTTAACTTAACACAGTCCTATAATCTGAACTTAATAATTACCGAGTTCTTAACTTGAGAGTCATATAATCCGAACTTAATAATTACAGAGCTCTTAACTTAACAGTCATATAATCTGAACTTAATAATTACAGAGCTCTTAACTTAACACTGTCAAATTACCTTAATTTACAAGCTACATTTAAAGGAGCTTGTTGCAAACATTTTCAGAAATTTTTTATAATGCAATATTTGATATTTCCCCTCATAGAAGCACTTCTTGATGCCATTACCAATACATTGACAATGTAGTAGCCAAACCAATGTTCATAATAAAGGCCAGAATCTCATGTAGTCCCAGTAATATCTATGGAGGCAGGATAGATATGGCCACTACTTATCCACTGCATGATAGCTAAATGGTTGTCGTTTGTATGGAAATATAATAGTATATATATATATATGTGTTAGTGGTCTCCTCCATTCAGCAGCCAACCTGTATTAAGCAGCAAGTTTCCAGATTCCCATTCGCAGTTTTATTATATATTTGACCTATATTAAGCAGCCACCTGTGTTAAGCAGCCACTGTCTCTGACTCCCTTGGCTGGCTGCTTAACACAGGTTTGACTGTATAGTGTAGTATAGTGCAGTATAGTACAGTATATTATATAGCATAGTGTTATTCTGGTATAATCAATACAAAGGATAACACAAAAAGAGAGCAATAAAACTCTATTTCCAAGTTGCAAGAACTAGGCAAACTTGTGTGTCAGTTTGGCATGGTGGCGACGAGCTCAGTTAGATTAATGTACAAGTCCCTATAGTAGCAACTCTTAGTTTATACAAACTTAGTTTAGATCGATTGCAAAACAAGTTCTTACAACTTATATTAATCACTCTCGAGACCTCATTCCTGATGCACTTCATTCCATCGCAGAGGGAGAGAGAAGAGGCAATGTGGAATTTAAATGCCTTGCTTAATGTAGGGCACAATCGTAACAGCTCCAGCGGGGTTCAAACACCAGGCCTTTCGCACCTGATGAACTTGTTTTGCAATCAAGCTAAAATGAATTTGTATAAACTAATCATGCAACGTTCGAACAATCAGATATTTGATGTCATTCACTGAACGTTGGATTACACGCTCGCCCATATGGTTCGCCGGAGGCGAGGGTAAATAAGCTCAATCACCACCATCGTTGGATTACAAATCGTGTTCGTTTGTTTTGGGGGTTTAACGTCAAACAGCTTAGTTCATATAGCAATTCAGGAGTGGGCAAGTACTTGGGTAGAACCACCGACCTTCCACCAGCTGGTTTAGCATCAAACAGCTTAGTTCATATAGCGATTTTCCAGCTACTATTGGTGGAGGAAAACCCTGGGTGCCACTATGTACCCGGGTAGAACCACCGACCTTCTGCAAGCAAGCTGAATAGCTTCCGCACATGAAATAATATGACACGCCTATAGGATTCGAACAAGCAGCGGTGAGAGACAAGTAATTTGTAGTCAAATACCATAGCCACTCCGCAACTATAAATATTGTAAATATACCTTTTCTTTTCGCCTTTTGGATCCAAGATGACAATAATTCCTGCGCCAAAACTTGCTGCCATCAAAAATCTGTAACGATGCAAACATGCAATCTTATAATAATCTACAATTGTTGTGTCAACATACATGTTTCCATTTTTTGAACAATTATTCAAAACATAAATAAAGTAACATTAACCCTTTCAACACCACAGACCTCTAAATAGGCTTACAAAAAGTGTAGATCCAGATGAGCCGTCTCATCAGGATCTGCACTTTTTGCCAGTGATATGACTATTTTTAGACATAATTACCCATTTTGATAAATGAACTTGTCCAAATGTGATTTTCTGATTCATTTATTGGTTTATGAATATCATGGACCAGTCCATGTGAGTTACTTGGTGTTGAATGGGTTAAACAAACATCTGTGCGGAAATAAATCAATTATTGTTAATGGCATTTACGTTTTTGATGAAATTTCCCAAATTCAAATCAAATAAATGCTATCTAAGTTCATATTTGGTCTAAATCAATACCAGTATAATTATATATATATATCATCGGTACATTGCTTGGACAGTTATTTTATAATGTTTGCCAAACGTAACTACTTATTGTAAAGTGGTGAGGATGATGTGGGTTGAAAATATCGCTAAATTTTGGACAATTCTGCCTGGAAAAAATGTTGTGATGGCTGTACCCGTGTATAATGCGCACTAGACAAATTCTTCAAGGATTTCAGTAATAAAAGTGTGTGTTATACATAGCAAATGACGGTATTCATGATATATATGATTGACTGAACATAAACGAGGAACAATGTTCTAAACGTCTAACCTGTAGTATGCAAATCGACTACAATAGCAGTCATCCCGCTGTCGGTCACAAACAGTGCCAAAATCAAATACCGACGCTAAAGTTTGTGAAATGGCGAAAATATTTGGTGCAACATTTTTTTGGGGGGCAAATGTTTTGCCAATTTTGCCAAATACATGGCTTCAAATATTTATCTATGAACTTTATGGCTCTTAATTAGCTCCAAGTTTTTCAAATTGGCAACAGAAGTGACACAGACAAATATTTAGACAGAGGGAACTCTGCAATAGTCCTTAATAAGTATGGCCAATGAGCAAATACAGTAGACTGTAGTAGATAATGACTTGCTTACTCTAAACTCAATATTTTCATTACTAATTCAGCCACAGTAAGTATATAAAAAGCATTGGTTTGGTGGTGATTGGGGGGGGGGGTGTAAAATTGACCCAAACAGGCTCAGGTAATATGGTGACTCTCCAGCTATTATTGGTGGAGGAAGACATTGGGTGTCACTCTGTACTATTTCAGGCATGGATGGGCACCCGGGTAGAACCACCAACCTGACCTTCCTCATCCTCAGTGGGATTCAAACATACAGCGACGAGGGGCAAGTGATTTGAAGTCAACAACCGTAACCACTTTGGGCGGGGCTCGAGCCCGTGACCATCAGTGATGATAGGTTACAGTGCTATGCAAGTCAGCGACCTTAACCACTCGTCCACGGAGGCGGACCATACATGTATGAATCTAGTCTGAAGAAAGTTGGTGGAAAACTTTAACAGCGGAGGCCACACAGTTCAGAAATGCTCTACTGTAGTGTATGGTAGTATACAAATGGATAGAACTCGAGAACTAGTTATTGGACATGGAAGTCTCGACGAAATGCACCTGTCCACTTGATGTCAGGGATGTACAGAAACTTTCTTTTTAATAAAGCCACAAGAAAGTGCTACGGACGGACAGAATGTCCAAGTACTATCATTTTTAGGCCACCCGGATCTCCCATTAACCAGGAGCATAACAACGATATATCATTGTATTTCTATTAAATTTATTAATGGCATTAGCGAAATGTGATGGGCTACCAACTATGCCAAATACCATCAACAATATTAGAAAAATCAGAGATATGTCACTGCTTAAGGAATGAATCGCATGTTAATAGTTTCCATCGGGGTACGAACTACATTGGGTGTGGTTAAACTGTGTAACGGCTGAAGTCATCCACGCTAACTTTAAACACACCCAATCAGGGATCATTCTAGAGGGCGATGTGGGCGAAATTGTCGCCCTAGGGACCCTGACTTTGCCCTCTGGGGACCTCACTTCTCCCTAATTTTTTTTATATTTTTTGGTTTTTACGATTTTCAAACAAAATTGTGTCTAGTAAGATACACTGGCCCATTATAAAGCACTCCTTCTATTCAAATGTTGTATTTAATGGTTGTACTGTGCATTTTAACCCTATTTTGCAGAAGTATATTAATGAACACCATTTAAGGAAGCGATCACGTGCTTTCTCACTTCTCCCAAAAATTCGGACCTAGAATGAACCCTGCCAATGTAATTTTTCTTTTGGCCTTAGTAAAACATAGTTCTCACATTTCACCAACTAATGTCATGACCATAAGAGCACACGGCAAGGACACAATCATCATCTTCTTGTTGTATTTGAATGGTCCAGGGTCTGTTAAAATGACTCGATCATCCGCATATTCATCATTATCTTCTCGATCAGCACCATAATCAGAGTCTGTGTCACTTCCGCTGCTGTAGCTGATATCGTCCAGGTCGTCTATCCCATAATCATCGTACTGGTACCCAGTCCGCTGCACAAGCTCTGTACCACCTTCTGCCATTTCAGGGTGTTCCTTATATCCAAGAGCGATCAAGCCATGCTGAAAATAATATTGAATTTGTTGGAGGAATTAATTTGATTTATAATTATGAGTTTTATTATTTTAAAAATACGAGATTATTTTTATTGCACTGATTAACCCTTTCCGCCATAGAGATGTAGATATATTTCATACATTTGGCTGTAATTTACCAACCATACACAGTGGATAAGCTGTGAACTTGCCTACTCCACCTTCATGGAGGTTACTAGGAATTATTAAGGGATGTATACGCTACATTGTTCCTATCTTTATTATAGCTTATTTGACTACTAATGTGTCAATAGGCATTGGCACCAAGCGGCGCTTCTAAGGTGGAAAGGATTTTTGTTTGTTTTTCGCCTGCATCAGCCCCATTTTGGGCTATATTGCCCGCAGACAGTTTACCTAACAACACCTTTCCTTGGCAAGCAGCAGCTGTTAACTAATACTTGGTGCACCAACCTCCATAAGAAACTTCCAACTTTTTTCATATAAATGAGACACTGTCTGAGCGGGACTCGAACACATGACCATAAGTGATGATAGGTTACAGTGAGAGACGGTAACCACTCGATCACGGAGGCATACTGCACTGCTCAAACCTGTGACCATGAATGATGATAGGTTACAGTGAGAGACCGTAACCACTTGATCATGGAGGCATACTGCACTGCTCGAACCCGTGACCATAAGTGATGATAGGTTACAGTGAGAGACTGTAACCACTCGACTTACAGTCATTTCGTACCCTGGACCAAGTTTCAACGTTTCGTACTCAATGTCCGAGATGTTTCGTACCCAAGTCTGTCTGGACAGTTTGTACCCTAGGATTAAGGGTTAGTGTTACACTGTTAGCTTTAAAGATGGTTTGTACCCAAGTCTGGACAGTTTGTCTCTAACCCTTAATCCTAGGATATAAACTGACCAAAGCTGGGTACAAACCGTCTCTAAAGCTAACACTAACTCTGAATCCTAGGGTACGTACTGTGCAAACTTGGGGTAAGAAACATCTTTAACTGTAACATTAACCTTTAATCCTAGAGTACGCGATGTCTGACATTGGGTTCGATGCGTCTCTGACATCGAGTACAAAACTTCCAAACTGGGTAAGAAACTAGGTCCAGGGTACGAAGTGACTGTAACTTGTAAATCTGCTAATTCATTAAGCAAGGAATTCCAACTGATTGTCCATGATGTGTACATACCAACATTACCAGGTGCCAACACAGGTTATTTAACCCTTTGCCTGCTGAGTAAATAAAATCACATTTACAAACGAAACATCCAAGGTAAGAAATGTCCAGGGTACGAAATGACATGCACCTCCTGCACTGTACTTATTCATTGCAGTTATATATGTTGTCTTGTTGATGTACATATCAGCATTTTAGACTGAGGTGGTGGGGGAACAGTAAATAGAGGTGGGTGGGGGATTGTTAAATAGTTTTATTGATAAAAGTGTCGTTTTTCAATAAATTATCTGACATGGCGATTGAACACTGAGTAGATGTTGAATAGTGCATCTTCTACATTGAAATTAGACGGTTTAGTGGTTACATCACATCAAAATAACTGACTTACATCCTATTTTGTCAAAATTATGTTCAGATCTTGTGGAAATTCCCATTAGCGATGTGTAAAACGTCATCGGGAATCTCCGCATAAACTGATGACGTCGCGGGAGGATGGTAATATGGCGGCTGTCGGGTGCACTCTAATGGAAAGGAAAGATATGGGAGAGAAAAATGCCACAAAGTTAGCGTTATCATGCAAGCGAAACGGATTAAATCATGGCTGCTACTGTGAAGAAAAGATGGAAACTAGAAATACATGCAGATCTCATTTGTTTGACAAATTTCTGAGGATAAACGGGACCGTGAAGACGAACAATAACAACTGTTTTCCCCGTCCGTCGGTCCCCACTCTAAGATCTCGCCGTGAACGGCATTCATCTGGTCCTGAAATAGTAAAACGACCCCGTAGATCATCCAGGAATGATTCTGGAGACAGTAAGGCAGGGTAAGGCTCCTTGATACACTTACATTATTTAATTTGTATTACAATTTCTGCACATGTTTCAGAAACCGGAATTCTATTGTCTCACAGTTAGGGGACATCTCAAAGTAATTTTTAATAATTTGTATAAAGTTCAAGTTTTATAATGTTATAGTTTATGCCGATTTCTTTTTGTCATTTATAGAAATTTCTTTTTAATTGTTTTGGGAAATAAATTCTAACAACATTGATTTAATCGGACTTACTCGTCCAAACCTTGTTGGAACCACCTAGTCCTATATATAAGACCTCTACATAAAAATTGTTTCGATCTGTTATTTCGAAGTCTTATCTTTGAAGCTCATTTTCGCATATTAGTATGCATTATTGGTATGTCGCGGTACTAGCTATTAAAAACCAACCTACAGATATACTATTATGTACCTGAATTTAAAATACATTTTGCTTCATCTTATGACTTCAACATTACAAATACACAAAGAAGAAATACTATTGGGAATCTCATGTGTTTATCATGTTTTTGGCGCCATCGTGTCAGAAGTTACATAGTCGATAGTTCCGAGTATACCGCGGCAAATGGCCGAGGCCCTGATTTGGGTGTTTATACAAAGGTAGTCATTACAATTATGTGAATATTTGATAGGGACCTTAATCTGTATAATTTATGTAAGTCTAGCAGTAAATTTATCATTTTAACATAAAACATGAAACTCTTTTTAATCTCCAACCAGAAAACAACTAATAGTTATATGCCCACGACGGGCCTACTATTTATGAATAATAAAATGTGGGAATCTGGTTATATCACCACATGTCAATAGATTTACATCACAGGAGAAAGTTCCATGTAGATATGAACATCAACTTGTATATAAAAAATACTAAATTTGGTGGGAAAACTGATTTGAAAAATAATCATTCAGTAGAAAAAGCGCGTCTCATGCCCATATTTGGCAATACGGGAATTACGTAGTAACCTAAACAAGTGATCAAAACAGTTTCATACATAAATATCAGACTGCCATTTTACAAAGTTGGAATGAACATAAATATATAGTATGGACATTTGGAGCATTTTTTCAGATAAAAGGGTGGAGTAATTTTACATAGATCTTGATATTAAGGTAAGCATCTTGCATCAGTAATTTACTCACCACTTACGTTGACAGTTTATGATTTCTTGTTTATCAACACATGTTTACTTTTCTGGGTCAACACTGATCCAATGGAAAGAATGCGATGTGGCGTTATTTTACCTCGTTCTGAAAAATTGTGGATGCCTCGGTATGTCAAGACCATCGGTATGTTAAGAAACGACAATACTTTCCGACAAAGATTTTGAAGCTTTCCGGACATGAACTAAATTTGTGCATTGGTGTTAAGAGTAATCATAAATATAGATGTAACAACATTTAAACTATACTGTCTTACCTTTTGTGCATACGATTTTGCTGTTAAAAATCGACAGGCGTCCTCACAAAAGAAATCCGAATGAATTATTTGTTAGTACAATTCATGCATATGAACTTGTAAGTTATTTTGAAAATTACTATATTGGCTTTCCGTCATGCAAAATAACCAAAATGGACGACATCAATTGACTTGTACAGTTCTCCCATGAAATTTAAATATTGATTTCATGTATAAATTAGTCTAATATTGTGTCAAGAGACGTTATAGACTGTGCAGAATTCAGGCAACGGTATGTGTGTATATATTGTTAGCAAATTTTACTTTATAATATGACTTTAGAATATAAAATATGCTACGCGTAATTGAGATTTAGCTTTTTGACTTTGAAAAATGCCTTGATAGTAAAATGTCACATTTTTCAAGTGTAAATATTTGGACTATGGAACCACCTGGAAGATTTATCTATAGTGGTATATAGTGTGTTTTGGCTTGGGTAGCCCGGCTAGCTCAGATGTTAGAGCTGTCCGACTAGTGTTCGGGAGTTTGTGGGTTCGAATACCACGTCGGTCACAAACGTTTCCGCTCTTTGCTTTGTCACATTAATGGCGACAAGGATATCTGGTTTGGTACTGGCAAAGAAATAGGGGTGCGGCTCCAGGGATTGGAGTGTGGCTCCTAAAGAATAAAGTTTCTTACGGAGGTTGGTGCACCCAAGTACTGGTTAACCGTTGGAGCCTGTCCAGGAAAGGTTGTTGTTAGGTAATCTGCCCGCCGGCGATATAGCCCAAAATGGTGCTGATGCAGGCGTAAAACTCGAAATATATAAAATATAAAGAATAAAAGAGGGAAAGGGTGTAGTGTATTTCAGCTCTAGTGTTCGGGAGGTTGTGGTTCGAGTCCCATGTTGGGTCACTAACTTCCGCTCCATTCTAGGATGTGAAATCATGGGATTCACGCTATTTTCTAAATATCCCGCATGTTTAATAATTGAGTGTGGAATAATCACGCATAAATTAAGCTGCGGAGAAATAAATAACATCAAGTTTATCGATGCCCAGACTGCCGATCGGTTTTGACAGTTGTTTGTTTACACTACAGTCTGACATGTTTATCTCATTTGCTGTGAAGAGCTAATTATGGAATACGTAATACGAATTTTGCCACCTGTAGACGAAAGTATTATTTGCCAATATTAAGATATCAAGAAATACTATTTTCAAGTTTTATGTTAATAATTAAACACAAAATATTATGGAGTGACTATAAATTATTAGCAAATACACAAAATAAAATTGTTACTGATAATTTTGATTTATTTTAATTCGTTAACAAATAATGTTATTTCTGTCCGATCTGCTATTCCCACATGTGCAGAGGACGTTTTCCCTGTCATAGCTGTCAAAATGCTTCACAAAGAGAGAAGGATATTCCATACCATTGCTTAACATACATAACGTAGAGACTCAGGTTCCTACCCAATCTACTGACAGGGTCACTAGTACCAATCTGAAGGTATCTTAATCTGTCGAGTCTGTTCAGCCCATAGGCAGCCGATTGCATGCAGTTCTGGCATATATACATGTACGCGGACAACCTGTACACTAGTCAACTCGACCCTCGGCCTTGTTTACACCGTAGTACCATTTACTGTATATTCATGGTGATGTAAGGTATGGAATATAATTATTAATCTACCATATTGTTTTTCAATATCCCCAGAGTTTGGAATGGAGGGGGAAAATTCCCCCCTACTTTTTCAATCCTAGAATGGATACTGACAGATCATTCCTTCATCAAATCCTATAGAGATCTATCGATCTTCCAATTCTATCATGTAAATGTTTCAACCCTTTCCTTCATAGACATTTAAGTTAATATACTATTATATCTCCATACAAACGACGGCTATTTAGCTATCATGCAGTGGGTAAGTACTTACTAAGTAGATGCCATATCTATCCCACCTCCATAGATATTATATTACTGGAACTACATGAGATTCTGGTCTTTATTATGAACATTGGTTTGGCTACTACATTGTCAAAGTATGTCGTATTGGTAATGGCATCAAGAGGTGCTTCTATGAGGGAAAGGGTTAAGGACATGATCTCGCTCTTTCTCACTTCTCCCAAAATGTTGATCTATAATGAACCCTGGTGTGCTACCAGCAATCAGCAGTACATGCCACTGGTAATCTGTGTTCCAAATCAATTTTAGCTGGTCTGTTATCTTAGACAATATGAAGTGTTCTACAGACATACAATGTAACCCACATTGCAATTGACTCCAGTGCCCTACTAGCCTATATCAGTATCAGTGACAATGCAGAAATTCAGCACACCATGTAATGAAGCAAGAAAAACCAATACAAAGTCTGCCAAACTCATGTTCTGTTTCAAGGATGGCTTTGTATTTCTGATTTATCAATACTCTTGCAAAATATAAATATCCAAAGTAAAAAGAACCTTAGGTCAACATTCTGCATGTAGTTTACTGCAATTAGTTTAAACATATTTTATTTCCCAATATAATACATATTGAACAATCACACATAATCAGAATACAGAAACAGGATTAGAATGGAAGACATAGTCTTATATAATTCTTCTTCTCAAATACTGCAATTATGATCAGGAGCAGACAATAAGGCCCCAAAAAACAGTACCTGTGTTTACTGTTTCATACCCAAAAAATATAAGGGTCGGTCGATAGGGATTTTTTTATTAGATTTTTTGCCATACCTACCCTTGGGCACAGAAAATCTGAAAAACGAAATTTGTAATGATTTTTTTTCTTCACAATTTCATAAAAAATCACGGTGGGTGGTGGAGTGAAAAAAATGGGTGGGTCATGAAACCATAAACACAGGTATTTTTGTTTGTTGGCCTAAGCACCGTATAGGTCCATTGACATTACTGTAAGAGAGGATACAACAGAACATGACTAGCGCTTGAACCAACAGTAGCTCAATATCAATTACTTCAAATATATACAAATGTATATGTAGGATCTTACATGATGGCACAGTATTAGGCAGAGAGCCGTCGGGCCGTCTTTTCGACGGCCTATCACCTAATAAGACGGTCAATTATATTGGCGACGGTTACCGACGGCCAGTTAAAAAAATGGCTGATAACAGTTTTTTTTTCCGAGACCTCACTAGGTTTGTTAACATATATATGCAGCTGTAAAACAATGACAAGAACTGGACCCTATAATAGGCTAATATTGTTCGCAATTCCTTTTTGGAGAGGCTTTCCCACCCGGGCTTTCCCAGTTTCTGCCGCATTTCGATCACGTCAGTTCGCCGTTCTCACATCGAGTCCGTGCGGCAATTTCCGTCATCATTCGGGTCCCGCTCTGGGGCTGGACTTATTTTTTTAGACTCCCATTTTGATATTTCTGCCTAATACTATGCATGATGGGTAATTTCAATACCATATATTTATGAAACGGGTGTCATAAAATATCGTATGAAATCACGAGTGTACATGTAAGATCCTTTTTATCACATTACCATAATTTATATAGTGGTTGAATAATATTTTTGCACAAAATAACATTGCTACTTTCATTTTGGTGCCAAGTATTGGCGCAAATTGTCATGACATCACTATTGGGAACAAATGTGTTTTTTAAGATAGAAGTGGGGCCCCCAGGGGGCGAAGTCTGGGGCAACTATTTTCACCCACATCGCCCTCTAGAATAAGCCCTGTATGGATAAGAACATGAACAACCATTGGCAAACAGAGAATTACAATTAGCAATGTCAATGTGGTTGTTAACCTAACCTGTAGATCAGTAAAGAGTGCTAATATAGTAAACCCGTGCCTGTATGTAACCTATGTGTCATTCAACTTAACATAGATCAATAAAGAGTGCTAATATAGCAAACCAGTGTCTGTAACCTATATATATGTCATTCAACTTAACAGTACTCTGTCACACTCTATAGAGAACAAAAATACTATTACATTGAATCTGCACATCATAGAGAGATGATCTAAAATTGCTGCATGTAGTTAAAGTGACACTATAGCGGAATAAAAAATTACTTGGGTAACTAGTACAAGATATTTAAAGGGTATAATATCCATTCCAATTGTTGTGTGTTTAAAAAAAATCCAAATATTTACACAGAAACGGAAAAAAATCAAATAAATACACATGTAGCACCATCGTGTATGTAGTTAACCCGTTTCAACACTACAGGCCTCTCAATAGGCTTACAAAAAGTGTAGATCCAGATGAGCCGGCTCGTGATGAGCCGTCTCATCAGGATCTGCACTTTTTGCCAGTAATATTACTATTTTTAGACAAAAATTACCCATTTTGATAAATGAACTGGTCCAAATGTAATTTTCTTATTAGTTTATAGATTAATTATTTCAGTATTTTACATGTGCATAACATAATTAACATTTTACATATAAAATAACAGCAATAGACTGAAAGGGATTATTTTTATTGGTCTGAAAATATCATGCACCAGTCCATGTCAGTTACTTGGTGTTGAATGGGTTAAACATTATTTTTTTTAGTATTTTTACCTGTAATCAAGAAATGAACATTATAATTATATATAATTTAACAACAGTAGACTGAAAGGGATTAGACTGAAAGGAAGCTTGTATACATATAGTTCTTCTCTATAATTATTGATCTAGTAGATCTACTGCTAAAAACAATCAACATATAATTTAACCCTTTCCCTCATAGAAGCACCTCTTGATACCATTACCAATACGACATACATTGACAATAGTAGCAAAACCAATGTTCATAATAATGGCCAGAATCTCATGTAGTCCCAGTAATATCTATGGAGGTGGGGTAGATATGGCAGGTGACTACTTATCCACTGCATGATAGCTAAATGGCTGTCGTTTGTATGGAGATAAAATAGTATATTAACCTAAATCTCTACGAAGGAAAGGGTCTGTAGTCCAGTGATAACACGCTGGACTGGTAATCCAGGGATCGCAGGTTCGATCCCCCGTCTGACCCTAATAAAATTAACAGTCTTTCAGATGGGACGTTAAACCGAGGCCTCGTGTCGGTGCTGTACACCGTGCACGTAAAAGAACCAGAGGAGACTCTGGAATGGGTCTCTGTCTGTATCATTGCACTATTCACCAACAATCTAAAATGACTAATCTCTTCAGGAGGCGTTGCTCATATGGGCAACCGGTAGCGACGATAAATAAACGTAAAACACACAGGAAAGGGTTAAATAAAAAAGCCAAATAATAAACAACGATGTGCAAGTCAATGTAAGATGTTGTTATATTGTAGGGTAGTACAGTCAATGTAAGATGTTGTTATATTGTAGGGTAGTACAGTCAATGTAAGATGTTGTTATATTGTAGGGTAGTACAGTCAATGTAAGATGTTGTTATATTGTAGGGTAGTACATGTACATTTTAAAGTCTCATTATCCAACCCCAAGTATCCTTCTTGAAACATGATACATGTATAGTCAGATGAACCACACTGTCCCTCATTCATCCTGGTGAACCTTTCATAGAAATCAGTGAAGTGTGAAATTACTTTTAGGGGACAAATCCCAGATCATGGGGGGGGATTATTTTTTAAATACAAACAGAATGATTGACTCCGGATTTAATCAGTTATAATTGTCAAGGTCATACACTGCATGTGTTTTTGTTAACCCATAACCTGCCGGATAAATTTGGACGGAATGTGCAAATAACATAGATCCAGATCAGGCGTGGCTGATCAGTGTCTATGTCATTTGCTATTCAGATAAGTGCTCTAGTACCACTATCCGAATAGCAAACGGCATAGAGCCTGATCAGACGTCTGCTCTGGCTCTATGCTGTTTGCCAAAGCGACGGTGGTCGTGATTGGCATGTTACGGGTTAATGCATGATTGTATTGTAGGGAAATACAGCATGTTTGATACTGTGCAACATGCATATATAGAGGATTCACACTTTGTGGTCGGTCCACCTTGAACAATTGATTTTAGTGTAAACGCACTGGAAGTCATGGTATGAAGTTTTCAATGTGTGTCTGTCATTAACCCATTCAACACCAAGTAACTGACATGGACTGGTCCATGATATTGTTAGACCAATAAATGAATCAGAAGATTACATTTGGACCAGTTCATTTATCAAAATGGGTAATTTTGTCTAAAAATAGTAATATTACTGCCAAAAAGTGCAGATCCTGATGACACGGCTCGTCACGAGCCGGCTCATCTGGATCTACAGTTTTTGTAAGTCTATTTAGAGGTCTGTGGTGTTGAAAGAGTTAAGATACATGTATGAAGGTTGTAACTGTTTAGTTTATACAACTTTGGAATGAGTTCCATACAACTTGTATTAATCACTCTCCAGACATCATTCCTGATGGAATCCATTGCCAAGAGGGAGAGAGAGGAGACAATGTGGAAATTAAATGCAGAATCATAACGACTACAGCTGGGGCAGAATTCCAGGTCTTATGCACCTGAAGCAAACAGTACATCATTGTTTCATTGGGTGCTGGTTTTGTGTGTATATACTGGGTCATAAATAAGTCTGTCTCACTGACTGAATGGTCAAATGTGGTACTTTTAAGTGCTCCATATGTAATTTAAGGTAACTTGCTGATAAGTCTTTGTAACCTTTGTTGCCTTTCCCACAAAACCAAGTCCTGAAGTCTGCTGTGTCTTATACATATAATTCCGTTTCGAACTCCGGAATCAAAATGGACAAATGACATATTGTAACAATGGGAAATAAATCTGTATGGACGTTTCATTAAAACATGTACGGTGTCTAGGTGTCTGTACATTTTCCGGATATCGTCGAGTCTCTAGACACCTACAATACATAAGTTTGAAAATCATTCAAGTTGTATACAAAAATACAAAATGATGCATAATTTTCAAAACATAATATTTTTTTTATCAAAATGACTTCACAATAAACACCTTTGACAAGTTTTGCAAACAACCAATTACCAACTTGAAGGTGTTGAGATTGAGAATTTTGAGTAGGTGTTGACATGTTGAGAAATTTAAGTCACTTTAGTTTACTCATAACCTACTAAAAAATGTACACAGACGAATATGTAGTCCAGTTGTAACAGGTTCGATCCCCCGTCTGACCATAATAAAATTAACAGTCTTTCAGATGGGACGTTAAACCGAGGTCTCGTGTCGGTGCTTTACACCGTGCACGTAAAAGAACCAGTGGAGACTCTGGAATGGGTCTGTATCATTGCACTATCCTCCAAAAATCTAAAATGACTAATCTCTTCAGGAGGCGTCGCTCATATAGGCAACCGGTAGCGACGATACATAAACGTAAAACACACAACAAATGTATGTCCATGTACCTATTGGTTTTATTGCCAGGCTATGACATTAGGACACATCCAATGGATATGTCCAGTAAGAAATGTTGATCAGACACTGTAAATTTGCCAGCTGGTTGCCCAATTGGTCATGTTGATATTTTGATAAAATTGTAACATTAAATATTTCAATAATTGCCTACAGGTAGATCTAATTTCAATTCATTCCGAAGTTAACATTTGCATCTCTGCAACAAATATGTCCATACACATGTGCACAGCCATTTTATAAATCTTGGAAATCCTCGATTTATTATTAGACAATGACATGACCTAAATAAATTATCTAAATTTCTGGAATGTCGTAAAACTGTTGCGCATTTATTCAAATGTCATAATTATAATATTTGAAACAGAAATATTTTATTTCAGTGGGGGTGTTTAGACTGACAGAACGTTGTTGATTTAATCATAGAAATAAACATGTTCTTCCTTCATAGTGTCTGGCTTCCCAAATATTATGACAATTGAATGAGAATACAGTACCGTTTGCTTTGTGTTTGTATCGGCTGATAGAGCAAAGACATCAACAATGAGCCTGTTAAACTGGCTCTAGCTCTGATAAAAATGAGCCAGCCCCCTTCAATTGGTAAGAGAAAGAAAGTACGAACTAAAATGTAAGCGTATAACAAACTAATAAAACTAGTCCGCCTCCGTGATCGAGTGGTTACGGTCGCTGACTTGTATACCACTGTAACCTATCATCTCTGATGGTCACGGGTCCGCCTCCGTGGTCGAGTGGTTACGGTCGCTGACTTGTATACCACTGTAACCTATCATCACTGATGGTCACGGGTCCGCCTCCGTGGTCGAGTGGTTACGGTCGCTGACTTGTATACCACTGTAACCTATCATCACTGATGGTCACGGGTCCGCCTCCGTGGTCGAGTGGTTACGGTCGCTGACTTGTATACCACTGTAACCTATCATCACTGATGGTCACGGGTCCGCCTCCGTGGTCGAGTGGTTAAGGTCGCTGACTTGTATACCACTGTAACCTATCATCACTGATGGTCACGGGTCCGCCTCCGTGGTCGAGTGGTTACGGTCGCTGACTTGTATACCACTGTAACCTATCATCACTGATGGTCACGGGTCCGCCTCCGTGGTCGAGTGGTTACGGTCGCTGACTTGTATACCACTGTAACCTATCATCACTGATGGTCACGGGTCCGCCTCCGTGGTCGAGTGGTTACGGTCGCTGACTTGTATACCACTGTAACCTATCATCACTGATGGTCACGGGTCCGCCTCCGTGGTCGAGTGGTTACGGTCGCTGACTTGTATACCACTGTAACCTATCATCACTGATGGTCACGGGTCCGCCTCCGTGGTCGAGTGGTTACGGTCGCTGACTTGTATACCACTGTAACCTATCATCACTGATGGTCACGGGTCCGCCTCCGTGGTCGAGTGGTTACGGTCGCTGACTTGTATACCACTGTAACCTATCATCACTGATGGTCACGGGTCCGCCTCCGTGGTCGAGTGGTTACGGTCGCTGACTTGTATACCACTGTAACCTATCATCACTGATGGTCACGGGTCCGCCTCCGTGGTCGAGTGGTTACGGTCGCTGACTTGTATACCACTGTAACCTATCATCACTGATGGTCCGCCTCCGTGGTCGAGTGGTTACGGTCGCTGACTTGTATACCACTGTAACCTATCATCACTGATGGTCCGCCTCCGTGGTCGAGTGGTTACGGTCGCTGACTTGTATACCACTGTAACCTATCATCACTGATGGTCCGCCTCCGTGGTCGAGTGGTTACGGTCGCTGACTTGTATACCACTGTAACCTATCATCACTGATGGTCCGCCTCCGTGGTCGAGTGGTTAAGGTCGCTGACTTGTATACCACTGTAACCTATCATCACTGATGGTCCGCCTCCGTGGTCGAGTGGTTACGGTCGCTGACTTGTATACCACTGTAACCTATCATCACTGATGGTCATGTCCGCCTCCGTGGTCGAGTGGTTAAGGTCGCTGACTTGTATACCACTGTAACCTATCATCACTGATGGTCACGGGTCCGCCTCCGTGGTCGAGTGGTTACGGTCGCTGACTTGTATACCACTGTAACCTATCATCACTGATGGTCACGTGTCCGCCTCCGTGGTCGAGTGGTTACGGTCGCTGACTTGTATACCACTGTAACCTATCATCACTGATGGTCACGGGTCCGCCTCCGTGGTCGAGTGGTTACGGTCGCTGACTTGTATACCACTGTAACCTATCATCACTGATGGTCACGGGTCCGCCTCCGTGGTCGAGTGGTTACGGTCGCTGACTTGTATACCACTGTAACCTATCATCACTGATGGTCACGGGTCCGCCTCCGTGGTCGAGTGGTTACGGTCGCTGACTTGTATACCACTGTAACCTATCATCACTGATGGTCACGGGTCCGCCTCCGTGGTCGAGTGGTTACGGTCGCTGACTTGTATACCACTGTAACCTATCATCACTGATGGTCACGGGTCCGCCTCCGTGGTCGAGTGGTTACGGTCGCTGACTTGTATACCACTGTAACCTATCATCACTGATGGTCACGGGTCCGCCTCCGTGGTCGAGTGGTTACGGTCGCTGACTTGTATACCACTGTAACCTATCATCACTGATGGTCACGGGTCCGCCTCCGTGGTCGAGTGGTTACGGTCGCTGACTTGTATACCACTGTAACCTATCATCACTGATGGTCACGTGTCCGCCTCCGTGGTCGAGTGGTTAAGGTCGCTGACTTGTATACCACTGTAACCTATCATCACTGATGGTCACGTGTCCGCCTCCGTGGTCGAGTGGTTACGGTCGCTGACTTGTATACCACTGTAACCTATCATCACTGATGGTCACGGGTCCGCCTCCGTGGTCGAGTGGTTACGGTCGCTGACTTGTATACCACTGTAACCTATCATCACTGATGGTCACGTGTCCGCCTCCGTGGTCGAGTGGTTACGGTCGCTGACTTGTATACCACTGTAACCTATCATCACTGATGGTCACGGGTCCGCCTCCGTGGTCGAGTGGTTACGGTCGCTGACTTGTATACCACTGTAACCTATCATCACTGATGGTCACTGTCCGCCTCCGTGGTCGAGTGGTTACGGTCGCTGACTTGTATACCACTGTAACCTATCATCACTGATGGTCACGTGTCCGCCTCCGTGGTCGAGTGGTTACGGTCGCTGACTTGTATACCACTGTAACCTATCATCACTGATGGTCACGGGTCCGCCTCCGTGGTCGAGTGGTTACGGTCGCTGACTTGTATACCACTGTAACCTATCATCACTGATGGTCACGGGTCCGCCTCCGTGGTCGAGTGGTTACGGTCGCTGACTTGTATACCACTGTAACCTATCATCACTGATGGTCACGGGTCCGCCTCCGTGGTCGAGTGGTTACGGTCGCTGACTTGTATACCACTGTAACCTATCATCACTGATGGTCACGGGTTCGAGCCCCGCTCAGGCCGTGTCTCATTTATATGAAAAAGTTGGCAGTTTCTTACGGATGTTGGTGCACCCAAGTACTGGTTAACCGCTGGAGCCTGCCCGGGAAAGGTGTTGTTAGGTAAACTGCCCGCTGGCAATATAGCCCGAAATGGTGCTGATGCAGGCGTAAAACCCGAAATATAACATAGCATAATAAAACTAATCGAATGACCAGATGCATTGACATGTACATGTAGCATTATCGTGGTTTAAAAGTACGGTCTAGTTGATCTCGTGTCCGGGCTAGTCAGTTTCCAGAATTACTGGTCTAGTGATAAAAAAAATTAATGCTGAACCCTGATAAACTTCAGTATCATGTTTTCGTAATGCTTACAAATCACAACATGTCCCGTTCTTTTGCATTTCTTCATTCATTTTGGTAACTTTGGTAATCGGTGTTCTACATGGAAAAGCTTTTCTCTCGCGATTTCTCTCTCTCTCTTTTAGACTTTGTCTTATACTCCCTAATATCGGGCACATTCTAGGTCAGAATATTTGGAACAAGTGAGAAAGCTCGCGATTGCGTCCTTGAATAATAGTGTTATTTAATAAATATCAACAAAATATGGTTAAAATACACATTATGATCATTAAATACAAACATTTGAATAGAATGAGTGCTTTATATTGTTGGGCCAGTATATTTTACTGGACAAAATTTTATATGAAAATTCACAATAAAAGATTTTAATTTTTTTTATGGAGAAGTGTGGTCCCACAAGGGGCCAAGTCAAGGTCCCTATGATGACTATTTCGCCCAAATTGCTCCCTCTAGAATGAGCCCTGCTAATAGCCTAATATACATGTCAGGGAACATTTTCGCTTAAATAATATTGATTAACGACAATTGCATATTTTGTCTAGCGATTTTTGGCTGTATGTCGTAACATGTTCAAAAGACAAATAAAATAAGAAAAGACATGACTTTAACTAAAATAAAACTTCATGGCTCTTTGATGTTGATCTGATTTCCGATGTTTGTTTGCCTTGTCCCATTTCAACGTGCTGGGCTCTGTCACACCATCCACAAATGCTGCGCTGTAATTTCTGAACCCATTGATGCGATTAACGTGCAAAACACACACGGAACACCACATTTTTGCGAGATATTCACCATTCCTTTCTAACTTTAGCCATGGCTTAAATTCTGGTTTCTTTTGCCACTTTTGTGCAGTTGCGAAACGAACAGCACTCGCAACACGCTGAGTTTGCTTACATCGTTCCCGTAGTGATTGACATGCAACCTTGAACTTGGCCTGTGGCATTGTGCATGATACAATTACCAGATGTCACATTCCCAAAACTGTGAAGAATGCAGGAGATTCCGTCAACTTACCGGTTTGTCAACAAGGCAATAGGTAGTTACGTCAATTTTGTAAATAATTTGTGCAATCAATTTAAAACATTAATTTCATGAAGAAATAAGGAAACATTCTGATTTACAACACTATTTAACTAGTTAGTTAGCGTTGTTAATTTGTGATAATTAACGTAAACCCCATTGTTAACCGTCGCTCATCGTACAATAGTGAAACGCCAACAAAGTCAGGATAACATTGCCGAAAATGTCTTCTTTTATCATTAAATCACGCACATTATAATATCAAACATGCACTAATCATTTAATTGATCATTAAACCATACCAGTTAATCTGTTTATCAAAACAATCAAGACCCAATCAGTCTGAATAAACAAACTGTCAAAACTTGCAACATGTCAATATCAAAGCTTGAATATCGGTAAACAGTAACTGTACACATTTTACCTCTAGCTCGAATTTCTCAGGGAACAAGCAAGTTTATTTATAGACTATTTTATTTATAGACTATTTATCGGAACATTTAGTGATAAGCTGAAAATACAGGAACAATAAGGCTATCGCGAAACAGAGAAAATCTTCACCAATTTGATTAGTTTGTCGCATTAGGCGACATTGGTGATGGCATGCATTGAATACCACCGTTCAGAGAATGAACACTTATCGCCTAACTGACGAAACTAATTGGCCAACCGGTAAGTTAGCGGAACCTCCAGCACCCAGCACGATATATTGGGTCGCGATATTACGCGACGTGTTTCAGAATGGTGTAGCACTTCTCTCATTTCGTGTAGCGATTAGCGCCGAGACACTGGCAAACATTTCCCCTGCATCATGTACAATAGATTACAGAGCTATGATCACCAAATGTGCAAGATAAAATGTGAAAGTATATAATGACTGGAGCTTATAGACAGTACAGCTTATAATCACTGGTACAGTACAGCTTATAATGAATGGAACAGTACAGCTTATAATCACTGGTACAGTACAGCTTATAATGACTGGAACAGTACAGCTTATAATGACTGGAACAGTACTTATAATGACTGGAACAGTACAGCTTATAATGACTGGAACAGTACAGCTTATAATCACTGGTACAGTACAGCTTATAATGGAACAGTACAGCTTATAATGACTGGAACAGTACAGCTTATAATGACTGGAACAGTACAGCTTATAATGACTGGAACAGTACAGCTTATAATCACTGGTACAGTACAGCTTATAATGGAACAGTACAGCTTATAATGACTGGAACAGTACAGCTTATAATGACTGGAACAGTACAGCTTATAATGACTGGAACAGTACAGCTTATAATCACTGGTACAGTACAGCTTATAATGGAACAGTACAGCTTATAATGACTGGAACAGTACAGCTTATAATGACTGGAACAGTACAGCTTATAATGACTGGAACAGTACAGCTTATAATCACTGGTACAGTACAGCTTATAATGGAACAGTACAGCTTATAATGACTGGAACAGTACAGCTTATAATGACTGGAACAGTACAGCTTATAATGACTGGAACAGTACAGCTTATAATCACTGGTACAGTACAGCTTATAATGGAACAGTACAGCTTATAATGACTGGAACAGTACAGCTTATAATGACTGGAACAGTACAGCTTATAATGACTGGAACAGTACAGCTTATAATCACTGGTACAGTACAGCTTATAATGGAACAGTACAGCTTATAATGACTGGAACAGTACAGCTTATAATGACTGGAACAGTACAGCTTATAATCACTGGTACAGTACAGCTTATAATGGAACAGTACAGCTTATAATGACTGGAACAGTACAGCTTATAATGACTGGAACAGTACAGCTTATAATGACTGGAACAGTACAGCTTATAATCACTGGTACAGTACAGCTTATAATGGAACAGTACAGCTTATAATGAATGGAACAGTACAGCTTATAATGAATGGAACAGTACAGCTTATAATGACTGGAACAGTACAGCTTATAATGGAACAGTACAGCTTATAATGACTGGAACAGTACAGCTTATAATGGAACAGTACAGCTTATAATGACTGGAACAGTACAGCTTATAATGGAACAGTACAGCTTATAATGAATGGAACAGTACAGCTTATAATGAATGGAACAGTACAGCTTATAATCATTGGTACAGTACAGCTTATAATGACTGGAACAGTACAGCTTATAATGACTAGAACAGTACAGCTTATAATTAATGGAACAGTACAGCTTATAATCACTGGTACAGTACAGCTTATAATGACTGGAACAGTACAGCTTATAATGACTGGAACAGTACAGCTTATAATGACTGGAACAGTACAGCTTATAATGGAACAGTACAGCTTATAATGACTGGAACAGTACAGCTTATAATGAATGGAACAGTACAGCTTATAATGAATGGAACAGTACAGCTTATAATGACTGGAACAGTACAGCTTATAATGAATGGAACAGTACAGCTTATAATGAATGGAACAGTACAGCTTATAATGACTGGAACAGTACAGCTTATAATGACTGGTACAGTACAGCTTATAATGAATGGAACAGTACAGCTTATAATGAATGGACAGCTTATAATGACTGGAACAGTACAGCTTATAATGAATGGAACAGTACAGCTTATAATCACTGGTACAGTACAGCTTATAATGACTGGAACAGTACAGCTTATAATGACTAGAACAGTACAGCTTATAATGAATGGAACAGTACAGCTTATAATCACTGGTACAGTACAGCTTATAATGACTGGAACAGTACAGCTTATAATGAATGGAACAGTACAGCTTATAATGACTGGAACAGTACATCTTATAATGACTGGAACAGTACAGCTTATAATGGAACAGTACAGCTTATACTCACTGGTACAGTACAGCTTATAATGACTGGAACAGTACAGCTTATAATGACTGGAACAGTACAGCTTATAATGACTGGAACAGTACAGCTTATAATGACTGGAACAGTACAGCTTATAATCACTGGTACAGTACAGCTTATAATGGAACAGTACAGCTTATAATGACTGGAACAGTACAGCTTATAATGACTGGAACAGTACAGCTTATAATGACTGGAACAGTACAGCTTATAATCACTGGTACAGTACAGCTTATAATGGAACAGTACAGCTTATAATGACTGGAACAGTACAGCTTATAATGACTGGAACAGTACAGCTTATAATGACTGGAACAGTACAGCTTATAATCACTGGTACAGTACAGCTTATAATGGAACAGTACAGCTTATAATGACTGGAACAGTACAGCTTATAATGACTGGAACAGTACAGCTTATAATGACTGGAACAGTACAGCTTATAATCACTGGTACAGTACAGCTTATAATGGAACAGTACAGCTTATAATGACTGGAACAGTACAGCTTATAATGACTGGAACAGTACAGCTTATAATGACTGGAACAGTACAGCTTATAATTACTGGAACAGTACAGCTTATAATCACTGGTACAGTACAGCTTATAATGACTGGAACAGTACAGCTTATAATGACTGGAACAGTACAGCTTATAATGACTGGAACAGTACAGCTTATAATCACTGGTACAGTACAGCTTATAATGGAACAGTACAGCTTATAATGACTGGAACAGTACAGCTTATAATGACTGGAACAGTACAGCTTATAATGACTGGAACAGTACAGCTTATAATGACTGGAACAGTACAGCTTATAATGGAACAGTACAGCTTATAATGACTGGAACAGTACAGCTTATAATGACTGGAACAGTACAGCTTATAATGACTGGAACAGTACAGCTTATAATGACTGGTACAGTACAGCTTATAATGGAACAGTACAGCTTATAATGACTGGAACAGTACAGCTTATAATGACTGGAACAGTACAGCTTATAATGATGGAACAGTACAGCTTATAATGACTGGAACAGTACAGCTTATAATGGAACAGTACAGCTTATAATCACTGGTACAGTACAGCTTATAATGACTGGAACAGTACAGCTTATAATGAATGGAACAGTACAGCTTATAATGAATGGAACAGTACAGCTTATAATGACTGGAACAGTACAGCTTATAATGACTGGAACAGTACAGCTTATAATGACTGGAACAGTACAGCTTATAATGACTGGAACAGTACAGCTTATAATGGAACAGTACAGCTTATAATGACTGGAACAGTACAGCTTATAATGAATGGAACAGTACAGCTTATAATGAATGGAACAGTACAGCTTATAATGACTGGAACAGTACAGCTTATAATGACTGGAACAGTACAGCTTATAATGACTGGAACAGTACAGCTTATAATGACTGGAACAGTACAGCTTATAATGACTGGTACAGTACAGCTTATAATGAATGGAACAGTACAGCTTATGTGGTAATGATGGAACAGTACAGCTTATAATGACTGGAACAGTACAGCTTATAATGACAGGAACAGTACAGCTTATAATGGACCAGTACAGCTTATACTCACTGGTACAGTACAGCTTATAATGGAACAGTACAGCTTATAATGACTGGAACAGTACAGCTTATAATGACTGGAACAGTACAGCTTATAATGACTGGAACAGTACAGCTTATAATGACTGGAACAGTACAGCTTATAATGACAGGAACAGTACAGCTTATAATGGACCAGTACAGCTTATACTCACTGGTACAGTACAGCTTATAATGGAACAGTACAGCTTATAATGACTGGAACAGTACAGCTTATAATGACTGGAACAGTACAGCTTATAATGACTGGAACAGTACAGCTTATAATGACTGGAACAGTACAGCTTATAATGACAGGAACAGTACAGCTTATAATGGACCAGTACAGCTTATACTCACTGGTACAGTACAGCTTATAATGGAACAGTACAGCTTATAATGACTGGAACAGTACAGCTTATAATGACTGGAACAGTACAGCTTATAATGACTGGAACAGTACAGCTTATAATGACTGGAACAGTACAGCTTATAATGACAGGAACAGTACAGCTTATAATGGACCAGTACAGCTTATACTCACTGGTACAGTACAGCTTATAATGGAACAGTACAGCTTATACTCACTGGTACAGTACAGCTTATAATGAATGGAACAGTACAGCTTATAATGACTGGGACAGTACAGCTTATAATTTAGTTTCGAAAATTATAAAAGAACAATAATGTACTCAGCAAGTTGATGGACCTGTTTAACATATTTTAGGCCGAGTATATGTTATATATATATATACAGTATGCTGTTTCAACAGGAACAACAATGTATTGGTTGAAAACTTTGAATAAAATACTAGTGATACAATAATTGTACATGTACTTGATGTGCTGTCATTGACTATAATTGTACATGTACTTGATGTGCTGTCATTGACTATAATTGTACATGTACTTGATGTGCTGTCATTGACTATAATTGTACATGTACTTGATGTGCTGTCATTGACTATAATTGTACATGTACTTGATGTGCTGTCATTGACTATAATTGTACATGTACTTGATGTGCTGTCATTGACTATAATTGTACATGTACTTGATGTGCTGTCATTGACTATAATTGTACATGTACTTGATGTGCTGTCATTGACTATAATTGTACATGTACTTGATGTGCTGTCATTGACTATAATTGTACATGTACTTGATGTGCTGTCATTGACTATAATTGTACATGTACTTGATGTGCTGTCATTGACTATAATTGTACATGTACTTGATGTGCTGTCATTGACTATAATTGTACATGTACTTGATGTGCTGTCATTGACTATAATTGTACATGTACTTGATGTGCTGTCATTGACTATAATTGTACATGTACTTGATGTGCTGTCATTGACTATAATTGTACATGTACTTGATGTGCTGTCATTGACTATAATTGTACATGTACTTGATGTGCTGTCATTGACTATAATTGTACATGTACTTGATGTGCTGTCATTGACTATAATTGTACATGTACTTGATGTGCTGTCATTGACTATAATTGTACATGTACTTGATGTGCTGTCATTGACTATAATTGTACATGTACTTGATGTGCTGTCATTGACTATAATTGTACATGTACTTGATGTGCTGTCATTGACTATAATTGTACATGTACTTGATGTGCTGTCATTGACTATAATTGTACATGTACTTGATGTGCTGTCATTGACTATAATTGTACATGTACTTGATGTGCTGTCATTGACTATAATTGTACATGTACTTGATGTGCTGTCATTGACTATCGGTTACAATCTCTTTATGTGTGTTCACGTCCCTTTTTTTCTTCTAATGGGAAAATAGATGTTTTAATTCACTAATATAAATGTATCCAAGTAGAAAGTAACTACAGGGCTCATTATAGGTCACAGTTGTTGGGAGGCGAGACAGCGCGCGCGATTGCACCCTTAAATTATGTTATTTAATCAATTTTTAAAAAATAGGGTTAAAAGTCACAATTTGACAATTTTTAAAAATGGAGTTGTTTATAATGAGCCAGTGTATCTTACTAGACAATATTTTGTATGAAAATTGTTCTTTCAGGGGGAAGTTGGTTCCCCAGTGGCGAAGTCAGTCCCTAGGGCGACTATTTCGCCCCAGTCACCCTCTAGAATGAGCCCTGAACTACCAGTTTCAAAGTTATTGATTATTTTCTATATAAATATTCATAGGGGGGTGTGGTTATCATATTATATATATTTGCATGTTTATGACTATGTCTTGAAATAAACATCTGTTCTGTTCAATCATTTCGCAAAGATCAGTTCTGTCTGTGGGCAGGCAGACCTTCACAGTTTACTAAAACTTAATATAATTTACTATTTAAAACTTAATATAATTTACTATTTAAAACTTAATATAATTTACTGCTGAAAACTGGGAACCACGAATTATAATCGGCTACTCCTTAGAATATCTCACTGTGTCACACAGTCCACGTAAACATATATACATACGTATGCTTTGGCTGGCCAAACATGCAAAACTTGTACAGCGAGATGTACTGATATACAATAAAACACATGTGTAGTGATGTCTCTGGTAGTGAAAGTTTGGCTAACATATGACACAAAGGTTATGGTGCTACACCTAAGGAGCAATTAACTCTGCATGCTCTGCAAAATAAAGGCTATAAATAGTTCAGATAATTGTAGTCACCAACAATTCATTAATGTGTTTTTCTTATTTTTGTAAATGAAAAGCTCTGGAAATTTCATGACATATTTGACTGTTATTTTCACCTCTAGTGTTCAAAGAGTTAATTAAGAGAACAGTTACTCTTTGTCTTTTGCCCTTCAATACAAGGACAGAAGTGTCACTGGACCATTGTGTCACACATGTACGGTGTGAATGATTTCACCCATTTAACACCAAGTAACTGACATGGACTGGTCCATGATATTTTTAGAAAATAAATTAATAAGAAAATTACTTTTGGGCCTGTTCATTTATCAAAATGGGTAATTTTATCTAAAAATAGACAACTACTGGCAAAAGTGCAGATAAGTACACTTTTTGTGATCGTAATTAAAGGTGTGTGGTGTTGAAAGAAATAAAACAACATGTATCTAGCATATATATAGCAAACTTGATACTGTATGCATGCATGATTGGATATTGAGTTCAATTTGTGTGTGTGACATTCTGATGTAGCCCGATATAGCACAATTTTAATCCTCTTTACTGACGTTACAATGTAGCTCAATATAGCAAATCCTCTTTACTGAGGTTACAATGTAGCCCAATTTAACAAATCCTCTTTACTGAAGTTACAATGTAGCCCAATTTAACAAATCCTCTTTACTGAAGTTTAAATGTAGCCCAATTTAACAAATCCTCTTTACTGAAGTTTAAATGTAGCCCAATTTAACAAATCCTCTTTACTGAAGTTACAATGTAGCTCAATATAACAAATCCTCTTTACTGAAGTTACAATGTAGCTCAATATAACAAATCCTCTTTACTGAGGTTACAATGTAGCCCAATATAACAAATCCTCTTTACTGAAGTTATAACAAATCTTTGTCTTAAAAAAACAAAATTAAATCATGCAATTAGACATGCTAGAAGAGATTAAAACTTCAGGAAGTCGCTTCAGGTGCGAAAGGCCCAGAGTTTGAGCCCCGCTGTAGCCATTACGATTGTGCATTTAAATTCCATGTTGCATCTTCTCTCTCCCTCGTGGTGATGGATTAACTCTCTCCCTCGTGGCGATGGATTACGAGGTCTCAAGAGTGATTAATATAAGCTAAAATAAATTTGTATAAACTAATGAGAAAAAGACTAACCATGTCAAAGTGACTACGGTACATGTATATATTTGTTCAAGTACATTAAAAAATATTAAAAATAGTGGATTTCTTTGCTACAAAACTTGTGTAATACTGATTTGCAAATAAAAATGTTATGATACACGTAGCAACCCATTTAGAAACGTTCAGTTTGTACAGGAATATATTTCTGTTATGTTTTCCAATGAATGCTAGAGTTTTCTCTATGAAAGAAAACTCCATCTTCCGCTGTTTTCAAACAGTTTTAGCTTGTGATCACCGAAATATATATTTCCACTTGTGGCTAGCGACACTCGTGGAAATATAATTTTCGGTGATCATTCTAGGAAATAAAATCTTATCTACCACTAATAAACGCAATATAGCATCTATATCTTTAACCCATTTCATTCTGGATACATTTAAAGGCTTTTGCAAACAACATAGATCCAGGAATGTTCCGTCTGATCAGGATCTATGTTGTTTGCTACATAGCTAAGTATCTTAGCAAGATCATCTGAATAGCAAACAGCATAGATTCTGATCAGACGGAACATTCCGTGGCGGCTCTATGTTCTTTGCAAATACTGTTTGAACGGTATCCAGAATCAAATGGGTTAATATATATATATTTAGCTAAAAGAAATTTCTGCAATGACGAATGTGCAAAAACGAATGTGCAACTCACTCTCACTGAGGAACTGAGTTAAAGGGGCAGAAGGGCTATGAGAGAGAGACAATGACAATGTGGAGACTTGTATTGATCCGGCTGGGAATGTAGAAGAGCTGTTAATACCTCTCTATAGAGAGATCTGTAGGCAGAATTAAAAGAGTTTACAAGCAAATTCTAAAGAAGCAGAGCTTTTTGTTCATGATTAGAAGAATTAAGATATCCGGAAGATTGTCTCCTTCTAATATTTAAAATATTCCTGTTTTATACTAAATACTCAGATTGTCTTCCTTCTGATATTTATATTTAAAATATTCCTGTTTTATGCTAAATACTCAGATTGTCTTCCTTCTGATATTTATATTTAAAATATTCCTGTTTTATGCTAAATACTCAGATTGTCTTCCTTCTGATATTTATATTTAAAATATTCCTGTTCTATACTCCGGTAGCTTTCAACCAACCGTCCACAATTTATTGGTATAAAAGTCATTACCAATGTTGAAATTTAATTATTCGACAAATAATGAAGCTGGAATACGTTTGATTTATAACTGAATTGGAAAAATAATGGAGGCGAGCATCTTATGTTATAGATGTGTCACGTTACTTCTTGCAAATAAATATAACTTCTGCACGTTTAATTGACATAATACAGTCAAACCTGTGTTAGGTGGTCACCTCCATTAAGCAGCCAACCTGTATTAAGCAGCCAGTTTCAAGATTGTTTTATTATACATTTGACATCTATTAAGCTGAGTCACCTGTGCTAAGTAGCCACTTTCTCTGACTCCCTTGGATGGCTGCTTAAGACAGGTTTGACTGTATTGCATTTAGCATGTCTTGCATGTTACAGCTGCATATAATGGATTAACATCTCATATAGTTATACCCATTTCACAAACACTCACACCAAAAGGAAGTCATTTTGAACCATATTTCAAATGTCTAGTTTAAACATTTTTGTTTATTCATCAATGTTTACATCATGTTATAACATTAATGGACAAGAACATGTGAATTAAATTGAAAAAGCTAAAAGCTTATTTAGATTTTCTCCATTTTCAAATATCTAATTGCCTTAGTTTATACAAATTTATTTTAGCTCAATTGCGAAACAAGTTCTTACAACTTATTTTAATCACTCTGGAGACCTCATTCCTGATGGAATCCATCGCCACTAGGGAGAGAGAAGAGGCAACGTGGCTTATTGCCTTAGCTTAGTTATTATTTCTATTTCATTTTATAATATACAGTCAACCTGTATTATGCAGTCAGTTTCCAGATTCCCAATATGTTATTTCTATAATGTTTCGGGGTCCCATATAGCCAGTACGCTTGCGCTTATAAGAATAGACGTGGTGTACGTTTTTAAAATAGATTTACTTCATGTATGTCAACTTTTGTGTACAGCACTCGTCAAACGGAGGGAGGTCTTCCCAAAAGAATTGTCTCTTTATTATTTTATTATTTCAACAGGTAAGTGGAAGCAGACAGAGGAATAGAGTCTTTAATTAACTTACTCCCCCCCCCCAACACACACAACACTTGTCACTTCTTATCTCTATTAGTAGGTACATGTACTACCCCCACCACCACACCACCCACACACACAACACTGGTCAGTCACTTATGGTAACATATCTCTATTTCATTATTTACACCCCCACACCAACACACTGATCTTTCATTATTTACACCACACACACTTGATCTTTATTTACAACCCCCCCACCCACACACCAACACACTGATTTCAATTACACCCCCCCCCACACACCCAACCAACACACTGATCTTTCATTTTTACAACCCACCCCCACCACACCACACACACACACCCAACATACTGATCTTATTATTTACACCTCCCCCACACACCAAACCTGATCTTTCATTATTTACACCTCCCCCCCCAACACACAACAACACACTGATCTTTCATTATTTACACCTCCCCCCCTCCACCACCCAACACACTGATCTTTCATTATTCACCACCACCACCACACACACACCAACATACTGATCTTTCATTATTTACACCTTCCCCCCCCCCCAAACCACACACCAACACACTGATCTTTCATTATTTACACTCCCCCCACACACCCAACACACTGATCTTTCATTATTTACACCCACCACAACACACACACACCACATACTGATATTATTTACACCTTCCCCCCCCCCCACACACACAACCAACACACTGATCCTTCATTTACACCCCCCCCCCCCCCACCACCACACACCCAACATACTGATCTTTATATTTCAACCTTTCCCCCCCCCCACACACACACCCAACACACTGATCTTTCCTATTTACACCTCCTCCCCCCCCCCCCCCCCCCACACAACACACCCAACACACTGGTATTTCAGTATTTGGCTACTTTGCACAAATCTGGCTATTTTGAGTGATTGAGTTACTTGGTTTTAAATGCTTGGCATAATTATGTTTGATGTGAAGCCTGGAGACCCAAGGTATTCAAGAGACACTTTGTTCACTGAGCTTTCATCACAACTCATTTCTTTGACAAGAGTTCATAAACTCAAAAGTCTTTGTGTGTATTTTCTGCACTCTGTATTCAATTTCAGTAGCTTTTTTTTTCTTCAAAACACAAACTTTTCACAAGATAAAAATAGAGAAACTTTTGTCAGTGGGTCATAAAATTACATGTGTTTTCTTGTGGTTTGCATCAACAATTTATCTGTAACTAGGTTAGGACAAACTACAGTAAATCTCTGTCTGTATAAAGTAAACATGATGTTTGACATTTAGAACAGCATGGTGCATGCAGGGTTATTATGTTAGGCATGTTTGCTTGATTAATGTCATATCATTGCATTTTCCTACACTTTATCACCACAGCATTCTTTCAAGTGAGGAAGTTATCCAGTTTGCTCCTGGAAGGGTTGTGGTTCTACCCGCGTGCCCATAAAACCCAAAACAATCATACATGCTGGTTCTCTGAAGAGAGGCAAATAACATTGCAATAATTAAATAAATAATAATTCTAGTCCAGCCTCCATGTAGCGAGCGTCATAGTGACAATAATTCTAGTCCAGCCTCCATGTAACATCATAGTGACACTAATTCTAGACCAGCCTCCATGTAGCGTCATAGTGACAATAATTCTAGTCCAGCCTCCATGTAGCGTCATAATGACAATAATTCTAGTCCAGCCTCCATGTAGCGTCATAGTGACACTAATTCTACACCAGCCAGCTCCATGAAGCGTCATAGTGACAATAATTCTAGTCCAGCCTCCATGTAGCGTCATAGTGACAATAATTCTAGTCCAGCCTCCATGTAGTGTCATAGTGACAATAATTCTAGTCCAGCCTCCATGTAGCGTCATAGTGACAATAATTCTAGACCAGCTTCCATGTAGCGTCATAGTGACACTAATTCTAGACCAGCCTCCATGTAGCGTCATAGTGACAATAATTCTAGACCAGCCTCCATGTAACGTCATAGTACACAATAATTCTAGACCAGCCTCCATGAAGCGTCATAGTGACAATAATTCTAGACCAGCCTCCATGTAGCGTCATAGTGACACTAATTCTAGACCAGCCTCCATGAAGCGTCATAGTGACAATAATTCTAGACTAGTCTCCATGAAGCGTCATAGTGACAATAATTCTAGACCAGCCTCCATGTAGCGTCATAGTGACAATAATTCTAGACTAGTCTCCATGAAGCGTCATAGTGACACTAATTCTAGTCCAGCCTCCATGAAGCGTCATAGTACACAATAATTCTAGTCCAGCCTCCATGTAGCGTCATAGTGACACTAATTCTAGTCCAGCCTCCATGAAGCGTCGTAGTGACACTAATTCTACACCAGCCTCCATGAAGCGTCATAATGACAATAATTCTAGTCCAGCCTCCATGTAGTGTCATAGTGACAATAATTCTAGTCCAGCTTCCATGTAGCATCATAGTGACACTAATTCTAGACCAGCCTCCATGAAGCATCAATAGTGACAATAATTCTACACCAGCCTCCATGAAGCATCATAGTGACACTAATTCTAGACCAGCCTCCATGAAGCGTCATAGTGACAATAATTCTACACCAGCCTCCATGTAGTGTCATAGTGACAATAATTCTAGACCAGCCTCCAAGAAGCGTCATAGTGACAATAATTCTAGTCCAGCCTCCATGTAGCGTCATAGTGACAATAATTGTAGACCAGCCTCCATGAAGCGTCATAGTGACAATAATTGTAGACCAGCCTCCATGAAGCGTCATAGTGACAATAATTCTACACCAGCCTCCATGTAGCGTCATAGTGACAATAATTCTAGACCAGCCTCCAAGAAGCGTCATAGTGACAATAATTCTAGTCCAGCCTCCATGTAGCGTCATAGGGCCATTTCACGGTATTCGTTTTGTTGCGGACAGGACATTCAGAGACTTGTTTCTTTCACAGAAATTATTCTTGGGTATATTTTAAAAGTTTGAATGCATGAAAGTGAAGTACTTTGGTACCACTTCATATGATAACAAAATCAAATCTTTGGAATTTCAATTTTGGGGGGGAAAATGTGAAATAAAACGGGTTGCGGACAGGACAGAAAGTGAAGTGGGTTTTACTGTATGTTAGAAAAACCCAAAGTTCTGTCCATCCACTTGTTTTCTAAGATATTAAACTCTGCATATTTATATCTAAATGCCATAGGTATATTTTGGAGAAAATTTGATTCCAAAATGTTCAAGAATGACCGAGGGGGTAATTAACTGTGCGTTGCGGACAGGACATGGACAGAGCGTTGCGGACAGGACACGTTTTCACTTTGCATATAAATGAATTAAAATGCATTTTAATAAGAATAAAATAACTTTATTATCTAGTGTGACATGTATATACAGTGTTCCCCATGATGGATTTCATCAGGGGTATGGATCGGAGCTTGCCCCCCCCACCAACTTTTTTCCAAATGTCATGGTTTTCACATCTAAATCTGCACTAACACTGTCATTTACTTTTTTTTTAAATATGTACAACCTCAATATTCTGCATATAATAGATTTTATCAAGCTCCTGATCCCTGCCCCCCCCCCCATATTAACATTGAGTTTTTGAGTCTATTCCTTTACTGGGATGGCAAGCGAAAATGTATAACGTCCACGATTGTCCATCACAGGTGCATCTAAGACTCCAATCACATCGTGTCGATCAACCCAGGAATCATCATTTGTTTTGAAGGTGAACACTTTCTTGTCATTGTCTTTCGATCGAAGGAATGAGAATTTGATAATGTTCTCCATATGATCAATGTCAGTGCACTGTCCAAGGAACACCTTCTCCAATTTGCTAGCGGTGAATCTTACCAAGCAAAAGTCACCAATTTTGCAGTCACGACTAGATATAGCAAAGTCCTTCTCAATAGGCATAGGTTCCTCGGTTTGATTGTTTTTCACCGTCTGTATGACACGTGCGATGGTCATAGGCTCGTGGCGTGTGAATGGCGAGTTCAGCGCTACTGCGAGACTACAGTCGTCATTGTGTCGGAGATAGTGCAGCGAATGTGTTCCACTGACTGCAAGACACTTCGCGAAACGATTGTCCAAATGAGCGGTACATTCCTTTATGTCGTCACTGGAGAGCCAAAGTACATTGATTTTGCCCGTGAGCCTTTTGGCAACGTCGTAGAACTCACGAGGATTTGTCACGGTTTCACGTTCTTGCAGAATTGCTCTCCAAACGACTCGTTTTGTTTCGCCACCAATTCCGTCGACTGGACCTTTCCCATGAGCTGTACAGAAGAAGCTCCAATCTGCCGTACACTCGAAGTCCCGTTCATGGAAAGCGAGGTTGGCGAAGTTGTACCGATTTTTGAATTGGCTTGCGGCACCGTCCGACCAGTAGTGGACAGTTGTAATGTCCCACGGCAAGACCATTTTCAGTTCACGCAAAACCAAGCTGTTGTTGGCATAAACAGCCTTCTTGTCATGTACAGGTTCATCCGAGATAATCGAGAATGACAAGTGTTCCAGGTCAGATGTTTCAGTTCGACGAAAGTAGACCACAACGGTAAAAATCGTCACACCGCCAGATGCCCAGTGATGTGACATGATCTCTGACTGATGTTTGATAGAGAAATTCTCGGAGAAGTCTTCTTGAATGATGACTTCACCAGGTTTGATTGTCCCTTTCAAACACCGCAATTCCGCATGCTGGCGACGCTCATCGTACACATGTCGAGAAAATCGATTGAGCTGACTTTTCAGTTCGGTACTGGTGCTTTCAAGATCCGAGTTGATCAGAGTTTTTACAGTTTTGCCGTCCTGAGTTGTCCATTGGTAGTAGGACACGGGTGATGTGGCGTCGATTTCAGCGATGTTACCATTGATATCGTCAACTCCACACATAGGACACTTTCGATCGACACAGTCAATGTTTGCAAGGTCACAAACAGTAAGTTCCACAACTTGGACTGGATCACACGGAATGGCGGGTACGATTTTGTGAAGACCAGTCGCAAGCAATGCAATGTTCTGATGGTACTTGCACATACACACTTCTTGGTCCTGATTTGTCATCGGTTTCACATAAGGTGGGCGTAGCTCGGTGAACTTGGTGAAGCCAATAATGTCCCCATGCTCACGACAGAAAACCTGGTGCGATTCGGACAGTGACAAATATAGCAAACGGTTTTGCTTGTGTTCTCGTTTACCAGTGACAGAGTCTTTTACAGATATGCAGTCTCTTTTTCCTGGACACATCCTACTTATGTCATCACGCAAGTAAAACTGATGCACAAGCTCTAATGTCTGATTGGGAATGGCATCAGAACGTTTCTTTCGTTCATCATCGATAAGACTTCGTCAAACTCTAGTGTCTCTGACCGTTTTACAAAGTTTATCCCGTTTATCTCGAGGCATCGATGATAACACAGCACCAAGTACATGTGTTTCCCTCGTTGGCGTTCCAGGTAGAGCACGTATTACCTTGGCCACAGCCTTTCCAAGCGTGTTCTTGGACTTGTATGGTCCTATTTCCTCTGGCTCTGCCTCCGGTCTTCGAGCATTCGCCTTTTCTCTTCGTTGCCGTTGTTTGGCCTCCCGTTCCTTTCGCTTTTTTTCGTTCTTCTCCCATTCAGTCATAGTGACCTTTTTCAAAGCTCGTTGTTGCTTTTTCCTGTCTCGATCTTTTGCTTTAGCAGCCTCGTGTTTCTCGTCATCATTCCAGACCTTCGCTCTAAAACGATGGGATCTTTCTGTAGCAGTTAATGCTGGCATGACTTCTGAGGTGCTGAGTTGATCTGATGAAACATGAACTTGGGCTCTATCTTATAAGTCCCAGTTCTGTTGTTATAGTAATCAAGCCTGTTGAGTCCTAAAAGGTGTTTTAACACCTCTTTTGATAAAGCCATCCTAGCACAAACCTGTTAAGAAGCCCTTCCTGGTCTTCATGATTTCATTGTTTCTTCCATGGAAGCCAAACAAAAGAAGAAGACATTCCAATCATCAAGGATTAAGCCACTAGACTAAATTTTAAGTGACCAACCTACATAGGAAAATCATGATTAATAACAGTTTTCTTTTCAAAAATCACTTTTGAGTAATTTTATGTCCTGTCCGCAATGTTTTTGTCCTGTCCGCAACAGAAATGAGTTGTGGTTTCCCATGAAGTGTGTTATATGTTTGTCTTTACTTTTGGTTGATATTATTCAGATATACCCCAGCTAAGAGAATATAAAGTTTGGGTTTTCAAATCCAACTATTTTTGGGTGAAATTAAAACTTTTCGACCGAAAACGTTGCGGACAGGACACCTTGGGTCTGTGAAGTGGATTTTGTATGGCTTCACATTTATAAAAAAAATTAAAACTGCATCATGTTATACTTAGACATAACACTAATGCTGTCAACAACAGAAATTGACCTAAAGTTAAATACACCACGAGAAAACTTAAAAAAACATTTGTCCTGTCCGCAACGCTGAAATCCATTTGTTCGTGTTAAATAGCTAATTTGCATATATTAAAAATGTGCAATTTTGACCCAAATGCCAATTTCCGGTCTTCAGATACCTATCTAACATATACATTTGGTACTTTGCTCAAATTCAGACTTTAATATTTTTTATGTCACTTCACATATACTGTGAAATGGCCCCATAGTGACAATAATTCTAGTCCAGCCTCCATGTAGCGTCATAATGACAATAATTCTAGTCCAGCCTCCATGTAGCGTCATAGTGACAATAATTCTAGTCCAGCCTCCATGTAGCGTCATAGTGACAATAATTCTAGTCCAGCCTCCATGTAGCATCATAGTGACAATAATTGTAGACCAGCCTCCATGAAGCGTCATAGTTACAATAATTCTAGACCAGCCTCCATGTAGCGTCAGAGTGACAATAATTCTAGACCAGCCTCCAAGAAGCGTCATAGTGACAATAATTCTAGACCAGTCATTGTTCTCATATGTCAATATTTTCAGGGAGCCGCCAGACAGTGGTCCGCCAACACCAGGTACGCCAGACACGCCAGACTCGCTAGAAGTCGCCAAAATCAATCAGAACTGCTGTAAAGTAAAGCATAAATCCGACTACAGGTACATGGTTTCATGCCCAAGATTTTCATCATCTATTTACGCCATTCTTAACCCTTTCCTTCATAGAGATTTATGTTAATATACTATTATATCTCCATACAAACAACAGCCATTTAGCAGCTATCATGCAGTGTATTTATATAAGTAGTTGCCATATCAATCCCACATCTATAGATATTACTGGGACTACATGAGATTCTGGCCTTTATTATGAACATTGATTTGGCTAATACATTGTCAATGTATGGTAATGGCGTCAAGAGGTGCTTCTATGAGGGAAAGGATTAAATAATTGTTTGTTTGGCATAACCCCACTGACCCAGCTAAAATTCCGCTACCCACATTTTTTTATGAGATGTCTGTTGATTTTTTTGTGTGAATGCTGCAGGTGAGACAGACTTACTGAGGAAACTAGTTAGTAGATACTAAATAATAATTTTAATTAACACAAGCATTTTATCTTCATTCTTGATAAATCCTTTAAAATCCATACCCCCCCCCCCCCCCCCTCCACTACCAGAATGTTTTCCCAGTCTACATGTATACCCATCTCACATTTATGGGTCATGTTATGCAAAACAAACTATTTTTTTCAGTCTACATACCCATCTCACATTTATGGGTCACGTCAGGGATCATTCTAGAGGGCGATGTGGGCGAAATTGTCGCCCTAGGGACCCTGACTTCGCCCTCTGGGGGCCCCACTTCTCCCTAATAAAAAAATAATAATAAAAAATATTTTTTGGTTTTTACGATTTTCAAACAAAATTTTGTTTAGTAAGTAAGATACACTGGCCCATTATAAAGCACTCCTTCTATTCAAATTTAATGGTTGTACTGTGCATTTTTACCCTATTTTACAGAGGTATATTAAAGAACACCATTTAAGGAAGCGACCACACGCTTTCTCACTTCTCCCAAAAATTCTGACCTAGAATGAACCCAGTCGCGTTATGCAAAACAAACCTTTTTTTTCAGTCTACATACCCATCTCACATTTATGGGTCTCGTTATGCAAAACAAACTATTTTTCTATGTATGGATTTATCTCCCCGCGTCCAAACAATTATTGTTCCAAACCCCTCAGTAGCTCCAGAGTTATTATCCTTGCATGTGCAAATGAATCCAATTGTCCACTCATCAATACAAGGTATTATTGTCACTGGGTGAATTACAGACGGATCCAGTGGTTAACACGTTGGACTGGGAATCCAGGGATCACAGGTTCGATTCCCCCGTCTGACCCTAATAAAATTAACAGTCTTTCAAATGGGACTTTAAACCGAGGTCTCGTGTCGGTGCTTTACATCATGCACGTAAAAGAACCAGAGCAGACTCTGGAATGGGTCTTTGTCTGTATCATTGCACTATCCTCCAAAAATCTAAAATGACTTCAGGAAGCGTCGCTCATATGGTAGTGACAATAAATACCGGTAAATGGGAAAAAAACACAAAAACAAAACTTGGTGACTTACAATTCCAGGTTGCTAGTCCAACACGGTGAGTAACTAACAAAGGAATTTCTTTGCATATTTTTCATATATATATATTCTAAACTTTGGTGCAAAATGCTCCTAGTCAACGCCAAGCTGTAGCCGTTTCAATTGTGCCCTTAGGCAAGGCATTTCAATTCCGCATTGCCTCTTTTCTCCCTCGTGGCAATGGATTACATCAGAAATGAGGTCTCGAGCGTGATTCATATAAGTTCTAATAACTTGTGTCGCAATTGAGCTAATGACCGTGACAATAAGTATGCATACGTTATTATGCAGGGTTCATTCTAGGGAGAAGTGAGAAAGCGCATCGCGTCCTTAAATAATGTTATTTAATTAATTTCAACAAAATATGGTTAAAATTCACAGTATGACCATTAACCCATTCAACACCACAGACCTCTAAATAGGCTTACAAAAAGTGTAGATCCAGATGAGCCGGCTCATGACGAGCCGTCTCATCAGGATCTGCACTTTTTGCCAGTAATATTACTATTTTTAGACAATACTACCCATTTTGATAAATGAACTGGTCCAAATTTAATTTTCTTATTAATTTATTGGTCTAAAAATAACATGCACCAGTCCATGTCAGTTACTTGGTATTGAATGGACCAGTCCATGTCAGTTACTTGGTGTTGAATGGGTTAAATACAACAATTTAATAGAATGCTTTCAAATTTTGTATAAAAATTGTATAATAAAAAAAAGGGAGAAGTGGGGGTCCCAGAGGGCGAAGTCAGGTTTCCTATGGCGACTATTTCACCCACATCACCCTCTAAAATGATCCCTGTTATGTAATCCATGCATCGGGCAAGTGGCATTATTAGAACTGTGTTCTATTACTATTGTTTAATAAGCATCTGTAATCAATGACTATGATGAATTATTAACATGATTGTTAACATGTGCACTATGATTTTCCCGTAATATGTAAAATTGTCCAAACCGGATCCATAAACATAGTTTATATGACAAAAACATCATACAAACAAGTGAAATGTTTTCTCCAAGGGCTGCATTGAATTTTCAGGTCAATAGTACTTTGTTGAATGCTCATAAAATAGGGTCTGTAAATTTGATGTTACTCGAGTAGCTGTAAATTAAGGATTGTGTTCCGTACACATAATTTTGCTGACAGTATAATTGTTGCTATGCCTTTATAATTATATATACATCCACCCAGAATCGCATGTTTCGGTACTTGAATAGATTTCATGAAATTTCAAACAAGCAGAGTTCCCTCTGTCAAGTGACCAATGACGCCAATTGCGACAAAAAGACAACAAAAATACTGCGCTAAACTTTGTGAATTGACAAACATTATTTGGCACATGTTTTGTCAAATACATGGCTTCAAATATTTATCTGTGAACGATATGGCTCTTAGTTGGCTCCAAGATTTTCAAATTGGCTCCAGTGTTTTTCTTCAATTGACCACACAAATCTTGACAAAGTGAACCCTAGGGTTGGCCAGGTTATAAGCTAGATGTTGAAATAGGGAGACGTTTAAGTTGTTCTTGCCCGAGTGTCTTGTATAATTATGTTCTACATGTAGGTGAAAAATACTTCTCCCTGACCTCAAAATAGGGAGAACTGAAGCATATCAGGAATGCTTAGTCCCAAATCACCCTCTAACCCTGCCATGTTCAACAATCTGGTCCGCTCCGATACCATACCCTTAACCAAAAGTCGCTTTTGCAAACAGATGAGAGCCAGATGAAACACGGCAATGGAAATCTGTCTGTATGTTTGTGTGTAATGACAAAAACGTAGCCTCCCTGGCAGAGGTAAACACACTTCCTGTACCGTTATATGTACACTTCCTGTACCGTTATATGTACACTTCCTGTACCGTTATATGTACACTTCCTGTACCGTTATATGTACACTTCCTGTACCGTTATATGTACACTTCCTGTACCGTTATATGTACACTTCCTGTACCGTTATATGTACACTTCCTGTACCGTTATATGTACACTTCCTGTACCGTTATATGTACACTTCCTGTACCGTTATATGATTACAACATTACAGGGCTCGACGCTAATGTTTTACCTTGGTTGCCCCTCGGGCAACCATGACTGCAGATTTACCTGCCCGAATGAGATTTTCACCTGCCCGAAGTTTTACTTCTGATTATTTGTTCATATTTAATTTTTCAACACTGTATACAGGTTCATAACATTACTGTTTTCTGGCTGTGCATTTTGGAAGAAAAAGCAAAGATATCCCAAATCGTGCTTAATATTGCACCACTCTAAATCTTATGTGATGCTGTGTGCAGCTGTATCACAAACAATCCCAATGAGTTCGAGCCCTACCATTGTTTCCTTGAGCAAGAAACTTTATCCAAAATTGTGTAGTACTGTGGTTGGTCCCAGGAACAGATGTAAGCATGCCATGATTAATCGAATTTGTAGTACTTTGATACTCGAGCTTAAAATAAATTAGTATAGACTAGCTCTCAAACTATTTGGCTGATTATCAAATGATGATGAAATCATTCATTGACCATTACTGCGCTGGAAACGAGTATACTCGTTTTTGCAAACAGCATAGAGCCATATCAGATTGCACAGAACATACCATCTGATCAGACTCTATGCTGTTTGCTATTCAGAAATTGGAGCCAAAACACTGGGCTTAGGGTCAAAACGCCTGGTTGATGTCATTATTCAGTTGGGTGGTTGAGAAAAAAGGCTTACGTTATTATTGTCGAGCAAGAGTAGCTATCGTTTCGTAAAATATTGAAACAAAAACTATTTTTTTATTAATTTTTTTTTTTTTTTTTTTAAACTAGTTGCCCGTCGGGCAAGCGAGTAACAACAAGTACTTGCCCGCCGCCAACATTTACCTGCCCCGGGCAATCGGGCAGTGGTTAGTGTCGAGCCCTGCATTAGGGTTTATTCTAGAGTGGAAAAAACGGGCAATGTGGGTCAGAAAAGAGGCTGGGTGGGTCAGAAAAGAGGCTGGGTGGGTCAGAAAAAAGGCAGGGTGGGTCAGAAAAGAGGTAGCATGGGTCAGAAAAGAGGCAGGGTGGGTCAGAAAAGGGGCAGGGTGCATTTTGAGCCATGATTAGGTACGCAATGGGTTTTTTGGTGTTAGCCCCTAGAAAATATTGCTAACTTACGTTGATTGATCAAAGAGGCAGTAAGGCAGTACATAATGGTGAAAAAAAGCTTTAAGCTTCCGATTTAATCCATTTTCGTTTTGTATACAATGTATTTGTAATGTACATTATTATTGAATAAATATGTTTACGCCAATGGTGAAAAAGGCGGACAAGTTCCAAGTTATATAGGTCTGCCCACCAGAAGAAACTAATTTTGTTTTTAAATAAATGCAAAAGGGCAGGCGGGGTGCCCTGAAAAATCCCTCCAGTATGTTGTATCATTCTTTCTCTGTCATTCATTTCAGTGGACCTCACATTGCAGACTTATTTCCTCTAGTCAGTGGCACAAACGGTATAGTTCCAGTCACACCTGACACTTCACGATCGTGCACTCCGGTATCAGTTGGAGCTCCTGTTCCTAGTCCTGGCTGCAGCCCCGTTGGTAGCCACACCGGAAAGGGGGACATTACCCCATCCAAAGAATCTTCTGGTCCCGCAGAATGTCAGTGGAAAGATTGTGATACATTTGTAAACAATGGTGAAATTATGGAGCACATTCGCGCATTTCACGTGCAATCACAAATGGAAAAGGAAAAAGTTGTTTGTTTATGGACAGGTTGTAAAGTGTATAACAAACCGTCCAGTTCGAAATCCTGGCTGGAACGTCATATACTCTTTCATAGTGGTGATAAGCCATTTCGATGTATCGTTGCCGGGTGCGGGGCGCGATTCACAACTCAGGGAGGCCGCGAACGACACGTAAATAGTCACTTCAGTGCTCAAGAGCAGTCACCCAATCAGAAACACTCAAAACACGGCAGGGAGGACACGCCCACTAAACTGTTCAAGCGTAAACGATTGAAGCAGAAACGACCTGCAATCAGAGGTAAGCCATGATGTCATTGTTATTATTAAATAAAAACATGCAAGCCCAAAATAATACTAGCTGTCGGATTAGCGCAGTGGTTAGCATGCTCGCTTCTCACCATGGTCGCCAAATCGGACAGGTTGGTTTTCTCCGGGTACTCCGGTTTCCTCCCACACGAATGACCACATATACGCTTTCATCCGCGCCAACGAAAGTGATTAATATAAGTTGCTAAAACTTGCTTCGCAATCGTTGTAAAATAAATAAAGTTTAAACTAAAAATAATACTGTTCAGATATGTGGCTTGAACATGCAGACAAAATAAACATTATCCTTCCAGTTCCAAGGTAACATGCAGACAAAATAAACATTATCCTTCCAGTTCCAAGGTATATTTGAAGTGCGGTCGCGGGTCAGGTCGTATATGTATCCGCCCCAGCAAAATGCAGTTCATGAAATCACAAACTTTTCTAGAATAATTCATTTCACAGGAGCGGGCACATACTGGCGATGTGCGTGTTTTGTTAAAGGCTGTTGGCCTTCTTTTTATAACAGTATGTATACATTTGTATAATTATATAGTACTGTGTTTGATAAAATATTCCCGGAAATAGGACTGGCGCCGTAGGATGATTTCGGAAAATTTATTTGTTTATGGTCACTCTATTTTGAACTGCAGTTGTAGACTATTATATAGAGTGGTCTGAATCAATTAACCTGTACCTTGTATACTATTATCATTTATAAGCTGTAACAGTTACCATTGTGCCCTTAGGCAAGGCATTTAAATTCCGCATTGTCTCTTCTCTCTCCCTCGTGGCGATGGATTCCATCAGGTATGAGGTCTCGAGAGTGATTAATATAAGTTGTAGGAACTTGTTTCGCAATCAAGCTAAAATAAATTTGTATAAACTTAGCTTCATCCATATTTTAAAGGTATGTAGCTTTATGTGTGTGTTTTTACATTTATTTATCGTCGCTACCGGTTGCCCATATGAGCGAAGCCTCCTGAAGAGATTAGTCATTTTAGATTTTTGGAGGATAGTGCAATGATACAGACAGAGACCCATTACATAGTCTCTTCTGGTTCTTTTACGTGCATGGTGTAAAGCACTGACACGAGACTTCGATTTAATGTCCCATCTGAGAGACTGTTAATTTTATTAGTGTCAGACGTGGGATCAAACCTGCGATTCCTGGATTACCAATCCAGCGTATTACCACTGGACTATAGATCCGGCTATATAGCTTTAGCCCTCTGAGAGTGCCTTTTATCAGTATTGGATCTGTAACAGTGTGATTATATAAATGCAGTAGGCTCCAGTCAATGAGAATATCTATAGTGTCACAAAAATATGAAAAGTGACATTTCCAGGGGAAATTCCCCAGTGCAGACACACTCAAATTAGTGAATGTCATACTAGCAAAAAATGGTTTGTTAGATTTATTGTGTGTGAATTTGCTCTACCAGAAAATGTAGATCCAGCCCAGGCATCATATCATCTCATCTCCCCAGCAAATATTGAAACAGGAAGAAAACACACAGCAACCCCACCCCCTCCCTCCCTAGCCCCTGTAAGTGTTATAATAATTAGTAAAAAAAAAGCTTAATATTTCCCGACCGACCCACCCGTATTTTACTCATATTTTCGGAACACTTTGAAAACAACAAAAAATTCAAAATCTGGTTTTTCACATTATTCTGTGCCCAGGAGTACAGTAAAAAAATAGTTTTTACAAACTTTGCATGTATTCAGTGTAATACAGTCTTATATGTACACACATGTAATAACATCTGGAATGTTTGTGATTGGTTGAGAGAATAATCCTTATAATTTGTACATTAAACTTGAAGGTATGCATATTTGAATTTGTACATACATTTAGCATCAAGGTAAGAAGACAAACTATGATTTTAAAGAAGTATAGATGCAATTATAATGCTGGGTAACCCATTCAACACCAAGTAACTGACATGGACTGGTGCATGATATTTTTAGACCAATAAATTAATATATACGAAAATTATTTTGGACCTGTTCATTTATCAAAATGAGTCGGCTCATCTGGATCTACACTTTTTGAAAGTCTATTTAGACGCCTGTATTGTTAAAACCACAGGTTAAAGCTAAGTGATTTATAATGAATGGGCCAGTGTATCTTACTGGACATAATTTTGTATGAAAATTGTAAAAAGAAATATTGTTTTAGGGCCAAGTGGGGCCAGTCAGAGTCCTTAGGGCGAAGGCGAATATTTCGCCCAGGTTGCCCCCTAGAATGACTCGTGCTGATATGGCCAGTTGGTGAACCGCCAGCTAGTTAAATAATTGTTACCAATTGCCTATCAGCCAGGCGCCTGGCCTTCAAGGATAGGATTCGGGAAGTACTGATGTCAATAAAAGGTGTCTCATAAGTCAAAAATGAATTTGTGCCGAGCTCAAGCTACTCTCTAGAATGTGCGCAGGGCTCAAGCTACTCTAGAATGTGCACAGGGCTCAAGCTACTCTAGAATGTGTGCAGGGCTCAAGCTACTCTAGAATGTGCGCAAGGCTTAAGCTACTCTCTAGAATGTGCACAGGGCTCAAGCTACTCTCTAGAATGTGTGCAGGGCTCAAGCTACTCTAGAATGTGCGCAGGGCTCAAGCTACTCTAGAATGTGCACAGGGCTCAAGCTACTCTCTAGAATGTGCGCAGGGCTCAAGCTACTCTAGAATGTGTGCATGGTTCAAGCTACTCTAGAATGTGCGCAGGGCTCAAGCTACTCTCTAGAATGTGCACAGGGCTCAAGCTACTCTAGAAGTGTGCAGGGCTCAAGCTACTCTCTAGAATGTGCACAGGGCTCAAGCTACTCTAGAATGTGTGCAGGGCTCAAGCTACTCTAGAATGTGTGCATGGCTCAAGCTACTCTAGAATGTGTGCATGGCTCAAGCTACTCTAGAATGTGCGCAGGGCTCAAGCTACTCTAGAATGTGTGCAGGGCTCAAGCTACTCTAGAATGTGTGCACCACTTAAGCTATTCTAGAATGTGCACAGGGCTCAAGCTACTCTAGAATGTGTGCAGGGCTCAAGCTACTCTAGAATGTGTGCAGGGCTCAAGCTACTGTGTTATTTCGGCAAAGAAATCTGTTATTGTTCGGAACTTTGCCATCAATGGAGATGAAAGCTACTTTTGAATGAGCCTGATTTATGGAGTACATAATTGCTAATTAACCATTTGTTTGCCAGCATGATTGACAGTCGGCATGATTGACAGTCGGAGTACATGCTCCCAGGAATAAACATTAGCTACCACTACTTAACACATCAGAGAAATTTGCAGTAATCCAATAAAATTCCAGCTATGAAAATTTGGAATATGAATTATGAATTTACCTATTGGTATTAGGCCAAAAAATACAAAACTTTTGTTTATGGTTTCCCGACTAATGCTGAATTTTTTTTATGATTTTGAAGAATTTTATTTTTCACATTTTTCTGTGCCCAAGAGTAGTAAAAAAATCCCTACCGACCAACCCTCTCTTTTTTTGCCATGAAACAGTAAATGCAGTTTTTTAGTTTTTGGCCTTACATGGCAAGAAGGCATGGCATGTTCAAACAGAACTGAATTGACTTGTGTGTTTTATGTTTATTTATCGTAGCTACCGGTTGCCCATATGAGTGACATTAATCGTTTGACATTATAATTATACAAATTCTCAATGTTGCTTGACACCAATTAAGAAAGATACTTGATATACATTTATAAAATGTCAACAACAATATGGAATGCAGTGAATTGTTGTGTCTACAGCTATTGCACACACCTACACATATCAGACTGAACAAGACAGTTAATCATGTGTGTTTTACGTTTATTCATCGTCGCTACCGGTTGCCCATATGAGCGACGCCTCCTGAAGAGACAGTGCAATGATACAGACAGAGACCCATTCCAGAGTCTCTTCTTGTTCTTTTACGTGCACAGTATACAGCACCGACATAAAACCTCTGTTTAACCCTTTCAACACCACAGACCTCTAAATAGGCTTACAAAAAGTGTAGATCCAGATGAGCCGTCTCATCAGGATCTGCACTTTTTGCCAGTGATATGACTATTTTTAGACATAATTACCCATTTTGATAAATGAACTTGTCCAAATATGATTTTCTGATTCATTTATTGGTTTAGGTAATATCATGGACCAGTCCATGTGAGTTACTTGGTGTTGAATGGGTTAAAGTCCCATCTGAAAGATTGTTAATTTTACTAGGATCAGACGGGGGATGCGATCCCTGGATTACCAGTCCAGCGTATTACCACTGGACTACAGTAGTGATTAACCGATTACCAAACAGGCCCTTGAACTGATTGCCAATTATTTATATAAACAATCAGCCGATTCTGATTGTTAGTGAACCTACATTGGTAATCGTCTTAGGCATAGCAATTGATTATATAACGACCACACACCATTCTCAGTATCAAGGACAGATAGATACCTGGTGGTCTGGAGGAATGATTCCCAATGATAGGTTATATACATACCCAGTTTACTGGTGGCTCTAAATAAAAATAGTTATCTGGCATTGAAGTTCTGAACATCTGGTCCCATAAATATTCCTTGTATTTTCATGCGTGACATTATATATTGGGGCCACATTCATGTCAATTAGGAGAGACACAAAAACAACAAACTTGTGTGTGTTTAAATAGCCAAGGTGCCAACCAACATCAATGATCAAAGACTATTGCCGCCTGTCAATTACTGTCAAAATGACATTGTGATATCAAAGTTCTATAGTTTATATTTGTGGGGGTGCCCTCAGAACATCAAAGACAAATGCCGCGTGACGAAATCGGCTGTACATAATTTCTATGTGAGGGGATGCTCACAGTTTGTTATAAATATCAACATTTCTGTGACTTAGTATGTACAAAATATTTTGTAATGTTCAAATGTTCAAAAGGAATTAACAGGACTTATGTTTTCCCAACAATCGGTGGACCGATGTTTAAACCGGCGAAACTACCGATGCCGATATTTTCCGATTGCCTATTCGGTTAATCGCTAGACTACAGATCCGTCTGTACAGTTAATCATGTGCTAATCAAGTCCATTATAACGAAAGGATTGCCTACCCTATATTTGTGGAATTATGACAAATTCACAATGGCAATGGTTTTTTTCCCCTGTCATTTTTAGAATGAAACTGGGTTCAATTTTTTTTTTTTTTTTTTGGTATTTTGTATCATTTATCCAATAAATTATCTATTGAATCATTTGTCATTCCTGAATACATTTTCAATTTTATCAGTTCACGTGATTAAATAAAAAATTCAAAATAAAAATTCTCAAAATCTTTTTTTTTTGCTTGTTTCTCAGCCATAAGGCGAGATATTACTTTCATCATGTTTCTGGGATAGAGAAAGGTCGACTTATGGCTAGGAATATAAGGTAATTTATATATCTACATCTGAAACTAAATTGCTTGAATTTGTTTTAGTTTTCGTCTTTTCGATGTTATTTTAAAATATGATTGCATATAATGTTGTCATTGACATGCACGGTATGGTGTCAGGAGCATGGAGCAAGTGTGTTAAGAATTCTCCACCCAGGCAGAGCAATTTCTGTTTATGATGTTTCGGAAAATGTCACAACAATTCTGTATCTTTAAAAACAGACAATATCAATGTACAGTCAAAGCCAGTCAAGGGAATCACCACAGAGAGTGGCTGCTTAGCACATGTGGCTGCTTAGTAACGGTTAAATATATAACAAAACAACATACAGTCAAACCTGTATTAGTGGTCACCTGTATTAAGCAGCCAACCTGCATTAAACAGCCAGTTTTCAAATTCCCAATATGCTTGTTTACTATACACTTGACCTCTATTAAGCAGCCACCTGCCACTATCTGTGATTCCCCAGGCTGGCTGCTTAAGACAGGTTTGACTATTGTGAATCTGGAAACTGGTTGCTTAATGCAGGTTGGCTGCTTAATAGAGGTGACCACTAACACAGGTTTGACTTTATTCTGTCCAGGCCTTGGCCATAATAATTGCAACATGAGTGTGGCATAGCAGAGTTCCTGCTGTCGATGGGCCAATTGCAACAAAAAAACAAATATTGGCTCTAAATTTTGTGAATTGGCGCAACTTTTTAAAAACTAATTTTTTTTTTTGGGCACATGTTTTGTCAAATACATGGCTTCATATATTTATCTGTGACTATATGGCTCTTAACTGGCTCCATGTTCATCAAATTGGCGACAGAAGAAGCGCAGACAAAAATTCAGACAGAGGGAACACTGCATAGTATCAATACCTTACTGCTCACAATAAGATAATCCTATTAAGTTAATGCATCTGTAAACAATTATTCTATCAAAAACAACTTTATAACGTTTCTTGCTTTCATTTTTGACATTATTATGTATGTTACAGCTTTATCTTTGGCAGAAGCAATAACTACACTGTATAAGTACAGTCAAGCCTGTCTTAAGCAGCCAGCCAAGGGAATCAGAGATAGTGGCTGCTTAACACAGGTGGCTGCTTAAACAGTATATTTGAACCAGGGAATTTGAAAACTTGCTGCTTAATACAGGTTGGCTGCTTAATACAGGTGACCACTAATACAGGTTTGACTGTATGTGCACATTTTTCGGAAAGCAGTATACGTACACTATAATTTGGAACATATATCAAAGTAATGGAGCATTGGCAAGCTTACTTACTATAAGCATGGACATGGTTTGCAGCATTGTCTGTTACTCATCATAGATCTTGTGATAATGCTCTGTTATGTTATTTTGGTTTCAATACCGTTGTTTATGTTTTATTTATTTATTTTAGGAGGGAGGGGTGGGTAGAAAACTAACATGGAGGGAGGTGGATTAGATATTTAAAATGTATTTTGAGCTGTAATGGAATGTGGCAAGAATACAGCATGTTTCAATTTCCCCTTAAATCTACCTAAAGCCTCCCGTAGTTCTCCCTAAATCTTTCGGAGGGAGAAGTCACTTCTCCCAAAAATGATGAGCCTGACTTTAGTACCGCATTATACCACAATCTACAGGGGCCTATTTTACAACTGGACTAATTCCTTGCTTACACCCTGGTGCTGCACACACAGGGGTATTCTAATAAGAGATTGATTCACTAACTACAATAATTAGGATCTTAACCCTTTCAACACCACAGACCTCTAAATAGGCTTACAAAAAGTGTAGATCCAGATGAGCCGGCTCGTGACGAGCCGTCTCATCAGGATCTGCACTTTTTGCCAGTGATATGACTATTTTTAGACATAATTACCCATTTTGATAAATGAACTTGTCCAAATGTGATTTTCTGATTCATTTATTGGTTTATGAATATCATGGACCAGTCCATGTGAGTTACTTGGTGTTGAAAGGGTTAATTATATTTCCCGTGTTCAGAACCATCAATGTTTATACCATACTGTAAGAGGGTAAAACTGAGCATTTCAACTAATACACAAGCTGTGCATACCATGTTTGTTGGCATAGCAATATGATGTAAATAGGGTCAACCAACATCCATGGGTAATACAACACATGTCTCATGAATAGCATGAATTATGCTACAGATGTACTGGTATATCTCACAATTGTTCCTATGCATACAGTATATTCCCTATTTTACACCTGGGGCAATGCATTTGGCAGGTGTGGGCGTAAATTAGAAACCAATATTTAAACATTCTGAGGGCGGGGGCGTAAAAAATGGAATATATTACGGTATTTATTTTTAAACTAATCTGATTTAAATGATCTCTAAACGACAGTATCGAAACGCGTTTAGTATAGACTCCAATAATAAGCCAACGTCAATTCAGAAGTGTGGCTGACCGTTATATGTAATCCTACTCTCACCTTTGTGTGAGTATGTATAGTTTTTGTATACCGAAGAAACACTGTTTATTTATTGAAAGTTGGTATTCGAATTATTTCTGAAGAATTTGCAGTAGTAATGCTTGATGCACAGTTTGATCTTTTTACGATGTAATGTCGATTTAATTATTTAGTGCAGAATTACATGACAGGCATAGAGATTCAGTCCATGTCTTAATACCTTGAAGATTAATCACATAAAACCTATTCAACACCAAGTAACTGACATGGACTGGTGCATGATATTAACCCATTCAACCCCAAGTAACTGACATGGACTGGTGCATGATATTAACCTATTCAATCCCAAGTAACTGACATGGACTGGTGCATGATATTAACCTATTCAACACCAAGTAACTGACATGGGCTGGTGCATGATATTAACCCATTCAACCCCAAGTAACTGACATGGGCTGGTGCATGATATTAACCCATTCAACACCAAGTAACTGACATGGACTGGTGCATGATATTAACCCATTCAACCCCAAGTAACTGACATGGACTGGTGCATGATATTAATCTAGATATGAGATTGCTATTTCTGAAATTCAAGCACTTGTATTATGCTAGTTTTGAATTCCAAGTGCGGGTTTTCAAGCACTTGCAGTACCATAGGAATATAGCAGCTAGCATCTATCGTAACTTCATACGGAGATATTCCAGAAATTATAAATCTGGAATCCATTACCTTGTATTATTTTAATTTTTTTAATTATAATTACATCTGATTTCGATGAACATTTTGAAGACCTGCCCACATTGTTGCTTAATTGGTTATTGCGAACATGTTGTCTGCGAACATGTTGTCTGTTAATTATCTCCCCTTATGGGTATTTATTTACAAAATAACATAGGGTTAAAATTGCATATGAATTATAGAGTTTATTTTACAATTTCAACGTAGGACGAGGCTTTGGATACCAGGATTTAGTTTGATATGTTACATAAGTACTATACCCCACCACAAAACCATCCACACCCGATCCCCCCTCTATACCCCACCACAAAACCATCCACACCCGATCCCCCCCTATACCCCACCACAAAACCATCCACACCCGATCCCCCCTCTATACCCCACCACAAAACATCCACACCCGATCCCCCCTCTATACCCCACCACAAAACCATCCACACCCGATCCCCCCTCTATACCCCACAAAACCATCCACAACCGATCCCCCCTTATACCCCACCACAAAACCATCCCCCCGATCCCCCCTCTATACCCCACCACAAAACCATCCACACCCGATCCCCCCTCTATACCCCACCACAAAACCATCCACACCCGATCCCCCCTCTATACCCCACCACAAAACCATCCACACCCGATCCCCCCTCTATACCCCACCACAAAACCATCCACACCCGATCCCCCCTCTATACCCCACCACAAAACCATCCACACCCGATCCCCCCTCTATACCCCACCACAAAACCATCCACACCGATCCCCCCTCTATACCCCCCACACAAACCATCCACACCCGATCCCCCCTCTATACCCCACCACAAACGCCACACCCGATCCCCCCTCTATACCCCACCACAAAACCATCCACACCCGATCCCCCCTCTATACCCCACCACAAAACCATCCACACCCGATCCCCCCTCTATACCCCACCACAAAACCATCCACACCCGATCCCCCCTCTAGTACCTTAAAATGTTGTCTGTTAATTATCTCCCTTTATAGATATTTATTTACAAAATAACATAAGGTAGGAAGAGGCTTTAGATACCAGGATTTACACACCCAATCCCACCCCCTAGTAATTAGTGGAATGTGGCTAACATCTATTAAAAATCGTCCAACCATTAATTTTGTATTAATAGTATCATCATGTCTTCATTTTTTTTAATTAAAAAATTCTATTTGGCTTTCTCAAAATATTGCCTTGTAGTATCTATGATAAAATAGGAAAGATATTCAAATGAAATAATGCTATACTATGACAATTTTTATTCTATTAAAGGGGATTTCTGTAATAATAAAAATATAAAAGTCCACCTCCGTGGTCGAGTGGTTAAAGTCGCTGACGTGTGTATACCACTGTAACCTATCATCACTGAGTGTGCGTTTGACGTTTATTTATCGTCGCTACCAGTTGCCCATATGTACAACGTCTGCTGAAGAGATAACTCATTTTAGATTTTTAGAGGATAGTGTAATGATACAGCAGACAATAGGCACATTCCAGAATCTCGTCTGGTTCTTTTACGTGAACGGTGTAAAGCACCAACACGAGACCTCGGTTTAAAGTCCCAGATGAAATTGTTTTATTAGGGTCAGATGGGGGATGCGACCCCTGGATTCCCAGTCACTGATCACCGTGTCAGGATCTATGTTGTTTGCTCTTCAGCCATGTGTTTTATCTCCACTATCCGAATAGCAAACAGCATAGAGCCTGATCAGATGGCACAGATGTGCCATCTGATCTGGCTCTATGCTGTTTGCAAAAGTGTTGTGTTTTTTTCTGCTGCTAGCGTGCAAAGGGTTTTTCATTGTTTCATGTGGGTACAAAGGGTTTTTCATTGTGTCATGTGGGTACAAAGGGTTTTTCATTGTGTCATGTGGGTACAAAGGGTTTTTCATTGTGTCATGTGGGTACA
>CM026399.1:32717215-32729431 GCA_014843695.1 Archivesica marissinica
ATTGTATTACTCCCTTATTATACATATGGTATTACTCCCTTATTATACATATGGTATTACTCCCTTATTATACATATTGTATTACTCCCTTATTATACATATTGTATTACTCCCTTATTATATGTATCGTATTACTCCCTTATTATATGTATTGTATTACTCCCTTATTATACATATTGTATTACTCCCTTATTATACATATTGTATTACTCCCTTATTATACATATGGTATTACTCCCTTATTATATGTATTGTATTACTCCCTTATTATACATATCGTATTACTCCCTTATTATACATATGGTATTACTCCCTTATTATATGTATTGTATTACTCCCTTATTATACATATTGTATTACTCCCTTATTATACATATTGTATTACTCCCTTATTATACATATTGTATTACTCCCTTATTATACATATGGTATTACTCCCTTATTATACATATGGTATTACTCCCTTATTATACATATTGTATTACTCCCTTATTATATTATTGTATTACTCCCTTATTATACATAGTATTACTCCCTTATTATACATATGATTACTCCTTATTATACATATTGTATTACTCCCTTATTTATTCTCCTATTATTATGTATTACTCCCTTATTATACATATGGTATTACTCCCTTATTATATGTATTGTATTACTCCCTTATTATACATATCGTATTACTCCCTTATTATACATATGGTATTACTCCCTTATTATATGTATTGTATTACTCCCTTATTATACATATCGTATTACTCCCTTATTATACATATGGTATTACTCCCTTATTATATGTATTGTATTACTCCCTTATTATACATATTGTATTACTCCCTTATTATACATATGGTATTACTCCCTTATTATATGTATTGTATTACTCCCTTATTATACATATCGTATTACTCCCTTATTATACATATGGTATTACTCCCTTATTATATGTATTGTATTACTCCCTTATTATACATATCGTATTACTCCCTTATTATACATATGGTATTACTCCCTTATTATATGTATTGTATTACTCCCTTATTATACATATGGTATTACTCCCTTATTATACATATTGTATTACTCCCTTATTATACATATGGTATTACTCCCTTATTATATGTATGGTATTACTCCCTTATTATATGTATGGTATTACTCCCTTATTATACATATTGTATTACTCCCTTATTATATGTATTGTATTACTCCCTTATTATATGTATGGTATTACTCCCTTATTATATGTATTGTATTACTCCCTTATTATACATATTGTATTACTCCCTTATTATATTACTCCCTTATTATATGTATTGTATTACTCCCTTATTATACATATGGTATTACTCCCTTATTATATGTATTGTATTACTCCCTTATTATACATATTGTATTACTCCCTTATTATACATATGGTATTACTCCCTTATTATATGTATGGTATTACTCCCTTATTATATGTATGGTATTACTCCCTTATTATACATATGGTATTACTCCCTTATTATACATATTGTATTACTCCCTTATTATACATATGGTATTACTCCCTTATTATACATATTGTATTACTCCCTTATTATATGTATGGTATTACTCCCTTATTATACATATGGTATTACTCCCTTATTATACATATTGTATTACTCCCTTATTATATGTATGTATTACTCCCTTATTATACGTATTTATTACTCCCTTATTATACATATTGATTACTCCCTTTTATATTACTCCTTATTAACATTTGTATTACTCCCTTTTATAGTTTATTATATGTATTGTATTACTCCCTTATTATACATTTGTATTACTCCCTTATTATACATATCGTATTACTCCCTTATATACGTATTGTATTACTCCTTATTATACATATTGTATTACTCCCTTATTATACATATTGTATTACTCCCTTATTATACATATCGTATTACTCCCTTATTATATGTATGGTATTACTCCCTTATTATATGTATGGTATTACTCCCTTATTATATGTATTGTATTACTCCCTTATTATACATATTGTATTACTCCCTTATTATACATATTGTATTACTCCCTTATTATACGTATTGTATTACTCCCTTATTATATGTATTATATTACTCCCTTATTATACATATTGTATTACTCCCTTATTATACATATTGCATGATACTATTCCAGTATTCGGAAAAAATATTATATTTGCAAAAATGAAATAAACTGTCATAAAATCAGATACTTTTGTTTTCTTTTGAAACCATCATAAAACCTTCAAATACAAAAGAAATCGCCCCAGGGTGTGAGAATAAACCATGTTGTGGTCACATTCATGACAGGTGTTAATTGACACTCTGCCATGTAATCGGATAATTACAATAGGTGTTCATGCAGGGTAATGGGACAGGTGTGACCCTGGACAGGTGTGACCCCAGTTTGGGACAGGTTGGTGGGAATGTCCAGTACATTTTATAGGGAGAGTTGGCTTACAATGTGCCAATTTGAAAACATATCACCTAATTAATTATATTTATAATGGTTTAATATGTTAATAGGATAATTACCCATGGATAATGCCAGAGCTATTAACTGCCATTAACTGGCCAATTTCTTGTCCAATACACATAAATATACATGTTAAACTACACCATAATCTAAAATAATGTGGTCATACCTATCATATAACCTGGTCATACCTATACCTGGTCCCTAAACGGGGTCACACCTGTCCCAAACCGGGGTCACACCTGTCCAGGGTCACACCTGTCCCATATTCTTCATGCAGGTAGTGTTTAATTATGTCAAAACTGTTTAGACAGAGAATGAAATAGTACAGACACTTTGCAACAACACCCACCTCCAGGTATTTACATTTTAATTAACTGCTCAATATTACCAAAACGTACTGCTTAAAATACGATTTTTATGATGGTTACGGGTTCGAGCCACAGTTGACAGTTTCTTATGGAGGTTGGTGCAACAAGTACTGGTTAACCTCTGGAGCCTGCCCAGGAAAGGTGCTGTTAGGTAAACTGTCCATCGCTCATATGGGCAACCAGTAGCGGCGTTAAATAAAAAATATTGTCCTTTAAAATGCCGGCCACTCAGTCACATGTTTGGAAAGACTTCAATCGCTCTGAGAATAAGACAACTGCTAGGTGTAATCTATGTAAATTTGAATTAACATAATCGGGTACAACATTAAATCTGAATAATCGTTTGAAAAACAAACATCTTTCAACAGAAAGCAGTTCAAGTGACAATGGTTTCATTTGTGAAAACGCCCATGAATGTACAGTGGCCGATAACAATAACTGAATGAGTCGTCGTCATATTTGCATGGCCTTACAGGAAGAAGATGACGTTTACGCAAGAGTTTGAGTGATTTTGAGTTTTTGAGTTTTTGATAGAATTATATCGAATATTCGAATACCTTCCCGACCGAATACCAAAATCGCTATTCGTTGCCATCCTTACTTAGTATACATGATTATTCCAGTATTGCTGTATCTTCGAACATATCACCACCAATTTTCATATTTGATTTGTGTCTGGTCAACTTCTAACTCCATGAGAGCATTTTCCATGTCCTCTATCATATGTGATGGTCCACAGATGTATGCTATCGTTTTACTTCGTCTCAGCCAATCAAAACACAACTGTAAGTCAGTCTTATCTATTCTCCGTCCTGCAAAATAAGCATAGGCTGTCCGATTAGCACAGTGGTAAGCACGCTTGCTTCTCACCAATGCAACCCGGGTTCAACCCTCGGACTGGGAAGTATGTGAGATGGTACGATGGTCGCCAGATCGGACAGATGGGTTTTCTCTAGTTTCCTTCCACACAAATGGAAAAAATGAAAAAAAGGTTGCTGCTTAACCCATTTCATTCTGGATACATTTAAAGGCTTTTGCAAACAACATAGATCCAGATCAGCCGCAGCGTGACGCTGCGTGCTGATCAGGATCTATGTTGTTTGCTACATAGCCAAGTGTCTTAGCAAGATCATCTGAATAGCAATCAGCATAGAGCCTGATCAGACGGAACGTTCCGTGGCGGTTGATCTGGCTCTATGTTCTTTGCAAATACTGTTTGAACGGTATCCAGAATGAAATGGGTTAATAGAGTTTAAATGTATAATAAAAAAACATATTGGGAATCTTGTAAACTGGCTGCTTAATGCATGTTGGCTGCTTAATAGGGGTGACCACTAACACAGGTTTGACTTAACGTACATCCCAAAAAATAACAGCAATCCATTTATTGATTCTTGATCAAATATCATTTGAATCCCAATGAGGGTCATCGCTAATTTTTTATTACCTCCCATTGGTTGATAAAGTCTTGATTTATCCCAAATTGTAAATACGTCATATTAGTTGGAATTCTTTGTTTTTACTGCTGTGCCCTAACCAGATGTTGTGGTATGATAAATGTGATTTTATCAAAATCGTGTTAATCAGCTGAGAACATTGTTTACCCATTGATAATACTGTAGGAGATCTGTTGAGATATAATACTCTAATAATTATAAGAAGTGAAAGTTGAATAAAATTGCTAGCATGTTGTGCAAAGGAAACAACGATAAAAACAGAGGAAAATACTTAATATGACCTATCTACCTTTTGGGAGTATTCAGCGCCAGTAACTCACTGATGTCTCTCATTGTTACAAGACTTCAGATATTAATCTTACAAAACCCTACTCACCATTTGGTTGAGGTGAGCTAAATCAGTGTGTGTCGCTCCCAGAAAGGGGGACATTAGAGATATGTATAAATGACAAACCTAGAACACAAGCATTTCCAATCTTGCTGTGCAAATCTCCCTCCTCCCTGGTCACGTGGAACTGGCATGTTATGTTCACATCATTACTGTGTATCTCACCCAACTTCTCCTAAAAGGTACATTAATGTCACTGTATACCTAACTGTGAATGTGCACCTAACTGTCAATGCATACCTAACTGTCAATGTGTACCTAAATGTCACCGTTGTACCTAGCTGTCAATGTGTACCTAAATGTCACTGTTGTACCTAGCTGTCAATGTGTACCTAAATGTCACTGTGTACCTAGCTGTCAATGTGTACCTAAATGTCACTGTGTACCTAGCTGTCAATGTGTACCTAAATGTCACTGTTGTACCTACATGTCACTGTGTACCTAGCTGTCAATGTGTACCTACATGTCACTGTTGTACCTAGCTGTCAATGTGTACCTAAATGTCACTGTGTACAAAGCTGTCAATGTGTACCTAACTGTCAATGTGTACCTAGCTGTCAATGTGTACCTACATGTCACTGTGTACCTAGCTGTCAATGTGTACCTAAATGTCACTGTGTACCAAGCTGTCAATGTGTACCTACATGTCATTGTGTACCAAGCTGTCAATGTGTACCTAAATGTCACTGTGTACCAAGCTGTCAATGTATACCTACATGTCATTGTGTACCAAGCTGTCAATGTGTACCTAAATGTCACTGTACCTAGCTGTCAATGTGTACCTAAATGTCATTGTGTACCAAGCTGTCAATGTGTACTTAAATGTCACTGTACCTAGCTGTCAATGTGTACCTAGCTGTCAATGTGTACCTAAATGTCACTGTACCTAGCTGTCAATGTGTACCTAAATGTCACTGTGTACCAAGCTGTCAATATGTACCTAACTGTCACTGTACAACAAACTGTCAGTATTTACCTGTCAGTATTTACCTAACTGTCACTGTTTACATAACTGTCAATGTGTACCTTACTGTCATTACATACCTAACTGTCATTGTGTACCTTACTGTCATTACATACCTACCTGTCATTGTGTACATGAAATATATTGATATACAATTTGATTTTAGCTTAACTCTTTCCTTCATAGATTTAGGTTAATATACTATTATATCTCCATACAAACGACAGCCATTTAGCTATCATGCAGTGGATAAGTAGTCGCCATATCTATCCCACCTCCATAGATATTACTGGGACTACATGAGATTCTGGCGTTTATTATGAACATTGGTTTGGCTACTAAATTGTCAACGTATGTCATATTGGTAATGGCGTCAAGAGGTGCTTCTATGAGCGAAATGGTTAAACATTATTTATTTCAATATTTTTTACATATATACAAGGAAATAAACAATTTACATTTAAATGAACAGCATTAGACTGAAGGGGATTAGAATCTGATTTTGTATGAATTGATATAAAAACAAACAACAAGCACCAAGATCTTACGCTAAATATCAACTCTTCAATAGTATTTGCGCTGTACAGGAGCATAACTCTTCCCGTGAACCTTTTAGAGTTGTCCCCCTTGTTGAGGTCTGTCACCTCATTGATCATGCAGTATAGGGGATTTATACCCACCCCTCCCGCTATAAGCAACAAGTCAACGTCTGAATCAACTGCCGGGTCAAAATAGAAGTCTCCGCACACGCGTATTTTCACTTGATCGCCTTCTTTACACTGAAACACAAGCAGACGGACGCAATACTTGATACACAAGCAAATCCACATACAAATAAATGCTATTGACTAGGAACTGTTTAATCTATTCTAGTCACTGACCTTGACCCATGACCCATACCTCAGTCTGAACAAGTTATTGAGTACTGTAAGAACTATTATAGCTATTTATAGCCACTAACCTTGACCCCACATTCACAGCTTTACTCTTTGACTAAGCATTCTAAATATTGTCCTTGCTAACAAACGTTATTGATTAGAAACTTGTTTTTTTTCTATTCTCCTAACAGTGAGTGACCTCATGGCAATCGAAAGTTATTGAAAAAGGACCATTTTTTTCTATTTTTAGTAACAGTCAGTTTGACCTTGACCTGAATGATACAAGCCTGATTTATAAATAGTGTCATTTGAAATTAAAGTTGAGAGGAATATATTTATTCCATTTTTAATAATGCTAGCATAAAGCTAACATTATGCTAACATTATGCTAACATTAACCCTGACCTCACAGACTCCAAAGGAACATTCGTGATAACCTTGCTATATACATTACAGTCCATACTCGCCTATAAGATGACCCCCCCCCTACTTTGGTCTTGAAATCTGTGAGTTTTGGCATGCACTCTTATATAAGACAAGTTGATAAAATGGACATCAGACACAAGTATAAATTGCATGTTTGGTCAGTGCAAGTTGAAGAAATGTTCAGTGTCAGAGTGCTTTCTTTCTACAATGTAATTATGGATAACTTTTTTTTTAACACTCGCTTATAAGACAGGAAGCCACTTTGTGGCCATAATCTAGTAGTAAAAAACTTGTCTTATATGCGAGCATGAACGGTATATCAAGTTTCACCCCCCTAAAATGAATTGGTAACGACAGGTATTGAGAAGAAACTACTTTCCTATTTTTAGCAACTGTGACCATGACCTCACCAAGCTTTGTTCTAATATGTGGGTGTACCCAGTGAGCAGATAGATCAGGGTTCATTCTAGGTCAACATTTTTGGGAGAAGTGAGAAAGCGCGTGGTCGCTTCCTTAAATGGTGTTCTTTAATATACTTCTGCAAAATAGGGTTAAAATGCACAGTACAACCATTAAATACAACATTTGAATAGGAGTGCTTTATAATGGGCCAGTGTATCTTACTAGACAAATTTTTTTAGGGAGAAGTGGGGTCCCCAGAGGGCGAAGTCAGGTCCCTAGGGTGGCAATTTCGCCCATATCGCCCTCTAGAATGATCCCTGTAGATATACAGTTACCCCAGTGGCTGTCTTATTAGTCATTTGCTTCTCATCAACGCAATCCAGGTTCGATCCTCAGACCGGTCAGTATGCAAGATGGGTGGTCGCCAGATCGAACATGTGGGTTTTTCAGGGTTCTCAGTGACCACATATACGCTTTCATCCGAATCAACGAGAGTGATTAATATAAGTTGTTAAAGCTTGTTTCGCAATCATTTTTATTTTAGTTACCTCAGTGTGTATCCAGTGAGCAGGGGGATGCGTGCTGTACTTCACAGCCAGGTCCATACAGCGGTCCTTCTGCAGTTTCACTGGGGAACTACACATCGAGAACCCCCCGACTGTCTCCACGCCTGGTATAAGCATGTCTATCCTACAAAACAAAACTGGAGAATAGCATTCAGTGAGAGAGAATACCGACGGATCTGTAGTCCAGTGGTAACACGCTGGACTGGTAATCCAGCGATCGCAGGTTCGATCCCCCGTCTGACCCTAATAAAATTAACAGTCTTTTAGATGGGACGTTAAACCGAGGTCTCGTGTCGGTGCTGTACACCGTGCATGTAAAGGAACCAGAGGATACTCTGGAATGGGTCTCTGTCTGTATCATGCACTATCCTCCAAAATCTAAAATGACTAATCTCTTCAGGAGGTGTCGCTCATATGGGCAACCGGTAGCGACGATAAATAAACGTAAAACACGCATTCGGAGAGATCGTATGGATGGATTTTGATGAAACTATGCAGATATATTGAGGGTGTATTGATATAGGCGGAATTGATTTGAATTTGAGAGAAATAGGTCAATGCCTGTATTGATATAGGCGGAATTGATTTGAATTTGAGAGAAATAGGTCAATGCCTGTGGACAGAATAATGACGGCAGGGTTAACCATTTCAACACTACAGGCCTCTAAATAGACTTACAAAAAGTGTAGATCCAGATGAGCCGGCTCGTGACGAGCTGTCTCATCAGGATCTGCACTTTTTGCCAGTAATAATTACTATTTATAGATAAAATTACCCATTTTGATAAATGAACTGGTCCAAAGGTAATTTTCTTATTAATTTATTGGTCTAAAAATATCATGCACCAGTCCATGTCAGTTACTTGGGATTGAATGGGGCTAAACATGGTAGACATTTCTGTTAATGAGAAACATCGGTCAGTTACTGCCCCTGAATACTCCCTAAAAGTATGTAGGTCCTCTTTAAGTTGTTTCCTCTGTTTTTATCGTTGTTTCCTTTGCACAACATGCTATCAATTTTCTTCCATTTTCTCATAAAAAATTATTATAATTTATATTATGTTACTATATCTTGACAGATATCCTACAGTATATCCAATGGGTAAAACATATGTAAATTATTTTTTATCAATTAGCTAACACAATTTGGATAAAATCACATTGATCATAAAGCAACATCTGGTTAGGGAACAACTGTAAAAACTAAACATTCCAACTAAAAGGACCACTTTGCATTTAGGAATAAATTAACTTTATCTGTCAAGGGAGGTAATAGAAAAACCAGCGAGGTCCCTCATTGCATGATAAGAATAACAAGCAAACCATAGCTTAGGGCCTCAATTAGCTGCACTTGATCAATTAACCCATTCAACACCAAGTAACTGACATGGACTGGTCCATGATATTTTTAGACCAATAAATTAATAACAAAATTACATTTGGATCAGTTCATTTATCAAAATGGGTAATTTTTTTCTAAAAATAGTTATATTACTTGAAAAAAAGTGCAGATCCTGATGAGACGGCTCATCACGAGCCGGCTCATCTGGATCTACACTTTTTTGTAAGCCAATTTAGAGGTCTGTGGTGTTGAAAGGGTTAACAGATGCAAATAATATTCCAGTATTCGAATATTCGGAATAAATATTATATAATTTGTAAATATGAAATAAACTGTCGGATACGTTGTTTTCTTTTGAAACCATCATAAAACTTTCCAATACAAAAGAATCCCCCCAGGATGTGTGAATAAACCACGTTAATTGACACTCTGTCATGTAATCGGATAATTACAGTAGGTGCGTGCTAAGGTAGATAGTGTTTAATTATGTCAAAACTGATTAGATGAGAATTTTTTTTTGAAATATTAGACACTTTGCAATAACATCCACACCTATGTATCTTAACATTTTAATTAACTGCTCAATATTACCAAAAAGTATTATTTAACCCTTTCAACACCACAGACCTCTAAATTGGCTTATAAAAAGTGTAGATCCAGATGAGCCGGCTCGTGACGGCCGTCTCATCAGGATCTGCACTTTTTGCCAGTGATATGACTATTTTTAGACATAATTACCCATTTTGATAAATGAACTGATCCAAATGTAATTTTGTTATTAATTTATTGGTCTAAAAATATCATGGACCAGTCCATGTGAGTTACTTGGTGTTGAATGGGTTAAAGTACGATTTTTATTATGTTGTCCTCAAAAATGCCAATTTGAGCGATTTTGAGTTTTTGATAGAATTATTTCGAATAGTAAAATCGCTATTTATTGCCATCCTGCCATAACTATGCTTTATTCATACCGGTAACTGCTATGTAAAAGTTTATCAGAGATACCAGTAATGAGTATTTGGTACCAACACTTACAGAACTTTGGACACAAATTTCAAAATCCATTGGGTCTGATTGGACGATTACTTCCGCTGAATTATAATATACAGTGTCGTGCTGACTGTGTCCCATGCGGATACTGTAATCAGGGCTCCATGGTACAGTACCGTGGCCAAACTTGAGCCGAGGCAATCTAGGGGGGTCCGGGGGCATGTTCCTCCTTAAAATTGTTGGGGTATAGAAGCGATTCCCTGCGTTTTCTGATTTAATGAGTTTAGACGTATAAGTATGTACTGACCGTTCAGCTCTCTAACAGTCAACATTTTATACAGCAAAGGGATATTTTTGGCATTTTATTTATATAATTTTTCAATTATTTATTTGTTTTGGAAATTTTAACCTCAGTGTGGCTACGGGCCTGTGGTATATATCTAATAATCTTGATACACAGTCAAACATGTCTTAAGCAGCCAGTCAAGGGAATCACAGACAGTGGCTGCTTAGCACAGGTGGCTGCTTAATAGAGGTCAAATGTATAATAAAATAACATCCGGAAACTGGCTGCTTACTAGATGTGACCACTAACACAAGTTTTACTGTAAATGGTCCATAAAGTAATAAACTGACCATTGTCCGGCTTTGAAAGAGAGACCCTGCTCTTCAATCTTTAAGCTAAGTGACTTCACCGCCTTGGACTCATCGCGCAGTCCAATAACTGTTGCTAGACAGGTAATCTGAAACCAACAAGAGACTAACCTCAAGAGGCTTCAATGTGTAGCAAATACAGAGATTCAAACACAACCGCTAATAATGTCTGTTTACTGTAGATCAAAGTATATTTGTAAGTCTTGTATTTATAATTCTGGGTGGCCTCAATGGCCAAGTGGTTACGGTCGCTGCCTTGGAATCACTGGCCCTTCACCCATGTAGGTTTGAATCCCACTTGTCAAATTCTTTCAAGCAAAGGAAGCTATCCAGCAAAGGAAGCTATCCAGCAAAGGAAGCTATCCAGCTGGGGTGCTGGGTGGTTCTATCCGGTTGTTCATCCAAGCCGTAAACACGGCGGGACACCCGGGGTCTTCCTCCACCAATATTAGCTGGAAAGTCGCCCTATGACTGTAGCCGGTGGTGTTATTATAACCCACAAAACCAACCAACACAAATATTTATAATTCTTTTGCATATGTGCAAAGTTTAAACTTTATTTATTTTACAACAATTGTGAAGCAAGTTTTAACTTTAACTTATATTAATCACTCTTGTTGGCACGAATGAAAGCGTATATGTGGTCATTCGTGTGGGAGGAAACTGGAGTACCCGGAGAAAACCCACCTGTCCGATCTGGCGACAACCGTACCATCTCACATACTTCCCGGTCTGAGGATCAAACCCGGGTTGCACTGGTGAGAAGCAAGCGGGCTAACCACTGCGCTAATCGGACAGCACTTGATTATAAACTGATATCTCCCAATCAGCTGCAATAAAGTGGTACAGAAGAATCAAGATCGACTTTTCAAATAAACGCTCAGTCACGATGTGATTAGCTTACCATTAACACTGAAAATCTGCAATAATAAAGTTTGGTTTAAACATATTTGATTACATATAAATTATACATGAATCAAGTACCTGACATTGTATACACAAACAATATACCATATTTACTCGCCTATACGACAATCTCGACTCCCCCCCCCCCAAAGACAATCTCGACTATAAGACGACCCCCCCCAAGACGATCTCGACTATAAGACGACGCCACTCTCGACTATAAGACGATCTCGACTATAAGACGACCCCCCAACATTAGTCTTAAATCAGTGATATTTTGCATACAGTTACACCCGTGTATAAGACGGGTTGAGAAAATGGAAACCACTCAGAAGTAAAGATCAAACAAATTGTACTGTAAAAACACTGTAAAT
>CM026399.1:32730431-32783519 GCA_014843695.1 Archivesica marissinica
GCCCAATACCAGGGGACATTGCCATGCTTGCCCAATACCAGGGGAGATTGCCATGCTTGCCCAATACCAGGGGAGATTGCCATGCTTGCCCAACACCAGGGGACATTGCCATGCTTGCCCGGGTACCAATACCAGGGGACATTTCCATGCTTGCCCAATACCAAGGGATATTGCCATGCTTGCCCAATACCAGGGGACATTGCCATGCTTGCCCAATACCAGGGGAGATTGCCATGCTTGCCCAATACCAGGGGAGATTGCCATGCTTGCCCAACACCAGGGGACATTGCCATGCTTGCCCGGGTACCAATACCAGGGGACATTGCCATGCTTGCCCAATACCAGTGGACATTGCCATGCTTGCCCAATACCAGGGGATATTGCCATGCTTGCCCAATACCAGGGGATATTGCCATGCTTGCACAATACCAGGGGATATTGCCATGCTTGCCCGGGGACATTGCCATGCTTGCCCAATACCAGGGGAGATTGCCATGCTTGCCCAACACCAGGGGATACTGCCATGCTTGCCCAATACCAGGGGACATTGCCATGCTTGCCCAACACCAGGGGATATTGCCATGCTTGCCCAATACCAGGGGATATTGCCATGCTTGCCCAATACCAGGGGAGATTGCCATGCTTGCCCAATACCAGGGGACATTGCCATGCTTGCCCAATACCAGGGGATTGCATGCTTGCCAAAACCAGGGGACATTGCCATGCTTGCCCGGGAACATTGCCATGCTTGCCCAATACCAGGGGACATTGCCATGCTTGCCCGGGGACATTGCCATGCTTGCCCGGGGACATTGCCATGCTTGCCCAATACCAGGGGACATTGCCATGCTTGCCCAATACCAGGGGACATTGCCATGCTTGCCCAATACCAGGGGAGATTGCCATGCTTGCCCAACACCAGGGGACATTGCCATGCTTGCCCAATACCAAGGGATATTGCCATGCTTGCCCAATACCAGGGGACATTGCCATGCTTGCCCAATACCAGGGGAGATTGCCATGCTTGCCCAATACCAGGGGAGATTGCCATGCTTGCCCAACACCAGGGGACATTGCCATGCTTGCCCGGGGACATTGCCATGCTTGCCCAATACCAGGGGATATTGCCATGCTTGCCCAATACCAGGGGACATTGCCATGCTTGCCCGGGGACATTGCCATGCTTGCCCAATACCAGGGGAGATTGCCATGCTTGCCCAATACCAGGGGAGATAGCCATGCTTGCCCAACACCAGGGGACATTGCCATGCTTGCCCGGGTACCAATACCAGGGGACATTTCCATGCTTGCCCAATACCAAGGGATATTGCCATGCTTGCCCAATACCAGGGGACATTGCCATGCTTGCCCAATACCAGGGGACATTGCCATGCTTGCCCAATACCAGGGGACATTGCCATGCTTGCCCAATACCAAGGGATATTGCCATGCTTGCCCAATACCAGGGGACATTGCCATGCTTGCCCAATACCAGGGGACATTGCCATGCTTGCCCAATACATTGCCATGCTTGCCCAATACCAGGGGACATTGCCATGCTTGCCCAATACCAGGGGACATTGCCATGCTTGCCCAATACCAGGGGAGATTGCCATGCTTGCCCAATACCAGGGGAGATTGCCATGCTTGCCCAACACCAGGGGACATTGCCATGCTTGCCCGGGTACCAATACCAGGGGACATTTCCATGCTTGCCCAATACCAAGGGATATTGCCATGCTTGCCCAATACCAGGGGACATTGCCATGCTTGCCCAATACCAGGGGAGATTGCCATGCTTGCCCAATACCAGGGGAGATTGCCATGCTTGCCCAACACCAGGGGACATTGCCATGCTTGCCCGGGTACCAATACCAGGGGACATTGCCATGCTTGCCCAATACCAGTGGACATTGCCATGCTTGCCCAATACCAGGGGATATTGCCATGCTTGCCCAATACCAGGGGATATTGCCATGCTTGCACAATACCAGGGGATATTGCCATGCTTGCCCGGGGACATTGCCATGCTTGCCCAATACCAGGGGAGATTGCCATGCTTGCCCAACACCAGGGGATACTGCCATGCTTGCCCAATACCAGGGGACATTGCCATGCTTGCCCAACACCAGGGGATATTGCCATGCTTGCCCAATACCAGGGGATATTGCCATGCTTGCCCAATACCAGGGGAGATTGCCATGTTTGCCCAATACCAGGGGACATTGCCATGCTTGCCCAATACCAGGGGATTTGTCATGCTTGCCAAAACCAGGGGACATTGCCATGCTTGCCCGGGAACATTGCCATGCTTGCCCAATACCAGGGGACATTGCCATGCTTGCCCGGGGACATTGCCATGCTTGCCCGGGGACATTGCCATGCTTGCCCAATACCAGGGGACATTGCCATGCTTGCCCAATACCAGGGGACATTGCCATGCTTGCCCAATACCAGGGGAGATTGCCATGCTTGCCCAACACCAGGGGACATTGCCATGCTTGCCCAATACCAAGGGATAAAGCCATGCTTGCCCAATACCAGGGGACATTGCCATGCTTGCCCAATACCAGGGGAGATTGCCATGCTTGCCCAATACCAGGGGAGATTGCCATGCTTGCCCAACACCAGGGGACATTGACATGCTTGCCCGGGGACATTGCCATGCTTGCCCAATACCAGGGGATATTGCCATGCTTGCCCAATACCAGGGGACATTGCCATGCTTGCCCGGGGACATTGCCATGCTTGCCCAATACCAGGGGACATTGCCATGCTTGCCCAATACCAGGGGAGATTGCCATGCTTGTCCAACACCAGGGGACATTGCCATGCTTGCCCGGGTACCAATACCAGGGGACATTTCCATGCTTGCCCAATACCAAGGGATATTGCCATGCTTGCCCAATACCAGGGGACATTGCCATGCTTGCCCAATACCAGGGGAGATTGCCATGCTTGCCCAACACCAGGGGACATTGCCATGCTTGCCCAATACTAAGGGATATTGCCATGCTTGCCCAATACCAGGGGACATTGCCATGCTTGCCCAATACCAGGGGAGATTGCCATGCTTGCCCAATACCAGGGGAGATACCCATGCTTGCCCAACACCAGGTGGCATTGCCATGCTTGCCCGGGTACCAATACCAGGGGACATTTCCATGCTTGCCCAATACCAATGGGTATTGCCATGCTTGCCCAATACCAGGGGACATTGCCATGCTTGCCCAATACCAGGGGACATTGCCATGCTTGCTCAATACCAGGGAACATTGCCATGCTTGCCCAATACCAAGGGATATTGCCATGGTTGCCCAATACCAGGGGACATTGCCATGCTTGCCCAATACCAGGGGACATTGCCATGCTTGCCCAATACCAGGGGACATTGCCATGCTTGCCCAATACCAAGGGATATTGCCATGCTTGCCCAATACCAGGGGACATTGCCATGCTTGCCCAATACCAGGGGACATTGCCATGCTTGCCCAATACCAGGGGACATTGCCATGCTTGCCCAATACCAGGGGACATTGCCATGCTTGCCCAATACCAGGGGAGATTGCCATGCTTGCCCAACACCAGGGGACATTGCCATGCTTGCCCAATACCAGGCAAAGCCATGCTTGCCCAATACCAGGGGATTGCCATGCTTGCCCAATACCAGGGGAGATTACCATTCTTGCCCAATACCAGGGGAGATTGCCATGCTTGCCCAACACCAGGGGACATTGACATGCTTGCCCAATACCAGGGGAGATACCCATGCTTGCCCAACACCAGGTGGCATTGCCATGCTTGCCCGGGTACCAATACCAGGGGACATTTCCATGCTTGCCCAATACCAATGGGTATTGCCATGCTTGCCCAATACCAGGGGACATTGCCATGCTTGCCCAATACCAGGGGACATTGCCATGCTTGCCCGGGTACCAATACCAGGGGACATTTCCATGCCTGCCCAATACCAAGGGATATTGCCATGCTTGCCCAATACCAGGGGACATTGCCATGCTTGCCCAATACCAGGGGACATTGCCATGCTTGCCCAATACCAGGGAACATTGCCATGCTTGCCCAATACCAAGGGATATTGCCATGCTTGCCCAATACCAGGGGACATTGCCATGCTTGCCCAATACCAGGGGACATTGCCATGCTTGCCCAATACCAGGGGACATTGCCATGCTTGCCCAATACCAGGGGACATTGCCATGCTTGCCCAATACCAGGGGAGATTGCCATGCTTGCCCAATACCAGGGGAGATTGCCATGCTTGCCCAACACCAGGGGACATTGCCATGCTTGCCCGGGTACCAATACCAGGGGACATTTCCATGCTTGCCCAATACCAAGGGATATTGCCATGCTTGCCCAATACCAGGGGACATTGCCATGCTTGCCCAATACCAGGGGAGATTGCCATGCTTGCCCAATACCAGGGGAGATTGCCATGCTTGCCCAACACCAGGGGACATTGCCATGCTTGCCCGGGTACCAATACCAGGGGACATTGCCATGCTTGCCCAATACCAGTGGACATTGCCATGCTTGCCCAATACCAGGGGATATTGCCATGCTTGCCCAATACCAGGGGATATTGCCATGCTTGCACAATACCAGGCGATATTGCCATGCTTGCCCGGGGACATTGCCATGCTTGCCCAATACCAGGGGAGATTGCCATGCTTGCCCAACACCAGGGGATACTGCCATGCTTGCCCAATACCAGGGGACATTGCCATGCTTGCCCAACACCAGGGGATATTGCCATGCTTGCCCAATACCAGGGGATATTGCCATGCTTGCCCAATACCAGGGGAGATTGCCATGTTTGCCCAATACCAGGGGACATTGCCATGCTTGCCCAATACCAGGGGACATTGCCATGCTTGCCAAAACCAGGGGACATTGCCATGCTTGCCCGGGAACATTGCCATGCTTGCCCAATACCAGGGGACATTGCCATGCTTGCCGGGGACATTGCCATGCTTGCCCGGGGACATTGCCATGCTTGCCCAATACCAGGGGACATTGCCATGCTTGCCCAATACCAGGGGACATTGCCATGCTTGCCCAATACCAGGGGAGATTGCCATGCTTGCCCAACACCAGGGGACATTGCCATGCTTGCCCAATACCAAGGGATAAAGCCATGCTTGCCCAATACCAGGGGACATTGCCATGCTTGCCCAATACCAGGGGAGATTGCCATGCTTGCCCAATACCAGGGGAGATTGCCATGCTTGCCCAACACCAGGGGACATTGACATGCTTGCCCGGGGACATTGCCATGCTTGCCCAATACCAGGGGATATTGCCATGCTTGCCCAATACCAGGGGACATTGCCATGCTTGCCCGGGGACATTGCCATGCTTGCCCAATACCAGGGGACATTGCCATGCTTGCCCAATACCAGGGGAGATTGCCATGCTTGCCCAATACCAGGGGAGATTGCCATGCTTGCCCAACACCAGGGGACATTGCCATGCTTGCCCGGGTACCAATACCAGGGGACATTTCCATGCTTGCCCAATACCAAGGGATATTGCCATGCTTGCCCAATACCAGGGGACATTGCCATGCTTGCCCAATACCAGGGGAGATTGCCATGCTTGCCCAACACCAGGGGACATTGCCATGCTTGCCCAATACTAAGGGATATTGCCATGCTTGCCCAATACCAGGGGACATTGCCATGCTTGCCCAATACCAGGGGAGATTGCCATGCTTGCCCAATACCAGGGGAGATACCCATGCTTGCCCAACACCAGGGGACATTGCCATGCTTGCCCGGGTACCAATACCAGGGGACATTTCCATGCTTGCCCAATACCAAGGGATATTGCCATGCTTGCCCAATACCAGGGGACATTGCCATGCTTGCCCAATACCAGGGGACATTGCCATGCTTGCCCAATACCAGGGAACATTGCCATGCTTGCCCAATACCAAGGGATATTGCCATGCTTGCCCAATACCAGGGGACATTGCCATGCTTGCCCAATACCAGGGGACATTGCCATGCTTGCCCAATACCAGGGGACATTGCCATGCTTGCCCAATACCAAGGGATATTGCCATGCTTGCCCAATACCAGGGGACATTGCCATGCTTGCCCAATACCAGGGGACATTGCCATGCTTGCCCAATACCAGGGGACATTGCCATGCTTGCCCAATACCAGGGGACATTGCCATGCTTGCCCAATACCAGGGGAGATTGCCATGCTTGCCCAACACCAGGGGACATTGCCATGCTTGCCCAATACCAAGGCATAAAGCCATGCTTGCCCAATACCAGGGGACATTGCCATGCTTGCCCAATACCAGGGGAGATTACCATTCTTGCCCAATACCAGGGGAGATTGCCATGCTTGCCCAACACCAGGGGACATTGACATGCTTGCCCGGGGACATTGCCATGCTTGCCCAATACCAGGGGATATTGCCATGCTTGCCCAATACCAGGGGACATTGCCATGCTTGCCCGGGGACATTGCCATGCTTGCCCAATACCAGGGGACATTGCCATGCTTGCCCAATACCAGGGGAGATTGCCATGCTTGCCCAACACCAGGGGACATTGCCATGCTTGCCCAATACCAAGGGATATTGCCATGCTTGCCCAATACCAGGGGACATTGCCATACTTGCCCAATACCAGGGGAGATTGCCATGCTTGCCCAACACCAGGGGACATTGCCATGCTTGCCCGGGTACCAATACCAGGGGACATTTCCATGCTTGCCCAATACCAAGGGATATTGCCATGCTTGCCCAATACCAGGGGACATTGCCATGCTTGCCCAATACCAGGGGAGATTGCCATGCTTGCCCAACACCAGGGGACATTGCCATGCTTGCCCAATACTAAGGGATATTGCCATGCTTGCCCAATACCAGGGGACATTGCCATGCTTGCCCAATACCAGGGGAGATTGCCATGCTTGCCCAATACCAGGGGAGATACCCATGCTTGCCCAACACCAGGGGACATTGCCATGCTTGCCCGGGTACCAATACCAGGGGACATTTCCATGCCTGCCCAATACCAAGGGATATTGCCATGCTTGCCCAATACCAGGGGACATTGCCATGCTTGCCCAATACCAGGGGACATTGCCATGCTTGCCCAATACCAGGGAACATTGCCATGCTTGCCCAATACCAAGGGATATTGCCATGCTTGCCCAATACCAGGGGACATTGCCATGCTTGCCCAATACCAGGGGACATTGCCATGCTTGCCCAATACCAGGGGACATTGCCATGCTTGCCCAATACCAGGGGAGATTGCCATGCTTGCCCAATACCAGGGGAGATTGCCATGCTTGCCCAACACGAGGGGACATTGCCATGCTTGCCCGGGTACCAATACCAGGGGACATTTCCATGCTTGCCCAATACCAAGGGATATTGCCATGCTTGCCCAATACCAGGGGACATTGCCATGCTTGCCCAATACCAGGGGACATTGCCATGCTTGCCCAATACCAGGGGAGATTGCCATGCTTGCCCAACACCAGGGGACATTGCCATGCTTGCCCGGGTACCAATACCAGGGGACATTGCCATGCTTGCCCAATACCAGTGGACATTGCCATGCTTGCCCAATACCAGGGGATATTGCCATGCTTGCCCAATACCAGGGGACATTGCCATGCTTGCCCAATACCAGGGGACATTTCCATGCCCATTCCTAATGCGTTTTTCTCCAATTTCATTAAAAACCAAAATTCAGTTTTGTAAATGAAGATGTCTGTTGTGCCAAGATCGTTATTTCATAGAAGATTGAAAAAGTTTAAACAGTTTAAACTTTATTTATTGCGAAGCAAGTTTTAACAACTTATATTAATCACTCTCGTTGGCGCGGATGTAAGCGTATATGTGGTAATATGTGTGGAAGGAAACCGGAGTACCCGGAGAAAACCCACCTGGCGACCATCGTACCATCTCATTTACTTCCCGGTCCGAGAATCAAACCCAGGTTGCATTGGTGAGAAGCAAGCGCGTTAACCACTGCGCTAATCGGACAGCTACGAAGAGAAGATTATTCATATATATATCCACGATTATAGAAGTGATCATGTCAGTCAATCAGCATGGCACTTAAATTCACATCGGGAATGAGGTCATAATATTTGAGAACTTGTTTGTAATGAATTTGTGTAAATTCTGTCTTTTCAGCAATGGTTAATGGAAATGGTGCTTTCGCCGACACCAACCCCTAAGCAGACAGAGGAGTCAGTGATATACACTAGGGTTGACCGACAACTCAGTGGACAGGTTTGTACAATCAGGTTTCTTTTAGTGAAGTATGGAAAGTTGCCCAGTTTACAAAGTTAATGGACTGGTAGGCAGTCTTCAGGCAATAATGTGATGTATATTGATATTTGAGCCACCACACAACAAAACCAACATAGTACTGATAAAAACACAACACAAGAACTGCTAATATGGAAGTCGTGATAGCACAATGGTAAGGTAGCGCATTCGTTTCGGTGCAAAAGGCCCGGAGTTCGCTCCGTGCTCGAGTTATTATGAGTGTGTCCATAGGCAAGGCATTTAAATTCCACATGCCTCTTCTCTCTCCCTCGTGGCGATGGATTCCATCAGGAATGAGGTCTCGAGAGTATTAATATAAGTTGTAAGAACTTGTTTCGCAAATATATAAAATAAATTTCTATAAACTAACTACTGAAAGATAGAATGATCACTTGGCACCATACTGTAGCTAATGTTCTGACATACCACTAAATTAACGTAATCAGACAGTTCTGTGATTGATTGCGATACATAATGGTATTTCGTAATTCCGTATAACGGTTGTTTTCGTGAGATGAATATTTTCGATATATTCGCGAGGCTCTTAATTCATGAAGATAAAAATTGTTAAAATATCTAGGTTCTTGTCTAAAGATTATTTTCGGGTGACATCATCGGCCATTTTGTTTCAACACATGTGATACGCTTGATTAGTACTGATTATTTGCACAGGTAAAGTTAATCGAGTCTTATCGTTTTGATGTATTCTACTTTCAAATCTAACAAAAGAATGTCTCACTTCACTGTTAACTCTTTGTATTGACAGACAATGAAAGGTTTTGATTTTCTCAGTTTATAACGATGTTTGCACTATAGTTAAGTTGTATAACAACAAAAGGTGTTCCCAATATGCATGCCATAACTGTTAAATAGCGGCAATCAGGATGTTTGGAATTTTGAAACACAATGTTTTCGCAACTCTGTGCACATTCCATAACCTGGTGTCTTATCAATTTTGTTTACAGGCGGATCTGTAGTCCAGTGGTAACACGCTGGACTGGTAATCCAGGGATCGCAGGTTCGATCCCCCATCTGACTCTAATAAAATTAACCGAGGTCTCGAGTCAGTGCTGTACACGTAAAAGAACCAGAGGAGACTCTGGAATGGGTATGTCTGTAGCATTGCACTATCCTCCAAAAATGACTAATCTCTTCAGGAGGCGTAGCTCATATTGGCAAACGGATAGTAAATATGAATAAAGAAAAATTAATAAAAATCTTTCCGTTTTTGAAACCTACATGTAAAACCTAGTTTACCTCCCTTAGATAGATTCATCCATTTCATTTGCAGTATTAACTAATAATAATTTGAGATTACAAATTACTGAAAATTTAAATCGCGAAAACCCATTTTGCAGTGAAATCATGAACATTACCATTACACGGTATAAGCTGCAGATTATACCATGTTTATCTTTCTAGCACTAGTACTTCTTGACCTAAATGTGTTTTTATCAGCACTTGGTTTTGTTGTGTGGCGGCTCATTTGTAGTCAGTTATTGAGGTTTCATAAAGAAAATGTCCAGATTTTGGAAAATAAAGTTGGTGTAAGCTATAAAAAGTTGCTATATGATATCCATACCAACCCGTCTTGTTTATGGGTCTACACTACATGCTGTTCCTTATTCCTCTTTTTCCTGTTTTAGGACAGAAATCCATGACTCGAATGTACTTTGTCCTGTGTAGGTTTGGGCCAGACGGTCACATCTCCCAAGGCTGTACAGCTAAAACGTTCTGTATATATAAAATTAAAACTATGTACCACCCAATAGCTGTCTACGCTGAGGACAGAGGAGGGGCGGCTACCTGTGCGTGCCTTAAAGACATCGATGTCCGATGTGTCAGTGATGCTTGTTGGCAGCTTGTTCCAGTCATGTATGTTTTTCTGGAAGAAGGACTGCTTGTACAATGTCATATTAGTGTAAGGTTGGAATAGCCGCTGGGAGCCCCTTGTTCGCCGATCGTTGGGTCTGACTATCTGTGCTGCGTCCGGGATATTTACCAGGTTGTGGTTGATTTTGAAAAGCATGGTGAGACGTAGTATCTTTCGGCGGTCTTGCAGTTGTTCCCAGCCGAGTCTGGTGACCATTACTGTAACACCTCCCGGAGTCCTGTCCTACTTGTCTATGTTGCTATCTTGTTTATTTGATTAATTGGACATTAGAGAGAACTTAGGGCATGCTACCTATAACTGCAAAACTGTCCATCCGTCTCAAAGCCTAAAAGTGTGCTTACTTATATAATATATATTGATGAGTTTAGCTGATATTTGTACATTCTGTTTGTACTCCACTTTAACTCTTGACCATCATCGTTTTTAAGAAGGAAAAACTTGCCAGTAAATGTGTTTAGGTTGCCGTGACAAAAGCTTTGAGATCATATTTTCGATGTTAGGGTGTGTTGATATAACTTTTCGCATTACTAACTGCTTACTGTATCGTCTTGAAATTGATGGCAATGACGTGTACATCCACCCTGTGGTATATGGACACACATTACATAAATTACGTTTACGAACCACGCATTCGAGCTTTGTAATAGTGTATACAATCGGACAGTTGTACACACACTCTACAACCAACATTACTTCCACAATGTGTCGTGTAGAGCACACTTTTACTAGGAGGGGGCATTATTTAGGGATTATACGGTAGCTTACAATTTCTTACTGTGAACTTGACCATAACTGTTTTCAAGGTCAAATACTTGTAAGCCTGTGGTCATTGTTATTAACTGTGTGTTTGGACTGTAATACCTAGGCGTGTACTGTATAGCTTAAAGGTCAATGTCATTGTTGCTAAAAATAGAATATTACTCACAATAGTTGGATTAACCATGTCTGTTTATTGCGATTAGTTTCTATTATGTTTATCACACGACACATTAGATTGGTTGGTTATTATTTGTGTATACGCACGCACGCATCCACCCACCCACATAAGAGTAACAAAACATTGGAAAAAATGAATCACATACAACTTGTGGTGTTTAACCCTTTGCCTGCTCAGTAAATAAATTCACATATAATGCCACGTCTGATCAGGATCTATGTTGTTTGCTATTCAGCCAAGTGTTTTAGCTCTGCTATCCGAATAGCAGACAGCATAGAGCCTGTCTGATCTGGCTGTATGATGTTTGCAAAAGTGATTTTATCTGCCGCTGGCATGCAAAGGGTTAATTTGTGGTGTTTCTGTTTGCATGCAGCTGTTGAGAGAGATTTGAATGAAGTTTATATCTTGTGATCTCTCTCTACCATGCAGTCCAAATGGCGCTTCTGTCATGCATTCATGTTAATACCCAAACACATACAAATCGTATTCTAACATGACTTGATAATTTGTTCTAATGAACAAAGAACAGATCTACCGTTGTGAAATATGCAATATACCACGGCTAGAACGCCGACACAAGTAACACGCACATTTCTTCGTTCGTAGCATTATATTGGGTCATCTTAGATTGGAAATAATACGGCCTAAGTCGTTAATTCCTACGCAGTAGAACGACAAACCGTGGTTTATTCACCGAGATACCACGGCAAGACAAATATTATTTCCTAATTAGTCAATAGTAAATTATTATACTTAAAATCATATTCGTGTTCAAACTGATTGTTACAATGTCGAAAGTTGCTATCATACAATAATTATTGTAGTCGTTACAAATGAGTGTTACACAAGTTTTGCCCTAATTATAAACTCATCCTTTTTAACATTGTTAATGTACTTGAACATTGTTGAAATAGTTAAACTATATGATCTCATTTTGACAAGGTAGTTTTTGGTTTTCATTCGACAATCCTCGTAACTCCAATTCTCTGTAGCAAATCATAACAGCAATGAAATTAATGTGCATACATTACTTTTAGCATGTTGCTAGTGTAAAACAACCGGGACACCTGCATACATTGTAATATCGTATTTCAACAGGAATATATCTTTAACATCCTGTGCAGAAAAGATGATATGCACTGTAAAGCCAGCAACTCGTTAATAAAGCATGTTAAAAATTGTTTTCGCACATTAATTTAGTTTATACAAATTTATTTTAGCTCGATTGCGAAACAAGTTCTTACAACTTTTATTAATCACTCTCGAGACCTCATTCCTTATGGGATCCATCGCCACGAGGGAGAGAGAAGAGGCAACGTGGAATTTAAATGCCTTGCTTGCCTAAGGGCACAATCGTAACAGCTCCAGCGGGATTCGAACTCTGGACCTTTCACGCCTGAGGCGAACGCACATTAATTTCCTTGCTATTGAAATTTATTACGGAGGAGATTTGTTAACCCTTTCCCTCATAGAAGCACCTCTTGACGCCATTACCAATACGACATACATTAACCCTTTCCTTCATAGAAGCACCTCTTGACGCCATTACCAATACGACATACATTAACCCTTTCCCTCATAGAAACACCTCTTGATGCCATTACCAATACGACATACATTAACCCTTTCCCTCAGAGAAGCACCTCTTGACGCCATTACCAATACGACATACATTAACCCTTTCCCTCATAGAAGCACCTCTTGGCGCCATTACCAATATGACATACATTAACCCTTTCCCTCATAGAAGCACCTCTTGACGCCATTACCAATACGACATAAATTAACCCTTTCCCTCATAGAAGCACCTCTTGACGCCATTACCAATACAACATACATTAACCCTTTCCCTCATAGAAGCACCTCTTAACGCCATTACCAATACGACATACATTAACCCTTTCCCTCATAGAAACACCTCTTGACGCCATTACCAATACAACATACATTGACAATGTAGTAGCCAATGTCCATAATAAAGGTCAGAATCTCGTATAGTCCCAGTAATATCCATGGAGGTGGGATAGATATGGCGACTACTTATTCGCTGCATGATAACTAAATGGCTGTCGTTTGTATGGAGATATAATAGTATATTAACCTAAATCTCTATGAAGGAAAGGGTTAAGGATAACCAACAGTTTTAAAAAGGTAGTAATTCTTTACTGATGATGATCACTTTGGTAACCATGGTTTTGAAACGAATACAATTATGGTACATAATAACAAAATGTTTCGAAATTGCGAGTCATTTTGAATAGGAATATGACTTTAAGAGTGTTTGTTGTATTAACCCTTTCAACGCTACAGGCCTCTAAATAGACTTACAAAAGGTGTAGATCCAGATGAGCCGGCTCGTAACGAGCCGTCTCATCAGGATCTGCACATTTTGCCAGTAATACTATGGTTAGATAAAATTACCCATTTTGATAAATGAACTGGTCCAAAGGTAATTTTCTTATTAATTTATTGGTCAAATAATATCATGCACCAGTCCATGTCAGTTACTTGGGGTTGAATGGGTTAATGAAAACATATGTTAATAAATGCAATACTATGTAGAAACGATATCGTACTATATGTATATTTATATGCACACGTTTTATTGTTTCACCCTACAGATCCACTGGCCTTTCTCAAGGTCAGACTCTGAGGTGAGAGCATTTTTCACTTTATATCCAGGCAGCCTAATTTGCTTACAAGGTGTATATGTAACATGCTGTTATTGTACTATTAATCAGAGTTATAATAATTATCTTTAACACTAGCAGAGGACACACAACATGTTCACTCATAAAAAAATCAATCGTGCGTGTGTGTCCAGATTCAATCAAACATGTAAAAACCGATATCATCGATTGTGTATCGAGCATCCTGATTATTGAAATGTTATGTACACCCCCCCCCCACACATTATTAATTATTAATTAAGGCCATGGACGTAAGCACAAATTATTGACAATTGATCAAAGAAAAGTCTACTCACCATTAAGGATTTTATGTGAACATGTAGCTTCGGCTCCGCCAATCTCAGATTAAATGAAAACTTGGTTTGTTTTAGTTTTGCAATGGTACATGTCTTCAAATGGATGATCTGGACTAGTTTTGAACAAAACATGAACAGGTTATTTACAGATGTCAGCTCATATCCAGATGGGGTGTTATTCTGTAATATATCGACTACCGTAATCGTCTATGTATAGGTCGCACTGGAGTATAAGACGCAGTTAAAAAACAGAAATTCCAGGGAAAAAACTTATTTGTTGTATGAAGAAAAGGTATTTATTGTGAACCAGCATAAAGTTGCTTTTGTTGATTTTAATATTTTTAATAATCTATTTTCTATCTTAGATTTTCTATTTTTTTAATCATAAATTAAATAACATTTTTAACTTTGAATGATTTTCCACACGATATAGATATATAGACTCGGGAACGAAATCCGGAACAAATACGGCACGTTACGGGACTAATAGTATGAAACATTGTCGTTTTTGAGTCTCTGAAACAATGGAATTTAGTTCTAAACTGGAGTATAAGACGCAGCAGACTTTTGGATACTATTTTGGAGGAAACAAAGTGCGTCTTATACATAGATGATTACGGTAGTTATTTAATATCATGTGAAGATCATCCGCTAATAAACGCTCGCTAGGCAGCACTTGTAGTTCTGTCATGCAATTTCTTGTTATTAAAATGTTGAAGAAATAAATGAGTCATCACAATTTGTTTTAATTGTGCTTAGAATTGCAATGTATTAATGGATTTGTACTGAATTAATGGAATTGTATTGTGTTAATAGAATTGCATTGAATGAGGTGTTGTACACGAATGCTGGTCTATGTCGAATGCACACTGTTCAACTCGCAGTTTCCAGTACTTTGAATCTAAATTGATTTTGATACATTGACAATTTAGATTACATAATATTTAATGTGGTAGTGCTTGTTATTGACTTTAATTGCCGATATAAAAAATTCCCAGGATATCTCAATCACAACACCACAAACCCCAAACACCACAAACCCCAAACACCACAAACCACAAACACCACAAACCACAACACCACAAACCCACAAACACCACAAACCCCAAACACCACACCCACAACACCAACCTTTCACTAATGTCAGTTCTGCCTATACCTTTCAGTAATGTCAGTTCTCGCATATACCTTTCACTAATGTCAGTTCTGCCTATCCCTTTCACTAATGTCAGTTCTGCCTATCCCATTCAGTAATGTCAGTTCTGCCAATACCTATCAGTAATGTCAGTTCTGCACAGGATATCCCTTTCACTAATGTCAGTTCTGCACAGGATATCCCTTTCACTAATGTCAGTTCTGCACAGGATATCCCAATCAGTAATGTCAGTTCTGCACATGATACCACTTTCACTAATGTCAGTTCTGCACAGGATATCCCATTCACTAATGACAGTTCTGCACAGGATATCCCAATCAGTAATGTCAGTTCTGCACAGGATATCCCAATCAGTAATGTCAGTTCTGCACATGATACCCCTTTCACTAATGCCAGTTCTGCACAGGATATCCCTTTCACTAATGTCAGTTCTGCACAGGATATCCCAATCAGTAATGTCAGTTCTGCACAGGATATCCCGTTCACTAATGTCAATTCTGCACATGATATCCCATTCAGTAATTTCAGTTCTGCACAGGATATCCCGTTCACTAATGTCAGTTCTACACAGTATATTCCCTTTCACTAATGTCAGTTCTGCACAGGATATCCCATTCAGTAATGTCAGTTCTGCACATGATATCCCTTTCAGTAATGTCAGTTCTGCACATGATATCCCTTTCACTAATGTCAGTTCTGCACAGGATATCCCATTCAGTAATGTCAGTTCTGCACAGGATATCCCATTCACTAATGTCAGTTCTACACAGTATATTCCCTTTCACTAATGTCAGTTCTGCACTGGATATCCCATTCAGTAATGTCAGTTCTGCGCATGATATCCCTTTCACTAATGTCAGTTCTGCACAGGATACCCCTTTCACTAATGTCAGTTCTGCACAGGATATCCCATTCAGTAATGTCAGTTCTGCACAGGATATCCTAATCAGTAATGTCAGTTCTGCACAGGATATTCCATTCAGTAATGTCAGTTCTGCACAGGATATCCCATTCAGTAATGTCAGTTCTGCACAGGATATTCCATTCACTAATGTCAGTTCTGCACAGGATATCCCAATCAGTAATGTCAGTTCTGCACAGGATATTCCATTCACTAATGTCAGTTCTGCACAGGATATCCCTTTCACTAATGTCAGTTCTGCACAGGATATCCCATTCAGTAATGTCAGTTCTGCACAGGATATCCCATTCAGTAATGTCAGTTCTGCACATGATATCCCAATCAGTAATGTCAGTTCTGCACATGATATTCCAATCAGTAATATCAGTTCTGCACAGGATATTCCATTCACTAATGTCAGTTCTGCACAGGATATCCCGTTCACTAATGTCAATTCTGCACATGATATCCCATTCAGTAATTTCAGTTCTGCACAGGATATCCCGTTCACTAATGTCAGTTCTACACAGTATATTCCCTTTCACTAATGTCAGTTCTGCACAGGATATCCCATTCAGTAATGTCAGTTCTGCACATGATATCCCTTTCAGTAATGTCAGTTCTGCACATGATATCCCTTTCACTAATGTCAGTTCTGCACAGGATATCCCATTCAGTAATGTCAGTTCTGCACAGGATATCCCATTCACTAATGTCAGTTCTACACAGTATATTCCTTTCACTAATGTCAGTTCTGCACTGGATATCCCATTCAGTAATGTCAGTTCTGCGCATGATATCCCTTTCACTAATGTCAGTTCTGCACAGGATATCCCTTTCACTAATGTCAGTTCTGCACAGGATATCCCATTCAGTAATGTCAGTTCTGCACAGGATATCCCATTCAGTAATGTCAGTTCTGCGCATGATATCCCTTTCACAAATGTCAGTTCTGCACAGGATATCCCTTTCACTAATGTCAGTTCTGCACAGGATATCCCATTCAGTAATGTCAGTTCTGCACAGGATATCCCAATCAGTAATGTCAGTTCTGCACAGGATATTCCATTCAGTAATGTCAGTTCTGCACAGGATATCCCATTCAGTAATGTCAGTTCTGCAAAGGATATTCCATTCACTAATGTCAGTTCTGCACAGGATATCCCAATCAGTAATGTCAGTTCTGCACAGGATATTCCATTCACTAATGTCAGTTCTGCACATGATATCCATTTCACTAATGTCAGTTCTGCACAGGATATCCCATTCAGTAATGTCAGTTCTGCACAGGATATCCCATTCAGTAATGTCAGTTCTGCACATGATATCCCAATCAGTAATGTCAGTTCTGCACATGATATTCCAATCAGTAATATCAGTTCTGCACAGGATATTCCATTCACTAATGTCAGTTCTGCACAGGATACCCCTTTCACTAATGTCAGTTCTGCACAGGATATTCCATTCACTAATGTCAGTTCTGCACAGGATATCCCTTTCACTAATGTCAGTTCTGCACATGATATCCCAATCAGTAATATCAGTTCTGCACAGGATATCCCAATCAGTAATATCAGTTCTGCACAGGATATCCCATTCAGTAATGTCAGTTCTGCACATGATATCCCAATCAGTAATGTCAGTTCTGCACAGGATATCCCGTTCACTAATGTCAGTTTTGCACAGGATATCCCTTTCACTAATGTCAGTTCTGCACAGGATATCCCTTTCACTAATGTCAGTTCTGCACAGGATACCCCATTCACTAATGTCAGTTCTGCACAGGATATTCCATTCAGTAATGTTAGTTCTGCACAGGATATTCCTTTCACTAATATCAGTTCTGCACAGGATATCCCATTCAGTAATGTCAGTTCTGCACAGGATATCCCTTTCACTAATGTCAGTTCTGCACAGGATATCCATTTCACTAATGTCAGTTCTGCACAGGATATTCCATTCACTAATGTCAGTTCTGCACATGACATCCCTTTCACTAATGTCAGTTCTGCACAGGATATCCCATTCAGTAATGTCAGTTCTGCACATGATATCCCAATCAGTAATGTCAGTTCTGCACAGGATATTCCATTCACTAATGTCAGTTCTGCACAGGATATTCCATTCAGTAATGTCAGTTCTGCACAGGATATCCCTTTCACTAATGTCAGTTCTGCACAGGATATCCCATTCAGTAATGTCAGTTCTGCACAGGATATCCCATTCAGTAATGTCAGTTCTGCACATGATATCCCAATCAGTAATGTCAGTTCTGCACATGATATTCCAATCAGTAATATCAGTTCTGCACAGGATATTCCATTCACTAATGTCAGTTCTGCACAGGATATCCCGTTCACTAATGTCAATTCTGCACATGATATCCCATTCAGTAATTTCAGTTCTGCACAGGATATCCCGTTCACTAATGTCAGTTCTACACAGTATATTCCCTTTCACTAATGTCAGTTCTGCACAGGATATCCCATTCAGTAATGTCAGTTCTGCACATGATATCCCTTTCAGTAATGTCAGTTCTGCACATGATATCCCTTTCACTAATGTCAGTTCTGCACAGGATATCCCATTCAGTAATGTCAGTTCTGCACAGGATATCCCATTCACTAATGTCAGTTCTACACAGTATATTCCCTTTCACTAATGTCAGTTCTGCACTGGATATCCCATTCAGTAATGTCAGTTATGCGCATGATATCACTTTCACTAATGTCAGTTCTACACAGGATATCCCTTTCACTAATGTCTGTTATGCACAGGATATCCCATTCAGTAATGTCAGTTCTGCACAGGATATCCCAATCAGTAATGTCAGTTCTGCACAGGATATTCCATTCAGTAATGTCAGTTCTGCATAGGATATCCCAATCAGTAATGTCAGTTATGCACAGGATATTCCATTCAGTAATGTCAGTTCTGCACAGGATATTCCATTCACTAATGTCAGTTCTGCACAGGATATCCCTTTCACTAATGTCAGTTCTGCACATGATATCCCAATCAGTAATATCAGTTCTGCACAGGATATCCCATTCTGTAATGTCAGTTCTGCACAGGATATTCCATTCACTAATGTCAGTTCTGCACAGGATATTCCATTCAGTAATGTCAGTTCTGCACAGGATATCCCTTTCACTAATGTCAGTTCTGCACAGGATATCCCATTCAGTAATGTCAGTTCTGCACAGGATATCCCATTCAGTAATGTCAGTTCTGCACATGATATCCCAATCAGTAATGTCAGTTCTGCACATGATATTCCAATCAGTAATATCAGTTCTGCACAGGATATTCCATTCACTAATGTCAGTTCTGCACAGGATATCCCGTTCACTAATGTCAATTCTGCACATGATATCCCATTCAGTAATTTCAGTTCTGCACAGGATATCCCGTTCACTAATGTCAGTTCTACACAGTATATTCCCTTTCACTAATGTCAGTTCTGCACAGGATATCCCAATCAGTAATATCAGTTCTGCACAGGATATCCCAATCAGTAATGTCAGTTCTGCACAGGATATTCCATTCAATAATGTCAGTTCTGCACAGGATATCCCTTTCACTAATGTCAGTTCTGCACAGGATATCCCATTCAGTAATGTCAGTTCTGCACAGGATATCCCATTCAGTAATGTCAGTTCTGCACATGATATCCCAATCAGTAATGTCAGTTCTGCACATGATATTCCAATCAGTAATATCAGTTCTGCACAGGATATTCCATTCACTAATGTCAGTTCTGCACAGGATATCCCTTTCACTAATGTCAGTTCTGCACAGGATATTCCATTCACTAATGTCAGTTCTGCACAGGATATCCCTTTCACTAATGTCAGTTCTGCACAGGATATCCCATTCAGTAATATCAGTTCTGCACAGGATATCCCATTCAGTAATGTCAGTTCTGCACATGATATCCCAATCAGTAATATCAGTTCTGCACAGGATATCCCATTCAGTAATGTCAGTTCTGCACATGATATCCCAATCAGTAATGTCAGTTCTGCACAGGATATCCCGTTCACTAATGTCAGTTTTGCACAGGATATCCCTTTCACTAATGTCAGTTCTGCACATGATATCCCTTTCACTAATGTCAGTTCTGCACAGGATATCCATTCACTAATGTCAGTTCTGCACAGGATATTCCATTCAGTAATGTCAGTTTTGCACAGGATATCCCTTTCACTAATGTCAGTTCTGCACAGGATATCCCTTTCACTAATGTCAGTTCTGCACAGGATACCCCATTCACTAATGTCAGTTCTGCACAGGATATTCCATTCAGTAATGTTAGTTCTGCACAGGATATTCCTTTCACTAATATCAGTTCTGCACAGGATATCCCATTCAGTAATGTCAGTTCTGCACAGGATATCCCTTTCACTAATGTCAGTTCTGCACAGGATATCCCATTCAGTAATGTCAGTTCTGCACATGATATCCCAATCAGTAATGTCAGTTCTGCACAGGATATTCCATTCACTAATGTCAGTCCTGCACAGGATATTCCATTCAGTAATGTCAGTTCTGCACAGGATATCCCTTTCACTAATGTCAGTTCTGCACAGGATATCCCATTCAGTAATGTCAGTTCTGCACAGGATATCCCATTCAGTAATGCACATGATACCCTTTCACTAATGTCAGTTCTGCACAGGATATCCCAATCAGTAATGTCAGTTCTGCACAGGATATCCCATTCACTAATGTCAGTTCTGCACAGGATATCCCATTCAGTAATGTCAGTTCTGCACATGATACCCCTTTCACTAATGTCATTTCTCTACATATCGCACAGGGTATCCCATTCAATTCTGTTTGAGCTGGAATAAATATTGTGTCAGCTATATTATGTAATTCGGCATTTTTTTAAAAAATCGAAGCTGCTCACTCAAACTAATCTGTTTTGCAAAATTACCAAGTAAGCCGGTGTAAGCAATTATAGGTTGTCTACATTATGTTTTGCACTGCATGGGTTGCCATTTTGTTTTTTTAGATTCATGACATGTTTCCAGTTATATCTATCTATCTATCTATCTATCTATCTATCTATCTATCTATCTGTCTGTCTGTCTGTCTGTCTGTCTGTCTGTCTGTCTGTCTGTCTGTCTGTCTGTCTATCTGTCTATCTGTCTATCTGTCTATCTGTCTATCTGTCTGTCTGTCTGTCTGTCTGTCTGTCTGTCTGTCTGTCTGTCTGTCTGTCTGTCTGTCTGTCTGTCTATCTATCTATCTATCTATCTATCTATCTATCTATCTTCCTCTAATGTCGAACCCCTCACGGGGATGTAGACATAACCCCCACAGTAGGAACAGGGGCGTTATTGTTTTTGTCTGTCTGTCAGTATGTATATAATTATGTTAACAAATCATATTCGCAGGATAATTCAAAATGTTGTGGATGAATTGTAATGTAACTCTGTGGATATATAGGTGGATATATAGGTGGATATATATAGGTGGATATATAGGTGGATATATAGGTGGATAGACAGGTGGATATACAGGTGGATATATAGGTGGATATATAGGTGGATATACAGGTGGATATACAGGTGGATATACAGGTGGATATATAGGTGGATATATAGGTGAATATATAGGTGGATATATAGGTGGATATATAGGTGGATATATAGGTGGATCGAGGGTTTCAGGGCTCAAGCTAGACCCACATGTTGGGGGAAGTGAGAAAGTTGGCAATTGCGTCATCTAATGGGATTATTTAATAAATTTCAACATAATAGGGTTAAAATACACAATAATTATGACCATTAAATACAATAACTGAATAGAAGGAGTGCTTTACACAGTGTTCACACGGGTCCTTGAAAGTACTTGCATTTGATAAAACACATTCAAGGCCTGGAAAGTGCTTGAAAATCTGATGAGGTACTTGAAAGTCCTTAAATTCTGAATGTTTATTCCCAAAATGGCTAATAGCTGTATGTTCCTAGATTCTTTGTTGCTATTTTGGGCAACATATTGTATATCTATGCCGAGAAAATGCTCGTTCACTCGCAAGTTACGCCCCTCCGGATATGGGGCGAAGTGATCCTGGCCATGAAGCGTTTGGGGTAGAACAGGTGTGTGGGTGAAAACAATCTTGGGTGATGTCCCTTGCGCCACCTGCGGCTTTATTGATACGCCATTTGTGATTGGTTGAATGTTTAAATTTTAGCGTATATTGACCAATGGGGTGCTTTCTTTCAGCTGTTCATTGGCCCGCATGTTTGTTACAATTTTTTTACCTTATTTTGATTAATCATCGGAGCTTGACACAAGATTAAATCTTAACAATGCCCGGGAAGTGTAAATTTCAAGACAGTTAGCTTGACAAACACCAGTACAAAGGATGGCTGTTGAAAGATCCACATGACAATCACACAGCACGGTGTGATGCTTGTAGAAAAAGTTTCAAAATCGACAGTATGGGCGAGTCGGCACTGACCAGCCATGCAAAATCTGCTGGACATTTGAAAGCGCAAACAACTGCAAGATCTGCAGGTAATACACCAGGGAGGATTTGGAAGGAAATTTGCCTAATCATTTTCTTACAAAATGTGATGGAATATGGGCACACATGTTGTAGGTTCTTAATTTTTAAAATACATTGATCTACATTAGATGTGGTGAAACAACTTGTACTAGCATATATATAACTTATACCCAGTGTAGATCCTGTCTGATCATACTGCGCAGATATGACAGTGCAAGTTGGCCTTCTTCAAATTGTCAGATTTAGCTACTTTGGCGACCAGTAATGCTTGCAAATGTTAAGTTGGCCTTCCTCAAATTGTCAGATATAGCTACTTTGGCGACCAGTAATGCTTGCGAATGTTAAGTTGGCCTTCTTCAAATTGTCAGATTTAGCTACTTTGGCGACCAGTAATGCTTGCGAATGTTAAGTTGGCCTTCTTCAAATGTCAGATATAGCTACTTTGGCGACCAGTAATGCTTGCGAATGTTAAGTTGGCCTTCTTCAAATTGTCAGATTTAGCTACTTTGGCGACCAGTAATGCTTGCGAATGTTAAGTTGGCCTTCTTCAAATTGTCAGATATAGCTACTTTGGCGACCAGTAATGCTTGCGAATGTTAAGTTGGCCTTCTTCAAATTGTCAGATTTAGCTACTTTGGCGACCAGTAATCTTGCGAATGTAAGTTGCCTTCTTCAAATGCAGATTAGCTACTTTGGCGACAGTAATGCTTGCGAATGTTAAGTTGGCCTTCTTCAAATTGTCAGATATAGCTACTTTGGCGAACAGTAATGCTTGCGAATGTTAAGTTGGCCTTCTTCAAATTGTCAGATTTAGCTACTTTGGCGACCAGTAATGCTTGCGAATGTTAAGTTGGCCTTCTTCAAATTGTCAGATATAGCTACTTTGGCGACCAGTAATGCTTGCGAATGTTAAGTTGGCCTTCAAATTGTAGATTTAGCTACTTTGGCGACCAGTAATGCTTGCGAATGTTAAGTTGGCCTTCTTCAAATTGTCAGATATAGCTACTTTGGCGACCAGTAATGCTTGCAAATGTTAAGTTGGCCTTCTTCAAATTGTCAGATTTAGCTACTTTGGCGACCAGTAATGCTAACCTAGATCATACGTGATGTGTATATGACCTTATTTTAACAAATATAGGACATTCTTTTTACTTGAAACACTGAATGTGTTTTGCAAATGTAAAATGATAGCTAATTTTAATACCTGTTGGAACAGTGTTTAGGAATTACCGGTACACTACAGTGAATGACATTTAATCTTATTGCCAACTGTTAACATCCGTAGTTGAAAAGATTAAACCATGCCTGTTGTGCTAATATTCGTCCTTGAATTTTGGAAAAAAGGTCCTTGAAAGCCCTTGAATTTGACCATCCAATAAGGGTTGGGAACCCTGTAGTTGGAACCATTATGGATGTACTGGGATGCAGGATAGATGTATTGGGAATTAGGGATGTTGAAGGAAAAGGTGTACAAGTAACACAGTTTGAGAATAAGAAAACTGCTAGGTGTAATCATTGCAAATTGGATTTAACATATTCGAGTACAACACCAATCGGAATTATCATTTGAAAAACAAACACCCTTCAACCACAGGAACTTGAAATTTTATCCATTAGCCATCAAAGGTCTCGTAACTCTATCCTAAAAAAAGAATACAGGGGGTGTCCTAGGATAGAGTTACGAGATGGATTGGTGGCTTATGGATAACATTTCAAGTTTCTGTGCTTCAACAGAAAACATGTCAAGTCACAATGGCTTCATTTGTGAAAACGCCCATGAATGTACAGTGGCCGATAGCAATAACTGAATGAGTTGTCATATTTGCATGGCCTTACAAGAAGATGAAAAAACGTGTAAAACAGAAAGTATGTTAATTTGGCAATTGTTATAAGAGTTTGAGTGATTGTGAGTTTTTGATAGAATTATATCGAATATTCGCATACCTTCCCGACCGAATATTCGAATTGCAAAATCGCTATTCGTTGCCATCCCTACTATAAATAGTTCAAATAATTGTAGATGACGACAATTCATTAATGTGTTTCTGTAAACTCGGAGGAAATTTGTCCTGGAATTTCATTAGAATTGTCACAAATCTAATGAAATTCCATGACATATTTTACTGTTATTTTCACTGCTAGTGTCGCAGACCGCCGGCGAGCACTAACGGTGTGGGGGTCGAGATCGACAAAGAAAGATAACTCTGTAAGTGTCTACTGCGTATAACCCGTCAAGCCTTTCATGCCTTTTCAGCATTTTCTGCAAGCAATTAAGAGCTCACTCAGAGCTTGTGTTGTACTGTTGATAAAATCTATCTTATCTCATCCCAAGTTCAGGAAAAAGACTTGTATTGTATACATGTACATCATTTGTATTCAGTAACTTACAACTGTGTCTTAACCCTTTCCCTCATAGAAGCACCCCTTGACGCCATTACCAATACGACATACATTGACAATGTAGTAGCCAAACCAATGTTCATAATATACCCTTCCCTCATAGAAACACCTCTTGACGCCATTACCAATATGACATACATTGACAATGTAGTAGCCAAACCAATGTTCATAATATACCCTTTCCCTCATAGAAGCACCTCTTGACGCCATCCAATACGACATACATTGACATGTAATAGCCAAACCAATGTTCAAAATACCTTCCCTCATAGAAGCACCTCTGCGACATTACCAATACGACATACATTGACAATGTAGTAGCCAAACCAATGTTCATAATATACCCTTCCCTCATAGAAGCACCTCTTGACGCCATTACCAATACGACATACATTGACAATGTAGTAGCCAAACCAATGTTCATAATATACCCTTCCCTTATAGAAGCACCTCTTGACGACATTACCAATACGACATACATTGACAATATAGTAGCCAAACCAATGTTCATAATATACTTTTCCCTCATAGAAGAACCTCTTGACGACATATATTGACAATGTAGTAGCCAAACCAATGTTCATAATATACCTTTCCCTCATAGACGAACCTCTTGACGACATATATTGACAATGTAGTAGCCAAACCAATGTTCATAATATACCCTTCCCTCATAGAAACACCTCTTGACGACATTACCAATACGACATACATTGACAATGTAGTAGCCAAACCAATATTCATAATATACCCTTCCCTCATAGAAGCACCTCTTGACGACATTACCAATACGACATACATTGACAAGATAGTAGCCAAACCAATGTTCATAATAAAGGCCAGAATCTCATGTAGTCCCAGCAATATCTGTGGAGGTGGGATAGATATGGCGACTACTTATCCGCTGCATGATAGCTAAATGGCTGTAGTTTGTATGGAGATATAATAGTATATTAACCTAAATCTCTCTGTAGTCCCAGTAATATATGTGGAGGTGGGATAGATATGGCGACTACTTATCCACTGTATGATAGCTAAATGGCTGTAGTTTGTATGAAGATATAATAGTATAATTATTAACCTAAATCTCTATGTAGTCCCAGTAATATCTATGGAGGTGGGATAGATATGGCAACTACTTATCCACTGCATGATAGCTAAATGGCTGTCGTTTGTATGGAGATATAATAGTATATTAACCTAAATCTCTATGAAGGAAAGGGTTAAATGGCTGTCGTTTGTATGGAGATATAATAGTATATTAACCTAAATCTCTATGAAGGAAAGGGTTAAATGGCTGTCGTTTGTATGGAGATATAATAGTATATTAACCTAAATCTCTATGAAGGAAAGGGTTAAATGGCTGTCGTTTGTATGGAGATATAATAGTATATTAACCTAAATCTCTATGAAGGAAAGGGTTAAATGGCTGTTGTTTGTATGGAGATATAATAGTATAGTAACCTAAATCTCTAGGAAGGAAAGGGTTAAATGGCTGTCGTTTGTATGGAGATATAACAGTATAGTAACCTAAATCTCTATGAAGGAAAGGGTTAAATGGCTGTCGTTTGTATAGAGATATAATAGTATATTAACCTAAATCTCTATGAAGGAAAGGATTAAATGGCTGTCGTTTGTATGGAGATATAATAGTATATTAACCTAAATCTCAATGAAGGAAAGGGTTAAAAACAGACCAAATCTAATAGGGATTAAATAACAAGATTAAACAGTGCATTTTCAGTGCATTTATTTTCTTTACCTCTTTAATAGTATTAAGTAACAGAAGCAGCTGCTACTATATGTATGTCATGATGCCTGTAAAATACAACCAGGAGTATATATATATATATGAGAGCCTCTAACACCACTACGTACAAGCATAGGAAATACATATACACAATGTTTCCCCCACCCCGCATAGATGGACACTGTGCAAGTCGGTATCAGTCCTGGAATTTGTACTTGAAATACTTTGTCCGACTTATACCTGTACAACCATTTCAAAATGCTAGACTCTCATCCCCCACCCGCTCCAATCTCATCAAATAACAATAAAATGACACTAAACTTGGATGAAAAAAAAAATCAAATGTCATTCCAATTTTCGGAAATATTTGGATGTACAGTCAAACCTGTGTTAGTTGTTCTATTAAGCAGCCAACCTGTATTAAGCAGCCAGTTTCCAGATTCCCAATATGCTGTTTTATTATACATTTGACCTCTATTAAGCAGCCACTTTCTGCGATTCCCCTGGCTGGCTGCTTAACACAGGTTTTACTGTAAATCTAGCAGAAACTTGTCTGTAATGGAGCATGGATGGAGATGTTATAGTACAAAGTTTTCCCGCAATCAGACTCGCTGGGGGGAGGGGAGAATGTGTTTGGTTTTTGGCCGCACATAAGCTTTAGTTTTACTACTTTCTTCAGTATCTGTCGATGTATTTCAAACGATCGCGCCACTAGTAGACTTGGGGGATGCTCCAGAATATTGCACCGTTACAATCGGATTAAATATAATATTAATTATACGTTAGTGAGCAAATAGATTATATGAATATTGCTCGAATATATTTATTAAAATGTAGACATTTCATACATTTGTCTACTAATTCCCTTCATGTCCAATGAAGAAAAATCTCTTAACCCTTTCAACACCAAGTAACTCACATGGACTGGTCCATGATATTTTTAGACCAATAAATTAATAAGAAAATTACATTTGGAACAGTTCATTTATCAAAATGGGTAATTTTTCTCTAAAAATAGCAATTTTACTGGCAAAAAGTGCAGATCCTGATGAAGACGGCTCGTTACGAGCCGGCTCATCTGGATCTACACTTTTTGTTAGCCTATTTAGAGGTCTGTGGTGTTGAAAGAGTTAAGACTTAAAACACTTTAACCCATTTCATTCTGGATACATTTAAATTTTAAAGGCTTTTGCAAACAACATAGATCCAGATCAGCCGCAGCGTGACGCTGCGTGCTGATCAGGATCTATGTTGTTTGCCACATAGCCAAGTGTCTTAACAAGATCATCTGAATAGCAAATAGCATAGAGCCTGATCAGACGGCACGTTTCATTGCGGCTGATCTGGCTCTATGTTCTTTGCAAATACTGTTTGAACGGTATCCAGAATCAAATGGGTTAAAAGACTTGAGACACAAAAATCACCTTTAATGTAAAACATTAGTCGTGTTTTATCAATTAAAAGGTCATTTAGAACAGGGACTAAAAATTTGTAGAAAATATTCTAATGTATGAATTGAAAAGAAAACCTGCACAAAAATATGGTATCTTTAAGTTAATATGGTATGAATTGAACTGTAAAATAGTAGCATAAATGAGTAATGATAGTAGTCTAACGCAATTATACGACAACCTTACCATGCACTTGTACCTACCGCCACGTTAAAAATAAATTCACAATTTACACGTAAACTAATACAGTAATAAACTAGTGCAGCAATGAGACGATAAAGAGGCATTTTAGGACTGCAAGGGTCAGTTTTGGCCCCAATATCATTGCATCTAATTTTAACCCTTTCCCTCATAGAAGCACCTCTTGACGCCATTGCCAATACGACATACATTGACAATGTAGTAGCCAAACCAATGTTAATAATAAAGGCAAGAATCTCATGTAGTCCCAGTAATATCTATGGAGGTGGGATAGATATGACGACTACTTATCCACTGCATGATAGCTAAATGGCTGTCGTTTGTATGGAGATATAATAGTATATTAACCTAAATCTCTATGAAGGAAAGGGTTAAGTACATGGAACGATTACTTTTAACCAATAAAGATAAGATAGCACATAAGTTATAAACCTATAAATATATAATCCTTGTTCAGTCAATTTTATGCCAATAACCACCTCAGAATACAGACCACCTATGTATACAATCCACCTATGTATAACGACCACCTCAGAATACAGACCACCTATGTATATGACCACCTCAGAATACCGACCACCTACAGTATATTCCAGCATATGTCGACCCTTTTCTCATGAGAAAGGTGATGAAAGTAATATGTTCACTTATGGCTGACAAAACAAGCATATTGTTGGTATGTTTTGGAATGTTATGTCGGTTTTATTTGTTTTAACCCATTCAACACCAAGTAACTCACATGGACTGGTCCATGATATTTTTAGACCAATAAATTAATAACAAAATTACATTTGGATCAGTTCATTTATCAAAATGGGTAATTTTTTTCTAAAAATAGTTATATTACTTGAAAAAAGTGCAGATCCTGATGAGACGGCTCATCACGAGCCGGCTCATCTGGATCTACACTTTTTTGTAAGCCAATTTAGAGGTCTGTGGTGTTGAAAGGGTTAATATAACAATTGGATTAGATAAGTATTTACATTATGAACCATAGAAAAAGCTGATGCACAAAATTCATATATTAATTGTTGTGCATCAGTGCATCTTTTTTAAGATTTGTAATGGAATTATATTAAATTGAGCCCAATTTCATTAAAAAATGAGAAAAAAACCATTGTAATGAATATCGTACGTCCCCAAAATACCCTCGACTTATGGAAGGATCCAGCTTAAAATCAGCTTTTTCAAGCCAAATCTTGACCCTCGACTTATGGAAGGATCCAGCTTAAAATCAGCTTTTTCAAGCCAAATCTTGACCCTCGACATATGGCCGAGATTGACTTATATGGTACATATAAAGAAAGACCAGTACTTTGATCACCTATCATGCTGTCATCGATGTGCATAACATATGCAACCATCTTTGTCGCTTAGTGGTTAAGATGTCCGCCTACAGAGCGGGAGGTCGAAGGTTCGAACCTTTATCAGTGTTTCATTCTGATGTGGTTCGTTGGTGAGCCGCCAGCTAGTTAAATAATGGTTACTGATCGCCTATCAGCCTGGCAATGTACTGATGTTCATAAAAGGTGTCTCATAAGTAAGAAATGGCTGGCCCTTTCAATAGTTGGGAGGTGACACTATAATAAACAAACGCTTTACCTTTACTTACACATTATAACCATTTCTCAAGGTACAAGGTGGGTTAATAGTTTTTATATAGAATAATGAAGGAAATGTCAGAGGTTCTCAATGGGTACTTTTTCTATTTTTTGTGAAAATTAACAAAAGTTAATTTTCACTGCCCACTAGCGGTAAAAATAACAGTTAATATGTCTGCAATTTCATTAGAATGTTGCCATAACAATGCAATTCTAGTGAAATTTCCAGGATGAATTGTGCCATAACAACGCAATTCTAATGAAATTTCCAGGATATATTTTCAGACTTCAGTTATAAATAAGACATACATCAGCTACAATTATTTTCAACTATTTATAGCCTTTATTTTACCCAGCATGCAATAAGTTAAAGAACCACTTGCTCTATAGTAAATATATAGGTATAAACTATGCTCTTAATAAGGGACAGTCCCCTAGAGGGGCATGCTTCACGCATGCAAGTACGAATGCATTTTAACCCGTTATGAAAGATCACCTATCAACAAAATGCATATTTTGGCCATTACCGACACGTTTCACTACAATGGCCCATAATGCACTAAACTATTTTTATGCAAATTACTTGATTACATGTATTGACAAACATTGTTAAAATTCAATCTCAACAGTGGGGCTGTACAATTCATGCTTATCGGTCCTCCCTCCTGTCCCCCTGCTTAAGGTTCTTAACAGTTATCTTGAAAAAGCAGAGTTTTCATCTTGAGAAAACCAAATCTCCCTTTTGAGAAAGCAAAACCTCCCAAATTCAACCAAAATCTCCCTCTAAAAAAGCCAATCTCCCTTTTGAGAAAGCAAACTCTACAACTTCAACTAAAATCCCCCTCTCTAGAAACTCTCTTATGAGAAAGCAAACATCTCCCTCTTGATACAGGAATCGAAATATCCCTCTTGATACAGGAATCAAAATCTCCCTCTTGTGACAAACATCTCCCTTCTGAGAATGCAAAATATCCCTCTTAGAGCTTGAGAAGCCTGACAATTACCAAATTGTCATACTATGAATATTGAAATTAACTAATTATTCCAAAAGTACATAATTATGTAAAACTTTATATAACGCTGGAAAAATGAATACAACGATAATCACATAAAATGCATGTTCTATTCATATTTCAAATGGTTGCTAAGGCAACTTTGTGACATTGTTTTCGTAAACTTATCGACCATCACAAAAAGCAATACAATCTGTTCCAAATGAAATTCTGTTTCATGTGTTGAACGTAGGGTTCAAAATAGACCCTGATAATCCTTGCCTCTTTCTAACGAAGCATAAATAATCAAAATAATGAATATATATGTAGTGAGCATGATGTACGATGGGAACTACACGACTGTGTAGTTAACCCATTCAACCCCAAGTAACTGACATGGACTGGTGCATGCTATTTTTAGACCAATAAATTAATAAGAAAATTACATTTGGACCGAAAATGGGTAATTTTATCTAAAAATAGTAATAATTATTACTGGCAAAAAAGTGCAGATCCTGATGAGACGGCTCGTTACGAGCCGGCTCATCTGGATCTACACTTTTCATAAGCCTATTTAGAGGCCTGTGGGGTTGAAAGGATTAAACAAGCTTAACCCTCTACTCCACATAAACACCCTACAAAACGTTTATTATCACTTCTAACACATAGCCGCCGTTCCACGCCATTGTCTATTCCCATACATTGATAATTGGGTAGGCAGTACAGTGTGCCTATTGCTTATCAGCAGTATGGAGATAAAATGAGTAATGAGAGACAACGGTCAGTTACTGCCCCTGAATACTCTCTAACAGTATGTGAGTTACTGCCCCTGAATACTCCCTAACAGTATGTGAGTTACTGCCCCTGAATACTCTCTAACAGTAGATAGGTTCTATTAAGTATTTTCCTCTGTTTTTATCGTCGTTTCCTTTGCACAACATGCTAGCAATTTTATTCCGCTATTGCTTCTTATGATTATTAAATTACTATATCTCAACAGATCTCCTACAGTATATGCAATGGGTACTTATTTGTACAACAATGATATCAGCTATTTAACACGATTTTGTTGATACTGCAACATCTGATTAGGAAACAACAGTAAAAACAAAGAATTCCAACTAAAAGGACCTATTTTACATTTTGGGATAAATCAGACTTTATCTGCCAAGGGAGGTAATAGGAGATATCTCTCATTGGTCCCGTTCTGTTGTGAAGTAAAGGGTTAGCAGGGGGGTTTCACGAGACTATACATTAAAGGTATATTCCTGTCTAAACTGACTATAGCTCCAATTCTCCGTAACAACAATGAAATTACTATCCGTTGCTGGCATGAAAAACACTTGACACTGCATACAATGAAAATTGGTGGGTTTTTTTTTTAAACAGGAATATATCTTTAAGTAATGTACAAAGTAATGGAAAATCTTCCAAGGTTTTATGATAAGTCATGTGTCTGCATAAATATACATGATATGTGTGTTGTATTTCAGAACTAAACTAAGAAGAATCAGATGCACATACACATAGATTGCACTCACGTTGCCGCCATTTTGTGGGTCAAACGTGTAGAAATCTTATCAATAGGGTGAAAACAAAATGGGGGAAACTCGAAATTCTATCAGCGTTAAAGAATGAAACGGGCCAAAAAGATTGAAAACCTGATAAACAGGATAACCCGCTGATTGTGTATACTGTTGTTGTAACTTATGTATCATTCGATACAGCTTGACACCGGTAAATAACCCAGATGATCATAGCGCCATCTGAAATCTATGTAATCACGTGACTTTCAAAATGCCGCAAGACAGGTCAGACTAGTCCATTAGACAGGTCAGACTATTCCATCAGATAGGTCAGACTAGTCCACCAGACAGGTACGAATATTCCACCAGATAGGTCAGACTAGTCCACTAGACAGGTCAGACTAGTCCACTAGATAGGTCAGACTAGTCCACTGGACAGGTCAGACAAGTCCACTTAACAGGTGTGTTTCAAACATTTATTTTATAAACAGAATTATTTCTACGGTGTTCTTTACCCTAACTATAGTGCACAGTTGCTATATCTAGCTACATTATATACACAATTTGCACCCTTTTGCCTGGCATGCCACATATATATATGTAATGCGATCTGTTAATTGTAAGGAACAACACACATCAAGCAAATCGATCGTTAATCGTAAGGAACAACACGCATCGAGCAACTTCAACAATTTACATCAATTATGTTGTATAAATCATGTACCAATGTTTTGAGAACAAGAATTTGAACCAGAACCGGAAATGCGTATACATGTATATTTATTGAAATTAATTACCTCGGTGAAAATATGTCATGCACTTTCACTAGAATTGTGTCATAATGTTAATTCCGTACATATTTCCAGGTTTCAGTTACGAATGAGAAAAAATAATTGTTTGAAATATTTATAGCCTTTATTTTACCCAGCATGCACAGTTAAGAAGACTGGGTAGTCGGCCATGTTTGAACTTTAATGACTTGATCACATAAAATTTGAGAACTCCTCGGTAGTCGCTCACTTACAGTTGATTGCACAAATCTGAAAGTGATTTGATTGGATAAAAGATTAACTAACTGACCATAGAAAATAAATATTTGAGTCATGTAGAAAAACCAACATAATTACCAAGACACCGGTAATGTTATCATGTTTTATATATACAACAGACGGATCTGTAGTCCAGTGGTAACACGCAGGTTCGATCCCCCGTCTGACCCTAATAAAATTAACAGTCTTTCAGTTAAACCGAGGTCTCGTGTCGGTGCTTTACACCGTGCACGTAAAAGAACCAGAGGAGATTCTGGAATGGGTCTATGTCTGTATCATGCACTATCCTCCAAAAATCTAAAATAATTAATCTCTTCAGGAGGCGTCGTTCATATGGGCAACCGGTAGCGACGATAAATAAACGCAAAACACACACACATGTTTTATTCTTGGTATCAATCTCTAGGATGTACTAATGCATTATAGATATCTTCCACACACAATCAAAGGCACAAGACACACTTATTTATTTCTTTGCCCTATGGTCATAGGATGTACTAATGCAGAACACCCAAGTTATAGATATCATCCACACACAATCAAAGGCACAAGACACAATTAGTTATTTCTTTGCCCTATGGTCATAGGATGTACTACTGCAGAACACCCCAGTTTCAGATATCTTCCACACACGCACAAGACACAATTATTTATTTCATTGCCCTATGGTCATAGGATGTACTACTGCAGAATACCCCAGTTTCAGATATCTTCCACACACAATCACAGGTACAAGACACAATTATTTATTTCTTTGCCCTATGGTCATAGGATGTACTAATGCAGAACATTCCAGTTTCAGATATCTTCCACACACAATCAAAGGCACAAGACACAATTATTTATTTCATTGCCCTATGGTCATAGGATGTACTACTGCAGAATACCCCAGTTTCAGATATCTTCCACACACAATCACAGGTACAAGACACAATTATTTATTTCTTTGCCCTATGGTCATAGGATGTACTAATGCAGAACATTCCAGTTTCAGATATCTTCCACACACAATCAAAGGCACAAGACACAATTATTTATTTATTTGCCCTATGGTCATAGGATGTACTAATGCAGAACACCTCAGTTTCAGATATCTTCCACACACAATCAAAGGCACAAGACACAATTATTATTGTGTTGCCCTATGGTCATATAGTAAGTAATGTTTACTATATGACCATAGGGCAAACAAAAATTAGTGTCTTGTGCCTGTGCATACAATGTAATTAATTTGTATATACTGCACACATAATTATTCAAGTTTATCTGTTTCTTGATAAATAGAAACATTGAATGATTTGTCTGGTTTTTGCATTAATATAGTAGTTTAAACAATATTTTATTCAAGAATGTTACATAACATAGGAATAGTTGCAATAGCACAGTTAGGATTGGGAAAAAAGTTACATAGTAACATTATATACACATTCTGTTGGCATTCCTATGTAGGAAGGATACATTCCAGTACAAAATATCAATTGGATAGTCAAGCAAAACCATTTTGGATGTTAATTATGTCCAACACCTTTTGTTTTTGTAAATGAGTTCACACTTAGGTATGCAATCACCGGGCAACCATTTCACTCCCAGATTACAACAATTTTGTCACATCTCAAACTGGCTCAACCTCACAAATCTCCATGGTAATGATTGGTTACTTCTGATATTTGTTATGATGTTATATTTCGCGTTTTACGCCTGTATCAGCACCATATCGGGCTATATCGCCGGCGGGCAGTTTACCTAACAACACCTTTCCTGGGCAGGCTCCATCGGTTAACCAGTACTTGGGTGCACCAACCTCTGTAAGAAACTGCCAACTTTTTCATATAAATGAGACACGACCTGAGCGGGGCTCGAACCCGTGACCATCAGTGATGATAGGTTACAGTGGTATACAAGTCAGCGACCTTAACCACTCGACCACAGAGGCGGACCCTGATATTTGTAGCTCAGCCAATCAGCAGTCTCAAGTGAGTGGTTGCATCTGAGATCTACACTTGGCTCAGCCAATCAACAATCTCCAGTGAGTGGTTGCATCTGAGATCTACACTTGGCTCAGCCAATCAGCAGTCTCAAGTGAGTGGTTGCATCTGAGATCTACACTTGGCTCAGCCAATCAACAATCTCCAGTAAGTGGTTGCATCTGAGATCTACACTTGGCTCAGCCAATCAACAGTCTCAAGTGAGTGGTTGCATCTGAGATCTACATTTGGCTCAGCCAATCAACAGTCTCAAGTGAGTGGTTGCATCTGAGATCTACACTTGACTCAGCCCATCAACAATCTCCAGCGAGTGGTTGCATCTGAGATCTACACTTGGCTCAGCCCATCAACAATCTCCAGTGAGTGGTTGCATCTGTGATCTAAACTTGGCTCAGCCAATCAGCAGTCTCAAGTGAGTGGTTGCATCTGAGATCTACACTTGGCTCAGCCAATCAGCAGTCTCCAGTGCAATGAATGGTAATGTCTAAGATTTGTAGCTCAGCCAATCAGCAAACTCCAGTGCAATGAATGGTAATGTCTAAGAATTGTAGTTCAGCCAATCAACAATCTCCAGTGCAATGAATGGTAATGTCTAAGATTTGTAGGTCAGCCAATCAGTAATCTTGAGATTTGAAAAATGTTTTATAACCTCGAGGGCTGAACAAGTTAAGCAGATTAAACTAGTAGTAAATGATACACTGTAATGTATGTACACTGTGGATTTAACCACACAAAACGCAGGTTAATTATGTCATGTGCGACTGTTAATCATATCTTTACAACAATACGCATGACATAGACAAGTTACATACAGTCAAACCTGTGTTAGTGGTCATCTCCATTAAGCAGCTAACATGCATTAAGCAGCCAGTTGCCAGATTCCCAATATGTTGTTTATTATACATTTGACCACTATTAAGCAGCCAGTTTCCAGATTTCCAATATGTCGTTTTATTATACATTTGACCTCTATTACGCAGCCAGTTTCCAGATTCCCAATATGTTGCTTTATTATACATTTGACCACTATTAAGCAGCCACTTGTACTAAGCAGCCATTTTCTGTGATTCCCTTGACTGGCTGTTTAAGACAGGGTTGACTGTATGTGACAATAGATACAATATAAAGCTATATCAACGGTTCCGGTATTTGTGCGAGGTATTATTGTGCAATTTTGCATAAAGCCTGGGACAGTGTGAGGTAAAAATGTGTACAAGAATGGACAACGCAAGTAAACAAGGTGTACAAGAATGGACAATGCACGTAAACAAGGTGTACAAGAATGGACAACGCAAGTAAACAAGGTGTACAAGAATGGACAATGCACGTAAACAAGATGTACAAGAATGGACAACGCAAGTAAACAAGGTGTACATGAATGGACAACACAAGTAAACAAGATGTACAAGAATGGACAACGCAAGTAAACAAGGTGTACAAGAATGGACAATGCACGTAAACAAGGTGTACAAGAATGGACAACGCAAGTAAACAAGGTGTACAAGAATGGACAACGCAAGTAAACAAGGTGTACAAGAATGGACAAGACAACACAAGTAAACAAGGTGTACAACACAAGTAAACAAGGTGTACAAGAATGGACAAGACAACACAAGTAAACAAGGTGTACAACGCAAGTAAACAAGGTGTACAAGAATGGACAACGCAAGTAAACAAGGTGTACAATGCATTCTTGGGCCTTGATTACTACTGGCCCAGATTGCTAATGGACTCTCAGATTGCTGCTTCCCCCTCATTGCTGTGAGGCCTGCTTACTGGGGACTTGATTACAACTGGGGTCCTAATTGCTAAAGGACCCCCCCTCGATATTGCTGTGGGATCCAGATTTCTGTTGGCCCCCACGATTGCTGTGGGACCCAGATTTCTGCTGGCCCTCACGATTGCTATGGGACCCAGATTTCTGCTGGCCCCCACGATTGCTATGGGACCCAGATTTCTGCTGGCCCCCACGATTGCTGTGGGACCCAGATTTCTGCTGGCCCTCACGATTGCTATGGGACCCAGATTTCTGCTGGCCCTCCCGATTGCTATGGGACCCAGATTTCTGCTGGCCCCCACGATTGCTATGGGACCCAGATTTCTGCTGGCCCCCACGATTGCTATGGGACCCAGATTTCTGCTGGCCCTCACGATTGCTGTGAGGTCTACTTATTGCAGGGGTCTAGAAAACACAGCTTTGTTCATACAGTTAATGTACACGACTTGTATGATCTCTATCGTAATGGGCTTCTCATCCACGAAATATATCCTAAATCTGTGTATATACAGAAATATATACCTAAATCTGTGTATATACAGAAATATATACCGAAATCTGTGTATATACAGAAATATATACCGAAATCTGTGTATATACAGAAATATATACCGAAATCTGTGTATATACAGAAAGATATACCGAAATTTGTGTATATACAGAAAGATATACCGAAATCTGTGTATATACAGAAAGATATACCTAAATCTGTGCATATACAGAAAGATATACCGAAATCTGTGTATATACAGAAATATATACCTAAATCTGTGAATATACAGAAAGATATACCGAAATCTGTGTATATACAGAAATATATACCTAAACCAAACAAAAAAACCAAACCAAACAAAACCACCAACAAAGATATACCGAAATCTGTGCATATACAGAAAGATATACCTAAATCTGTGCATATACAGAAAGATATACCTAAATCTGTGCATATACAGAATATATACCGAAATCTGTGCATATACAGAAAGATATACCGAAATCTGTGTATATACAGAAAGATATACCTAAATCTGTGTATATACAGAAATATATACCGAAATCTGTGTATATATAGAAGCTTGGTATAGAGTCAAAATGCTAAAATAGGACTGGGCGGGTCCATTGATATATTGTGGAATATCCGAACCATGTCCAGGCCATAGATATATTGTGGCCATTATGTTCATCTTGGCTAGAACAGAAATAGAACACAATGCTGTGTCTAGGGTTCGTTTCAATGGTGGAAGGACTATTCCAAATTCCTTCCAAGTTATATAACTAGGTTCCGTTATTTTGAAAGAAAAAAAACCCTTTCTATACAGAATTGACGCATCCAAATTTTAAGATGGAATATTCCATTATGAAAATTCAGCAGAAGAAGATTTAGAGCAACCAAAATACATAGATACCATCAATCTAAATGCTTACAACAACAGTATGCTAACTGGTTTATAGAGAGTTTGGCACAAGTTTTCATATCATAATAATGAAGTTTCATAAAGTTAGTTCAGAAAGAATGTTATTAAGCGAACATCTGGTTTATTTCTGGACGAGCTTAATGAAATTTTATTTGAAATGAAAAAGAGTCACAATTTCCTTTATCACATGAACAACTTGTTTTAAGCCATTTTAAAAGATTTTTACACAGTCTCACTAGATTCTTAACCTGACAACACAAACTCATAAGTATGTACACATATAAAGTAGTTCCCAATAATGGTATTATTTTAAACATGTATTCAACAAACTTTAAAGCGATACTACATCAGTGACAAAAACAAATTTCTGCAGACTGTCAGTATTTGCCACAGAATCTGAGTATTTCATCTAAATAAACAAACGTCAAATACGACATTTGTTGACACCAGAAAATAATGCAAATAGGGTGAACATCAGTGCGTAATACAACATGTGTATCCTGAATAACAGCATTTATGGTAGGTATCGATTTACAGTTATAAATAATTTTATATTATGTTATATTTCAGGTTTTACGCCTGCATCAGCACCATTTCGGGCTATATCGCCGGCGGGCAGTTTACTTAACAACACCTTTCCTGGGCAGGCTGCAGCGGTTAACCAGTACTTGGGTGCACCAACCTCCGTAAGAAACTGCCAACTTTTTCATATAAATGAGACACGGCCTGAGCGGGGCTCGAACCCGTGACCATCAGTGATGATAGGTTACAGTGGTATACAAGTCAGCGACCATAACCACTCGACCACGGAAGCGGACTATTTTTAATTTGATTTCAATCATCTCTAATCGACAGTATCACACGTTTAGCTTAGACTCTTAATAATAAACAAACATCAATTCAGGAGCGTGGCCGACCGTTATATGAAATACTACTTTCACTTTTGGAGTATGTAGCATACAAAAACACTGATTATTGATTGAAAATTAGTGTTAGAATTAATTTGGAAGAATTTGAGGTGGCTTAAAGTTTTAAACTTATTATTTTACGATTGCGAAACAAGCTGTAACAACTTATATTGATCACTCTCGTTGGTACGGATGAATGCGTAAATGTGGTTATTTGTGTGGGAGGAAACCGGAGAAAACCCACCTGTCTGATCTGGCGCCCACCGTACCATCTCACATACTTCCAGGTCCGAGGATCGAACCCGGGTTGCATTGATGAGAAGCGAACGTGCTAACCACTGCGCTAATCGGACAGCCATGGCTCCTGCTAACCATACGTAAAAATCCATATGTTTTTTGCGATGTAATGTCGCTTTAAAAAGCAGACAAATGCTAGTCTTCAAGTTTATTCTTGTATAACAGTCTCTATACTACGGCCATCAACTTTCACAAATATGCTGACTCAGAATCATCCATGTTTGTCTGTTAACACGCGGAGTGATACAAGTCACATGATTCTATATCTCACATATATACTTAAGACGCAACAGAAACGCAACACTATATATGTGTGAATTTTTAATTCAACGTTGAATTTTCATCACATATACAAATGTACTAATTAATTACATTAAGCCAGTCTATGCACTAGACAAACACATAAACATAATCCAATTGTCTCAGTTTCATAATCCCACATTAAAGTGCATCACTAGGAGAATGTTTGCAATATATAGGTATATAGAAAATAAAATTCTAAAATGTTACGGTTTAACCCTTTCCCCCATAGAGATGTAGTTTTATTTCATACATTTGGCTGTAATTTAACAATCATACGCAATGGATAAGCTGTGAACTTGTTACGGTTTAACCCTTTCCCCCATAGAGATGTAGTTTTATTTCATACATTTGGCTGTAATTTAACAATCATACGCAATGGATAAGCTGTGAACTTGCCTACTCCACCTTCATGGAGGTTACTAGGAATTATCAAGTGTTGTATACACTACGTTGTTCCGATTTTTATTATAGCTTGTTTGACTACTAATGTGTCGATCTATGTCAATAGGAATTGGCGTCGAGAGGCGCTTCTAAGGGGGAAAGGAGTATATTACACGCGTGTAAGATGAGGGACATTTGTGATGGCTACATTGATTCGAATACAAGCCAGTTCATGTGATATATCTATACATTCTATATACTACAGCACCCTCGCACAAGTAAAATTTCAAAGAAAAAATGCACAAGTAAAATTTCAAAGAAAGTCGATCAACAGCTAACTATAAATATACATACAATGTTAAGCCTGTTATTTGTAAATATAGACAAAAACGATTACCAGAGTAGAATGTATAAATGTAAACTCACGATAAAATCCGGACATTATAAAACATAAATGACTACAACATATTAATGTATAATACACTAGAAACACAACAACCTTGATAAAAGCACAAATTAATATACATTTTATTTAGTATTTAACGGTATAAAAACTAACTGAAAGCAAATGAGCGGGGGAAATAAATGCAGAAGCATACACATAGCGGGATTAAAATGGAACAAATCAAATGATTATTATAAATGCACATAGATGTATTTAGAAAATAACTTGTCAACAATTAACAAGACTGTAAATCTGTGCTGAAACGATTAGTCTATTAACCGAATAACCATACGATTACTGAGTAACCGGTTACATACTTTACTAACCGTGTAACCATTCACTTCCCATGTGAGAGGGCCAGAGTTGGAGGTCTATTAAACGAATAACCATACGATTACTGATTAACCGGTTACATACTTTACTAACCGTGTAACCGTTCACTTCCGATGTGAGAGGGCCAGAGTTGGCGCCCGGCTGTAGCCATTACGGATGTATTTAAGCAAGGCACATGAATTCCACATTGCCTCATCTCTCCCTCATGACTTCATCATGAACGAGGTCTCGAGACTTCATCATGAACATGGTCTCATGACTTCATCATGAATGAGGTCTCGAGACTTCATCATGAATGAGGCCTCAAGACTTCATCATGAACGAGGTCTCATGACTTCATCATGAACGAGGTCTCATGACTTCATCATGAACGAGGTATCATGACATCATCATGAACGAGGTCTCGAGAGTGATTAAACTGAAGTTGCAAGAAACTTCGAGCTACACTAGTTGCTCCCCTTGAGTAAGTATCTATTTTATATTAGCGAGTTATGTCCCTTATTATATTATATAAATTGGACATATTCTGTGAATGGAGAATAAGTTTTGAGATGTGGAAACAATTCATGGTCCCAGGTCAAATGCAATCTTGTTTGCAATGCATGTTAAAAACAAAAACAAGTATAAACACATATTGAAGTCAATACACACTGGTTAGACATGCATGCATTCTGTGATTCCTGAAAAAGCTCGAGACGTGGAAACACTTCACGGTCCCAGGTTAAATGCAATCTTGTTTGCAAGGCATGTTAAACAAACAAAAGTCAGTAACTGGTGATTCTGGTCACAATCTGGTGTTCTGGTCTATATAGACGATTGACCGGTTAGTAACGGCAGTGGTTAATTGGTTAGTAATTTTGATTAACCGTTTCAGCACTAGTAGTATGTGATTACATAGTAAACAGCTGCATACTGAGGTATTCTAACAGGCGGATTAGTATTATAAATTGTGATTACCTTCCAATGAGAAACATCGGTCAGTTACTGCCCCTGAATACTACATAAAAGTATATAGGTCCTCTTTATGTGGTTTCCTCTGTTTTTATCGTTGCTTCCTTTGCACAACATGCTATCAATTTTCATCCACTTTCTTATCTCATAATTATTAAATTACTGTATCTGGACTGATATCCTACAGTAGGTACTTATCTGTAAAGATGTATCCATTAATTAACATGATTTTGATACAATCATAATTATCATACCGCAACATTTGGTTACGGAATAACAGTAAAAACAAAGGATACCAACTAAAAGGAACGCTATTCATTTTACAGGATAAATACAACTTTATCTTCCAAGGGAGGTAACTGAAAAGCCAGTGAAGTCGCTCATTTTTTATTCAGATTTTTGGTACGGTACATCTGAAACGAATATTTGGGTAAATTACCTCCTTTTATGTATTTAAATGATTAATTGATGGCTTACTAAATTCAACATACATTAGGATATATTTGTGTATGAACTATAGTTTTCTGTTTCCATTTTTAAGACAAAAAACATGCAAACATGCAAACAAATACATTAAGCTTTTTAAGAGTTGTTCAGAAACCTGTTTTACAGACATACATACTTCTAGCACTCCCACCCATATGCACCTGCTGCATGTAATTAAAAATGCCAAACTAATAGCAAAGTGTGGTAAGTACTATCTACTTAGTGTATCAGAATTATTTTTTACAAATAATACCAACTGCTTTGTCAATTCCTTGACAGAATAAACGATCATTGTGTACAAAATAACAGCAGTTGTATCAGCAAACAGTGTACACAATGTACCACATGACCCGGACCTACACCGCACGCTCAGGACCTACACCGCACGCTCAGGACCTACACCGCACACTCAGGACCTACACTGCACGCTCAGGACCTGCACTGCACGCTCAGGACCTGCACTGCACGCTCAGGACCTACACCGCATGCTCAGGACCTGCACTGCACGCTCAGGACCTGCACTGCACGCTCAGGAGCACTGCACGCTCAGGACCTGCACTGCACGCTCGGGACCTACACCGCACGCTCAGGACATGCACTGCACGATCATGACCTACACTGTATCTGCATGATCATGACCTACACAGTATCTGCACGATCATGACCTACACCATATCTGCGATCATGACCTACACTGTATCTGCACAATCATGACCTACACCGTATCTGCACGATCATGACCTACACCGTATCTGCACGATCATGACCTACACAGTATCTGCACGATCATGACCTACACAGTATCCGCACGATCATGACCTACACCGTATCCGCACGATCATGACCTACACAGTATCCGCACGATCATGACCTACACCGTATCCGCACGATCATGACCTACACCATATCTGCACGATCATGACCTACACAGTATCCGCACGATCATGACCTACATCGTATCTGCACGATCATGACCTACACAGTATCTGCACGATCATGACCTACACAGTATCCACACGATCATGACCTACATCGTATCTGCACGATCATGACATACACAGTATCCGTACGATCAGGACTGACACCGCCATATAACTAGAGTATACTTGATAGATTTTAAGGAAATCAGAACTGGTATAGAATATAGAATTGCAACATATAGCCGACACCGGACTGTCCGGACCTACACCCTACCTGCATGATCAGGACTGACATAGCAGGCACGCAGACGAGCACCCATGTAGAATCACCGACCACATGAAAGAATTTGACTACCCTTGGTGATTTGAAAGTCAATGAACATAACCACTCGACCACAGGAGCCCCATGTCTCAAACTATTGCATACATATAATTGGTAAATATTCATATAACATATGGTATACTTGCTAGCTTTATGGAAATCAGAACGGGGTATAGAATAGAGAATTGCAGCATATAACAATCATGTATAAATCAAAAGCTAACAAAATGTTTACATTGTATTAATATTCACCCCACCTATGCTGTAATTGATTAACAATATAAATATGGGATATGTATCATAAGATTCTCTGTAATTGCCGACCAATAGCATTTCTTATGAACGCAATATTCTGATTGACAGGACAGAGAATATCAACCATGCTCTTATAAAACATGTCTCCTGATTGGCTGGAAAGAGAATATCAACCAAGTCTCTATAAAACATGTCTCCTGATTGGCTGGAAAGAGAATATCAACCAAGTCTCTATAAAACATGTCTTCTGATTGGCTGGAAAGAGAATATCAACCAAGTCTGTATAAAACATGCCTCCTGATTGGCTGAAAAGAGAATATACCTTGCCACCTGATTTGTTGAAAGGAAATAGTTTACAATTTCTTGATGAGGCGATGATACTGATCGAGGATGAACTCTCGGGTAGGATCAAGGAAGGTAAGATGTGACCGTGCTTCATTCATAACGGGATGATCAATGTTCGAAAACATAATCACACACAACGACACAGTCAATGTCAAAAACAGTGAAAAGACGGTGTACGCAAACACTTTACAACACGAGCAACCACCTTTCTTCGGCTTGACAGTTTCGTCGAGTTTAGTTTTATTTGGATGGCTCTCCAAAGCTGCAGTCTGAGATGGGTTCACGTGATCTTCTACAACATTTTCTACATGGTTTTTGTCCTGCATTTCTTGAAATTCCTTCTCCAAATCGATGACTTGCTCTTCTAAACTCTTGGCGGCTTTTTCTTCATCGTCATGGTTGTATATCGTCATGTCAGGGTTATAAGGCAAGTTTGTTTCGTCCGTGGCTGTATCGGTATCGGCTGTAGTAATGATGATTGGTATGCTGGTACCACCATTTTGTTTGGTGGTATCCGGCCTGGCTGCATGTTCAACTCCTGCTTTCAATTGTGTCATTTCCTCAGTGACAATCATCTCTTCTGCTGGAGTTGCCGATACCTTCACCACTTCCACATCAACGGCATTTTCTGAAAATATACCAAACATTACTTTGTCAAAACATGAAACAACACATACAACTCTTCTCCGTAGTTTACATCACATTAATTTGAGACAACAATTTTGTTTTACCTAAAAATAAGAACACAGAACAGAATCAAACACAACACAGTATTTACAAAACAACACTATATTAATATTATCTTAATTAATATTATTACTTTTTGACATATTTACAAAAACACGAAATGACAATAAACGAGGGATATGTTTTAGTAATGCCGTAGGATCAAAGCATAACTTAACTGGGCAACAGTCAAGAATAAGAACTGGTTTAGCAATATGAACAGGTACTTAACTGGGCAACAGTCCAGAATAAGAACGGGTTTAGCAATATGAACAGGTATTTAACTGGGCAACAGTCCAGAATAAGAATGGGTTTAGCAATATGAACAGGTACTTAACTGGGCAACAGTCAAGAATAAGAACTGGTTTAGCAATATGAACAGGTACTTAACTGGACAACAGTCAAGAATATAAACTGGTTTAGCAATATGAACAGGTACTTAACTGGGCAACAGTCCAGAATAAGAACGGGTTTAGCAATATGAACAGGTACTTAACTGGGCAACAGTCAAGAATAAAAACTGGTTTAGCAATATGAACAGGTACTTAACTGGGCAACAGTCCAGAATAAGAACGGGTTTAGCAATATGAACAGGTACTTAACTGGGCAACAGTCCAGAATAAGAACTGGTTTAGCAATATGAACAGGTATTTAACTGGACAACAGTCAAGAATACAAACTGGTTTAGCAATATGAACAGGTACTTAACTGGGCAACAGTCCAGAATAAGAACGGGTTTAGCAATATGAACAGGTACTTAACTGGGCAACAGTCCAGAATAAGAATGGGTTTAGCAATATGAACAGTACTTAACTGGGCAACAGTCAAGAATACAAACTGGTTTAGCAATATGAACAGGTACTTAACTGGGCAACAGTCAAGAATAAAACTGGTTTAGCAATATGAACAGGTACTTAACTGGGCAACAGTCAAGAATACAAACTGGTTTAGCAATATGAACAGGTATTTAACTGGGCAAGTCAGAATACAAACTGGTTTAGCAATATGAACAGGTACTTAACTGGGCAACAGTCAAGAATACAAACTGGTTTAGCAATATGAACTGGTACTTAACTGGGCATCAGTCCAGAATAAGAACTAGTTTAGCAATATGAACAGGTACTTAACTGGGCAACAGTCAAGAATACAAACTGGTTTAGCAATATGAACTGGTACTTAACTGGGCAACAGTCAAGAATACAAACTGGTTTAGCAATATGAACAGGTACTTAACTGGGCATCAGTCCAGAATAAGAACTAGTTTAGCAATATGAACAGGTACTTAACTGGGCAACAGTCAAGAATACAAACTGGTTTAGCAATATGAACTGGTACTTAACTGGGCAACAGTCAAGAATACAAACTGGTTTAGCAATATGAACAGGTACTTAACTGGGCATCAGTCCAGAATAAGAACTAGTTTAGCAATATGAACAGGTACTTAACTGGGCAACAGTCAAGAATACAAACTGGTTTAGCAATATGAACTGGTACTTAACTGGGCAACAGTCCAGAATACAAACTGGTTTAGCAATATGAACAGGTACTTAACTGGGCAACAGTCAAGCATACAAACTGGTTTAGCAATATGAACTGGTACTTAACTGGGCAACAGTCCAGAATACAAACTGGTTTAGCAATATGAGCAGGTATTTAACTGGGCAACAGTCAAGCATACAAACTGGTTTAGCAATATGAACTGGTACTTAACTGGGCAACAGTCAAGCATACAAACTGGTTTAGCAATATGAACTGGTACTTAACTGGGCAACAGTCAAGAATACAAACTGGTTTAGCAATATGAGCAGGTATTTAACTGGGCAACAGTCAATAATAAGAACTGGTTTAGCAATATGAGCAGGTACTTAACTGGGCAACAGTCAAGAATAAGAACTGGTTTAGCATTATGAACAGGTACTTAACTGGGCAACAGTCAAGAATACAAATTGGTTTAGCAATATGAACTGGTACTTAACTGGGCAACAGTCAAGAATACAAACTGGTTTAGCAATATGAACTGGTACTTAACTGGGCAACAGTCAAGAATACAAACTGGTTTAGCAATATGAGCAGGTACTTAACTGGGCAACAGTCAAGAATACAAACTGGTTTAGCAATATGAACAGGTACTTAACTGGGCAACAGTCAAGAATACAAACTGGTTTAGCAATATGAACTGGTACTTAACTGGGCAACAGTCAAGAATACAAACTGGTTTAGCAAAATGAACTGGTACTTAACTGGGCAACAGTCAAGAATACAAACTGGTTTAGCAATATGAACTGGTACTTAACTGGGCAACAGTCAAGAATACAAACTGGTTTAGCAATATGAACTGGTACTTAACTGGGCAACAGTCAAGAATACAAACTGGTTTAGCAATATGAACTGGTACTTAACTGGGCAACAGTCAAGAATACAAACTGGTTTAGCAATATGAACTGGTACTTAACTGGGCAACAGTCAAGAATACAAACTGGTTTAGCAATATGAACTGGTACTTAACTGGGCAACAGTCAAGAATACAAACTGGTTTAGCAATATGAACTGGTACTTAACTGGGCAACAGTCAAGAATACAAACTGGTTTAGCAATATGAACTGGTACTTAACTGGGCAACAGTCAAGAATACAAACTGGTTTAGCAATATGAACTGGTACTTAACTGGGCAACAGTCAAGAATACAAACTGGTTTAGCAATATGAACTGGTACTTAACTGGGCAACAGTCAAGAATAAGAACTGGTTTAGCAATATGAACAGGTTAACAGTTAAGGTTTAACAGTTAAGACTAAATAATAGGCAACAGCTAAGATATGTTAACAGATAAAGGATCATAAGACTAAATAATGGAACAGTTAAGATATATAGACAAGGGTCCGCTTTCACAAAAGATTCATAAGTCAGTTGTTCTATTTCCTTCTTGGATATATATAGAATATTAGGTTAATTTGGAGAAAATATTCAAGACGAGACTACGCTGAGCCTTGTAATTTTTCCGAGACGAGCCGAATAAATGTATCCGACAATAACCTAATATTCTATTTATCCAATAGTCTGATATAATTAGCGAAGAAATAATACGGAATATTCATGATCTTTGGTTTATCATACCATCTGTGATGGTACGACGTCACGCCGTCACAAAACTTGATTAGGCAGGTCATTTTTGCACGTTATTTTGAATGAACGTAAGATAAAGTCTATTTACTGGTACATTTGGATTGTATACAAATCTAGTATTGGATAGTAAAATAGTCAATCTCTGTCATCAGTCTTAAGACGAAACTTCAAATCGTTTGTGAAGTCGACTCCTCATTAGTGATACGACAAGTTTAAAAGCTTAGTTTGTTATAGCGGGTCTATGACAACCATCTCCCACTTCAACCAAGAACTAAACATGCAGCCACTTGCTGAACCTCAATAAAAAATGTTTTAGTTACTGCATATACCAGGTCACAAGTTAACCATCCGCATATACCCGGCCACAAGTTAACCATCCGCATATACCCAGCCACAAGTCAACCATCCGCATATACCCGGCCACAAGTCAACCATCCGCATATACCCGGCCACAAGTTAACCATCTGTATATACCCAGCCACAAGTCAACCATCCGCATATACCCGGCCACAAGTTAACCATCTGTATATACCCAGCCACAAGTTAACCATCCGCATATACCCAGCCACAAGTTAACCATCCACATATACCCAGCCACAAGTTAACCATCCACATATACCCAGCCACAAGTCAACCATCCGCATATACCCGGCCACAAGTCAACCATCCGCATATACCCAGCCACAAGTCAACCATCTGCATATACCCAGCCACAAGTCAACCATCTGCATATACCCAGCCACAAGTCAACCATCCGCATATACCCAGCCACAAGTTAACAATCCGCATATACCCAGCCACAAGTTAACCATCCGCATATACCCAGCCACAAGTCAACCATCCGCATATACCCGGCCACAACTCAACCATCCGCATATACCCAGGCACAAGTTAACCATCCGCATATACCCAGCCACAAGTCAACCATCCGCATATACCCAGGCACAAGTTAACCATCCGCATATACCCTGCCACAAGTCAACCATCCGCATATACCCGGCCACAAGTCAACCATCCGCATATACCCGGCCACAAGTCAACCATCCGCATATACCCGGCCACAAGTCAACCATCCGCATATACCCAGCCACAAGTCAACCATCCGCATATACCCAGCCACAAGTTAACCATCTGCATATACCCAGCCACAAGTTAACCATCTGCATATACCCAGCCACAAGTCAACCATCTGCATATACCCAGCCACAAGTCAACCATCCGCATATACCCAGCCACAAGTTAACCTTCCGCATATACCCGGTTGCAAGTCAACCATCCGCATATACCCAGCCACAAGTTAACCTTCCGCATATACCCGGTTGCAAGTCAACCATCCGCATATACCCAGCCACAAGTTAACCATCCGCATATACCCGGTCGCAAGTCAACCATCCGTGTACCTCGACTTACCGAGTATGATCGACATCTGGCCGAGTATATTTACTAGCATTCAAAGTTGTGGGCAATGTGACCACACACAGGTCACCTACATCCAAATCTCTTATAGCTGTTGCCTGTTTATTTTATTAACAAGATAAACCCTGTTTACACAATGACATCACCAAATCATATTTTCTAATTTAAAACGTCAGTGTGCATTTATATAAAATGCATTAAACACCGAGATATTCCAAGGAATGGATGGTTGGAATGTATTTCACACTGAGATATTCCAAGGAATGGATGATTAGAATGTATTGCACACTGAGATATTCCAAGGAACAGATGGTTAGAATGTATTGCACACTGAGATATTCCAAGGAACGGATGGTTGAATGTTTGCACTATTCCAAGGAACGGATGGTTGGAATGTATTGCACACTGAGATATTCCAAGGAATGGATGATTAGAATGTGTTGCACTATTCCAAGGAACGGATGGTTGGAATGTATTGCACACTGAGATATTCCAAGGAACGGATGGTTGGAATGTATTTCACACTGAGATATTCCAAGGAATGGATGATTAGAATGTGTTGCACTATTCCAAGGAACGGATGGTTGGAATGTATTGCACACTGAGATATTCCAAGGAACGGATGGTTGGAATGTATTGCACACTGAGATATTCCAAGGAACGGATGGTTGGAATGTATTGCACACTGAGATATTCCAAGGAACAGATGGTTGGAATGTATTGCACACTGAGATATTCCAAGGAACGGATGGTTGGAATGTATTGCACACTGAGATATTCCAAGGAACGGATGGTTGGAATGTATTTCACACTGAGATATTCCAAGGAATGGATGATTAGAATGTGTTGCACTATTCCAAGGAACGGATGGTTGGAATGTATTGCACACTGAGATATTCCAAGGAACGGATGGTTGGAATGTATTGCACACTGAGATATTCCAAGGAACGGATGGTTGGAATGTATTGCACACTGAGATATTCCAAGGAACAGATGGTTGGAATGTATTGCACACTGAGATATTCCAAGGAACGGATGGTTGGAATGTATTGCACACTGAGATATTCCAAGGAACGGATGGTTGGAATGTATTTCACACTGAGATATTCCAAGGAATGGATGATTAGAATGTGTTGCACTATTCCAAGGAACGGATGGTTGGAATGTATTGCACACTGAGATATTCCAAGGAACGGATGGTTGGAATGTATTTCACACTGAGATATTCCAAGGAATGGATGATTAGAATGTGTTGCACTATTCCAAGGAAAGGATGGTTGGAATGTATTGCACACTGAGATATTCCAAGGAACAGATGGTTGGAATGTATTGCACACTGAGATATTCCAAGGAACGGATGGTTAGAATGTATTGCACACTGAGATATTCCAAGGAACAGATGGTTGGAATGTATTGCACACTGAGATATTCCAAGGAACGGATGGTTAGAATGTATTGCACACTGAGATATTCCAAGGAACGGATGGTTGGAATGTATTGCACACTGAGATATTCCAAGGAACGGATGGTTAGAATGTATTGCACACTGAGATATTCCAAGGAACAGATGGTTGGAATGTATTGCACACTGAGATATTCCAAGGAACGGATGGTTAGAATGTGTTGCACACTGAGATATTCCAAGGAACGGATGGTTAGAATGTATTGCACACTGAGATATTCCAAGGAACAGATGGTTGGAATGTATTGCACACTGAGATATTCCAAGGAACGGATGGTTAGAATGTGTTGCACACTGAGATATTCCAAGGAACGGATGGTTGGAATGTATTGCACACTGAGATATTCCAAGGAACGGATGATTAGAATGTATTGCACACTGAGATATTCCAAGAAACAGATGGTTAGAATGTATTGCACACTGAGATATTCCAAGGAACGGATGGTTAGAATGTGTTGCACACTGAGATATTCCAAGGAACGGATGGTTAGAATGTATTGCACACTGAGATATTCCAAGAAACAGATGGTTAGAATGTATTGCACACTGAGATATTCCAAGGAACGGATGGTTAGAATGTATTGCACACTGAGATATTCCAAGGAAAGGATGGTTAGAAAGTGTTGCACACTGAGATATTCCAAGGAACGGATGGTTGGAATGTATTGCACACTGAGATATTCCAAGGAACGGATGATTAGAATGTATTGCACACTGAGATATTCCAAGAAACAGATGGTTAGAATGTATTGCACACTGAGATATTCCAAGGAACGGATGGTTAGAATGTGTTGCACACTGAGATATTCCAAGGAACGGATGGTTAGAATGTATTGCACACTGAGATATTCCAAGAAACAGATGGTTAGAATGTATTGCACACTGAGATATTCCAAGGAACGGATGGTTAGAATGTATTGCACACTGAGATATTCCAAGGAAAGGATGGTTAGAAAGTGTTGCACACTGTGATATTCCAAGGAACGGATGATTATAATGTATTGCACACTGAGATATTCCAAGGAACGGATGGTTAGAATGTATTGCACACTGAGATATTCCAAGAAACAGATGGTTAGAATGTATTGCACACTGAGATATTCCAAGGAACGGATGGTTAGAATGTGTTGCACACTGAGATATTCCAAGGAATAGATGGTTATCATTGAGGTTAATACCCCACCTTCATAGAGGTTAATACCCCACCTTCATAGAGGTTAATACCCCACCTTCATAGAGGTTATTACCCGATCTTCATATAGGTTACTATCCCATCTTCATAGAGGTTAATACCCCACCTTCATAGAGGTTAATACCCGATCTTACCCGATCTTCATAGAGGTTACTATCCCATCTTCATAGAGGTTAATACCCCACCTTCATAGAGGTTAATACCCGATCTTCATAGAGGTTAATATCCCATCTTCATAGAGGTTAATACCCCACCTTCATAGAGGTTAATACCCCACCTTCATAGAGGTTAATATCCGATCTTCATAGAGGTTAATACCCCACCTTCATAGAGGTAACTACCCCACCTT